>CM037852.1:46338288-46464972 GCA_021234595.1 Delia radicum
ATAATTCGGCCATTTGTTAACTTGTGGTCCGATTGCAATGAAATTTGGAAAATGCATAAAAGACATAAAATGCAGTTTAAGTTTTGATTTTGAACCTTCCAGACCCTTTGGGGCGGCAAAATGGCTGCCCAAAGTTGGGTACTTTTTTCATAAAAAATTTTGAGTGTTTGCCATTTTTTTGTTTCTCATTCGATTTTCAAATCTTCTTGTAAAGATGAACAAAAAACATGCTTACATGTGTGGGTTACCTCCAATAGTTTCCGAGATATTCCGATTTGAAAATGTGAAATTCCAAATTTTGTCCGACTCAGGTCCAAAGTTTTTCGAATATCGGGAGAAAATTGGGACCAATTTTCGTTAATTAACGGTTATTTAGCCAATAAAATTCTTGATTGAATAAAAAAAAAATTAGTTCAATATCTTGTTTCAGTCAAAAATTACATTAGTTTAAAGTAGAAACTAAAAAAAAAATTACTTTTTTTGGCGATATTTTCCCCAAAAAGCACCAAACTTCTTATCGCTCCAGACAAATATTTTTCTTCTGAACATATATAGTATGTATACTTTTCTGGAAGGTCTTTTTATATAAATGCGAGTTGTGGTAAAAAAATTTTGATTTGTAAATACTTTTAAGATACTCCAACAGATACCTAATGTAGTGTGTAAGTCATTTCCAATCCCCGCTTTAAATGACGACATGGCAACAAAAAACGGAAAAAATCCCATTTTTGGAAATTTTTTTTTTATTTGTAGGAATTGTGGGATTGTTTTCAGAAAATCATAATTTCTGAAATTTGTTTCGATTTGTTGACCTTAAAGTCTAGTTAAATCCAAAAAATCATTGGATTATGTCTATTATTAAATATTTTATTGAATAGTGAAAAATTTCATTTAAGCAAAAACTGAAATTTTTACCTTCATATTTGGATTACCCAAGTTTTTGTTTTACCAATATGGTTTCATTCAACCTTTTTTAAAAAAATCGCAATCTACAGGTAATTTTCTTTTCAACGATACCAAACACTGGTATGTTATGTTCATAACTTCTAAACAGAAAATCTTCAAATGTTAGCCCTTATTCATATATCTCTCGTATTCACATCTTACATAATTGGGTCAGGTAAAAAGGGTTTTATGATGTTCTTCATTAATGAAAAAAAAAAGACAAACAAATTAGGTGGTTTCTCTATGTAATACAAAATAATCGGACACATCATTATTTATATCTAACAGATAAAGCAAATGTTTTAATTCTTCATTATTTACAGATGCCAATGTGTTATAAGAAATCCATCGTTTTCTCATTGACGACAGGACGGGATTGGAAGACAGTAATAGGTTATTGAAAATATCTTCGCTCTGTGATTGCCTTGAACATTTTCTGGAACTGAACAATTGGGCATGTTTGAAATCTCGATTCCTTGCTTCTTCTGTTAGTTCACCTAGAGGAAGAATGTTTGATTCAATGATGATTTCTCCATGCCACAATACCTTATGAACTGTTGGTGTTATTTCTTTCCAGGGATATAATGATAATAGAAGTTTTGTTATTTCGTCGGTATATACTCCAAATTTTGAGGAATTTAGTTTATGTTTACTATTAATTGCCATTAACATGATGTTGATCTTTCGAAGCAACTCCTTGTCAAAATCTCTAAAAAACCTTCTTGCTGTATTGCCATCGTTTGAATTCCGCAACTAGCAAGTGGTTTATCTATGTTTAAGCCTGTCTGCCTTTTTAAAGTCTTCTTGTATCCTCCTTTTTTCATCTGCCCTCATTTTTGACATTTCTTCGTTGTTTCATTTCCTGCTATGCTTTTATACTTTAAATCATATGCTATGTGTAAGAAGTGTTCCATGAACCGAATGCGGGCATGTAAGGGGGATATGCCAAAACCCAATACTTTTTTATTAATAGTCCTTCCTTTGGAAACATTTGGAAACTGTGATTTCTTTTCATTGCATATAGTGCATTCCCAAGTTGAGAGCGTGTCTGTTATGGCATTGCAAACCTTTCCATCGATCATTGTAAGGCTCAAATCAAAAGATATATTAAACTTGTAATCACCAATCTCAATACAAATTGGCTCCAAAGTACATTTTTCTCCTTCTATATAATCCACCAAATTATTAGTAGTAGAGTTTGACTCTTTTATATACTCGAAACCAATGGGTCTGCAAAAAGCTTTGGATTCAGGTGCTGAATTGATCCATACATCATCGAAAGCATTACTTGTTGAAGGCTCAGTAGTACAATATGAACGAATTCTTAATGGAACTAACGATGACATGAATACGCTCTTATATTCTGATTTGTTCTGGCCTTCGGAAGCATGTTTGTATTCAGGAAGGTCTGATAAGCCATCACATCCCCAATTGCACATTAGTACAACATCGCAATTATTGACTCTTTCCAGCTGATCTCTAGAAAAGTCAGAAACAATCCTAGATGCTGTGTTTTCGAGCAGAGTAGACAATTCCATGCAAGCTTCATGTTCATTAACAGCAATAGGTTTTGGTAAGATACTATCCTTCTTATCCTTTATTGCGTTATATGAGGGCAGAATTTTGTGTCCTTTATCAATCAAAGCATTTCTCAAAATAAGATATTTATTTTTTCTTAGCCCTAATGCCAACATAAGAGCAATGGCTTCTTCTTCTGCAATAGGTTTTGGTAAGATACTATCCTTCTTATCCTTTATTGCGTTATATGAGGGCAGAATTTTGTGTCCTTTATCAATCAAAGCCTTCCTCAAAATAAGATATTTATTTTTGCTTAGCCCTAATTCCAACATAAGAGCAATGGCTTCTTCTTCTGTAAAATCTGTATCCGATGAAGGGGTGGGGATGCTTTTAACAATCCTTTTAAGCCGTTTTGGTGATGCTGTTGGAAGAACATCTGCGATTTGCAGCGCCTCTTTAGGGCGATTTTCTTTTTTAACATTTCCTTAAACGTGTCAGAAACTTCTGCATTTGAATGCGATGTTCTTTTTTTAGATTTTACACACAAATCATTATAAGGCTTACAGGGTGCACCAACAGCAGAAAAATGTATCTCCAGGCTATCATTCATCCACTTATAATATTTTGTTTTAAATTTCAGAATAGAGCCGGAAACGGACTGCATTTTTTTTTATCAAATAATTTAATAAAATTGTTAATTTTAGATATTTCTGCAGTGTCCAATTTAGTGTGATGTGAAGATTCAATTGATACAACTACAACGTTAACCTTTTCAAATCTCTGTAGTTTTGAGTTGTCCCACAAAGTTAAGCACAATGCTTCATGATTTACTGTTATTACCATGATTGACGAGTTTTTTATGAACTTAAAACCAAACCTATTCATATTTATTTACAAATATTAGGTACAAATATTAGCTATCATAACCCAGGTAACTGGGTCTTCAAATACTAAGGCCCATAAAATATAAAAAGAGAGGGTATATTTAAAATAGCAATCATAAAACACGTATCTTTGGGTGGGCCCACAAAACCTTTAATATCATTAATGAAGAACATCATAAAACCCTTTTACCTGACCCAATTATGTAAGATGTGAATACGAGGACACATTAGAAGAAATATATGAATAAGGGCTAACTTTTGAAGATTTTCTGTTTAGGAGTTATGAACATAACATACCAGTGTTTGGTATCGTTGAAAAGAAAATTACCTGTAGATTGCGTTTTTTTTTTAAAAAAGATTGAATTTAGCCATCTTGGTAAAACAAAAACTTGGGTAATCCAAATATGAAGGTAAAAATTTCACTATTCAATAAAATATTTATTAATAGACATAATCCAATGATTTTTTGGATTTAACTAGACTTTAAGGTCAACAAATCGAAACAAATTTCAGAAATTATGATTTTCTGAAAACAATCCCACAATTCCTACAAATAAAAAAAAATTCCAAAAATGGGATTTTTTCGTTTTTTGCTGCCATATCGTCATTTAAAGCGGGGATTGGAAATGACTTACACACTACATTAGGTATCTGTTGGAGTATCTAAAACCGGTTTCCACTACTCAATTGGAGGCATGCACAAATTTTACCTGTGAGTTAAAGTTGATATTTACCTCAAAAATATGGCAACTTTGGAAGCGGATGGGGGGAAAAGTATTTACAAATCAAAATTTTTTTACCACAACTCGCATTTATATAAAAAGACCTTCCAGAAAAGTATACATACTTTATATGTTCAGAAGAAAAATATTTGTCTGGAGCGATAAGAAGTTTGTTGCTTTTTGGGGAAAATATCGCCAAAATTTACTTTTTTTTTTAATTTAAATTTAAACTAATGTAATTTTTGACTGAAACAAGATATTGAACTAATTTTTTTTATTCAATCAAGAATTTTATTGGCTAAATAACCGTTAATTAACGAAAATTGGTCCCAATTTTCTCCCGATATTCGAAAAACTTTGGACCTGAGTCGGACAAAATTTGGAATTTCACATTTTCAAATCGGAATATCTCGGAAACTATTGGAGGTAACCCACACATGTAAGCATGTTTTTTGTTCATCTTTACAAGCAGATTACTAATATGTTAATTTTTTGAAAATCGGATGAGAAACAAAAAAATGGCAAACACTAAAATTTTTTTATGAAAAAAGTACCCAACTTTGGGCAGCCATTTTGCCGCCCCAAAGGGTCTGGAAGGTTCAAAATCATTTTATGTCTTTTATGCATGTTCCACAAGTTAACAAATGGCCGAATTATTTCCACAAATTTTGTGATTTATCCCACTGTGCACTGTGGCCTTAGGTATCAATTGCACAAGATGGGACGATCCTCTACGGATACGTGCAAGTTTTGTGAATTGGAATCCGAGACCTCAGAGCATGTTCTCTGCAAATGTCCGAGGCTCTCCGACAGGAGGGTGCGTTATTTTGGTGGTCGAATAGTGACGCCATCGTTTGGAACTGTTTAATTTTATACTCTACACTGACATACTTGACATAAAAATACTCATAACTTCGTCAATTTTGCACCAATCGAATTGAAATTTTAACACAATATTCTTAAATTTTAACACAATATTCTTATTTTATTGAAAAAAAATATGAAAAAAAAGCGAAAATTGCAATCGGACCACAAGTTAAAAAATGGCCGAATTATTTCCACAAATTTTGGGATTTATCCCACTGTGCAGTGTCCCGTGAGGTAACCCGTCACGTTCCTTAGTTCGCCGCTTGTCATAGACAGGAGTTTCCGCGACCTCTCCCCAGAGGGAGATATAAACAGCCTCGCCTGTCGCTGCCCAGGCGATCTGGCTCAATAGGCCCCAAACTCCGACTCCCTCCATCTTCTGAGCCTCTCTCTGACATACCCATTGGGTACGCCACAGAAGGGTTCAGGGCCAATGAATTGTCGACGAGCTCCGCAGTTGGCCAAACAGTCAGCCCGTTCTTTGCCCTCGTGCCCCTCATGGCCAGGAACCCAGCCCAGTGTCAAGGAGTTGTTAAGTCTTAGACGATTTAGAGAGTCGATACATTCCTTAACCAGACCCGACGACACATTTTGAGCCCTCAAGGCACCAAGTGCCGCCTGGCTGTCAGATAGAATGTAGATCTTGGCCCCACGTGTCAGCCTCCGCAGACACTCTTCCACGCAGATACAGATAGCGAAGACCTCCGCCTGAAAAACGGAGGGATATTTGCCCATGGGCAGAGCACGCTGAAATCCGGGTCCGACGACACCCGCCCCCGTATCCTTGTTCGACTGTTTTGAGCCATCCGTGAACCAGACTTGTGCACCAACCTCCGGTACCTAAGATCCAGTCAACCACGTGCTCCTGTCGAAAATCATAACAACAAAGTGCCTCACAAATACCTGCACAGGCAGTATCCTGTCACTAATAACCGGGTCATCAGTGAACATTTTCGCAATCTCAATAAATTATGTACAATCTCTGTACATAATTTACGAGGAAACGCTACAATAATATTTTTTCACTAAAAATCGCGTTTTTCCCTTTAAAGAGTTCCAAAAAAAGTGAAAAATTAAATTTCGAAAAACCCTCCCAGCGTTACCTGGGGAAAACTATTATTAACGAATGAACTTTGATTTTTTGATTTCAGATGACCCAGCACCAAGTTATGACTCAATTCTACTTTTTTTGAGACAAGTCCGAATAATTGCTGCCATTGCCGTGTTTTTTAATATTTCTTCGTGAAAAATTTTATACAACATTCTTCAAATGTCAGGCATTAATGTCCTATTAGTTTTAATAAAGAGATTTTAACTGTGTCGTCACAAAAAAATGCCTTTTTTCTTACGAATTAACCTCCCCCCCCCCCCCCCCCCCCTTAATTAAAGATATAATAAAAACCACTAATATAATAAAAACCAATAATAGTCCATACAAAATATTTCGTTTAAAAACTTAAATATTTTTTTTTTGTTCTCATTTTTATATATTGGATCTTCACAAAATTTTAGTGAACTAACAATAATTATTCAAATCTTAAAACTAAATATTGACGTTAAATCAAGCCAGTGCCAGACAAAACTTCAAGGGCTCAGCGACTAAATATGTTCAGAAGCATTTGTAACACTTTTATTGCACCAAGTCTGGTGTGTCCAGTCTTCTAAGGCGTATATGTCCACGATTATTTAATAAATTTCGAGCTAGTGTATTAGGGTGTGTTTCCAATCTTTTCATATATCTTTCACTGTATTTCTTGATCTCATTTTTGATAAGTGGGGCATTATTATATTTTGTCGATAATAAATGCACACGTATTTTAATATTTTAACGAAGTAAAATTAATTCATTTCTATTATATATATAAAAAGGAACAACGTGTTTTTTTTCAATGCTTATGCTAACGAAAAGTAGATATCTAATAATACAAAGACAAGAGTAAAAGAAAAACGTCAAAGCTTATTGAGTACAACCAGGTTGCCATGTAGTTTGAAGATACAACAGTTCTCCCGCGCTTAATAGGACAGCTTTAGGCTTCAGCAACATAGTTATCCAAATAGGATGGTGCCTTGCGTACTCGAGTGGTTCTACGTAAAAGTTGTTGTTGACGGACTGTATCTTGAGTGTTCTGACCTTCAGCGTTTGAGTCTTCTGAGTTCTCATCGGTACGATGTTCTACATTGGTTGGAAGTTCTATAAACTCTTGTAACTCTGGGTTGTGAATCATGGGATTCACATCCTGTTGTGGTGTCTCAACAAGTTCTGGTTGTTCAGCTTGTTGAACTCCTGTTGATCTTAGTTGGTTTATGTGTCGTTTAAAGACAACCATTATCTAATTTAACCCAATAGTGTAAATGACCCATTTTCTTTAAAATTGTACCTAGCTTCCACAGATTCTTATTATTCGTATAATATCGAGCTTGTATCCTCTCTCCCTCGCATAATTGACGAGCCTTGCATCGACCCATATGACTTTGGTTATTAATCTGAGGAGGTTTTAAAGCATCTAATTGAATCCGTATTTGCCGGTTTAGGTATTGCTCAGATGGAGTCTTACCATTTAACAGTGGTGTTGCTCGATATCGAAAAAGTATTTCTCTTAGATTTCAGTCGATGTTTTAGGGTTTGAACATTTCGTTCGGCCAACCCGTTCGTTGCCGGATGGCCCGGAGCGATAAATTTTTGGAAGATACCGTGACCTGTACAAAATAATTGAAACTCGTCACTGGTAAATATTGTGGCGTTGTCGGATACAATTACGTCCGGATATCCATGTCGCGCAAATAAGTCTAGGACCATTTCTATTGTGGAGCTAGATGTTGGAGAAGTTGGCGTTATACCAATTTCGGCCCACTTCGATTTTGCGTCCATTACCACCAGATAATAATAGCCTTGGAATACACCTGCGTAATCAATATGAATCCGCTGCCAGTTATGTTCTGGTTCCTCCCAAGTTTGTAGCTTTGCTTTGGGGGGATTTGATTTAACAGTACCACAGGATAAACACTCTTTTACTAAGCGTTCGATATCCTTATCAATTGATTTCCAGTACACGTACCTGCGAGCTAATTGCTTCATCTTGGATATTCCAATATGTGTTTGGTGAAGTTCTGTTAAAACTGCATTTTGTAACGTACCGGGTATTACTACACGATGACCTCTAAAAATTATGCCATTGTTAATAGTGAACATTGAGTCTTCCACTCGATTGTGTAGTAGATTTTGTAAAAGTTTTGAAAGTTCCTCATCAGAGAGTGTTTCTGCTTGAAGAGTTTTATAATTTAATTTTAACGTTGAAATTTGTTCTATGGTTGATTCAAATAGTTGATTTACTTCATTATTGATCGCTGTATCTATTAACAACGGTGTTTTTACTGGAGCACTTGATAAGCAGTCAGCATTAACATTCTGGATGCCCTTTTTGTAAATAACTTGATAATTAAAACCTGAAAGGAATGCTGCATATCTTTGAAGCCGTGAAAAAGTCATTTGGGGTAGCTTGGCGTTCTGATGAAAAATTCGGACCAACGGTTGATTATCTGTTATTAATACAAATGGTTTCCCAAATAAGTATTGGTGGTTTCATTTTTAATCTTTTTGAAAGCTATATCACAGTCTCGAGTCCACAAAAATTTAGATTTTGCCTTTATAAGGTTCCGTAAAGGTGACGTAATTGTTGAACAATTTGGAATAAAACGTGAGTAGTATGTAACCATTCCTAAAAATCTGCGAACGTCGTCTGCCGATTCAGGTTTTGGCAGGTCGGTTATAGCTGCAATTTTGTTTTTTGATTTTGATATTGTGTTGTGTTTTATGGTGTGACCCAGAAATTCGATTTCTTGCTGAAAAAAAATTGCATTTGTTCCTATTGAGATGTAAATCATATTTTTGAAGCTGTTGTAGGCATTTTGATAAATTTTCCTTGCACTCAAATTTTGTTGAACCATGTACGATAATATCATCGAAGTAAGCTTCTGTTTTTGGGACTTCTTGTAAGATTTGATTTATTATTCGATTAAACTCAGAAGGCGCGGTTTTAATGCCGAATGAAAGCCGGTTAACTTTGTATGTGCCACGATGTGTAGACATTGTTTGAATTTTACTTGAATCTTCGTCTACAGGAATATGCAAATAAGCTTTGTATAAGTCTAATCTGCAAAAATATTTTGAATTACGTAAGCAATTAAAAATATCTTCAACTTTCCTAATTGGGCTATGGGCGTCCACGAGCCTTTCGTTTACCCCCACCTTATAGTCCACACACAATCGTACACTCCCGTCAGATTTGGGTATTACAACAAGGGGAGAACCCCAGTCACTGATTTCAGTTTTAGAAATAACCCTAGCTGTTTCTAGTTGATCTAATTCATGATTGACTTTGTGTGTCAACGCATACGGTATTTCACGTTCCCTATTAAAAATAGGTTTAACATCATCGCGTAATTTAAGCGATATTGTATATTGCTTCACGCACCCAATTTCGGGCTGAAAATTTTTTCCAAATTTTTTATATATTGAATCAATTTCATTTCCATCAGCAGGTGAATTAATGTTGTTCACAAAGTTGCCCTCGTTTAAATTGATATTCAATTTTCGGATCCAATTACGACCAAGAAGAGCTGAATACTCCTCTGGAACAACGTATATCTCATCAGTTATTTTCTTACCACCTTCAACTTCAATTTTCCCATCAGGGGTAAAAACGTCTTTAGTATACGACCGGAATGCCATATTTGTTGGTAAAAATGGTACTTTGAGATTTAACCTTGCAAATTGATCTCTTGGTAAAAACGTGTATCCTGACCCTGTATCGATTTCAAATTTAACAGGCTTACCTTGAACATTAATTGTTATGAAAAATCTATCGAAATTTCTTGAATCATTTTGATGTACGCCGACTACGCTCAAAACACCATACTGGTGAATATCTTCAATTTGATTTGTGTTATTCTGACTACTTTTACCTCCCTTCATGCGTGCCTTTATACAAACTTTAATAACATGACCAGTCCTTTTGCATTCTGAACATTTTAAATTATTCTTATTGCAGGGACAATCTTTGACATAATGGCTGTTTTTGCCACACCTCAAACAGAGACCATCAAGGCCTAACGCCTTAAAATCAACATTATACGTTTCACGCTTTTGCCTATTTTGCTTCACATTACCATTTTTCCCGTGATTGTATTTTTTCCCGGAAATTTTGTTTATTTCATTTGACGTTGGTTGTATTGTTTTATTAGCGAGTTCCTTTGAATCGCTTTTTGCTGCTTCCAACGTAAGAGCCTTTGCCACAATGTCTTGAAATTCTGATATTTCTTTCTGTGATTGTAGCAGCTGCTCACGAATGCCACTGTCTGTGATACCACGAATAAATTGTGCACGCAGGAAAAGATTAGCAACTGATTTTTTACATGGACAATAAAATTCGCAATCCCCAATGTCCATCCTCAACATAGCAACATATTCTGATATAGATTGATTTTCCAATTGATATTTAGATAAAAACTTATGTTGAGCGACTAACACATTCTGTTGTGGGGACAAATGCTTCTGTAACAGTTCCATCAGCGCTTCGTATGACAGACTGTTCGGATTATCGGGTGCTACAAGAGCAGTCACAATAGAATAATTCTTTGAACCAATTGAGTTTAACAACAAATTTGCACAGTGCTGTTTATTGGCTTGTATGCCCTTCATCTGTGTATAATTTTCGAATCTTGATTTGTAGTTCCGGAATGACTCCTTTGTTGTGTCCAAAATCTCGAAGTTTGGCACTAACGACATACTCCTGCTTACGATGTTCGATGAACCACCACCTGTTGAAGTGTTGGCCGACATTTTCTGTAATATTTGTTGTTGCACCGCCATAAACTGCTCGAATTGTTTAGCATCCATCTTGTTTTATATTTTTTTCCTCTTAACAAAAGAAAAAAAAAAGGAAAAAAAAAAAGAAATTGATATTTTAATTTTCTGCTGTTTGAGAATTGATTTGTTGATTTGTTTGATGTTTTGATACTCGATTCTTTTTCTCTTCGTCGCCAATTTATTATATTTTGTCGATAATAAATGCACACGTATTTTAATATTTTAACGAAGTAAAATTAATTCATTTTTATTATATATATAAAAAGGAACAACGTGTTTTTTTTCAATGCTTATGCTAACGAAAAGTAGATATATAATAATACAAAGACAAGAGTAAAAGAAAAACGTCAAAGCTTATTGAGTACAACCAGGTTGCCATGTAGTTTGAAGATACAACAGACATTCAGATCCTTATGTATGTTAGAATTTGTCACGTACCAGGGTGAATTTGTGATGAGTCTTAATAGACTGTTTTGCCTTCTTTGTAATTTTTCAACATTGGAAACCGAGGCAGTTCCCCATAGCTGAATACCATAGCACCATATGGGTTTTATAATCGAGTTGTAAATCAATAATTTACAGTCTAAGCTGAGTTTAGAGTTTCTACCTATAAGCCATGTTAGTTGTACAGTTTTTAATTTTATTTGGGTAATTTTAGCATCTATATGAGCTTTCCATGTAAGTCGACGGTCAAGATGAATGCCCGATATTTAACATGTGTGTTCTGGGGTATATTATGATTATTAATACGAACTGGTGGACAAGATTCTCTTCGTAAGGTAAACGTATTGTGAATGCATTTTTGTTCATTTACTCTAATTATCCATCTCTCTAACCAAGCTTCTAACTGAGAGATGTGGGTTTGTAATCTTTGAGACACTACTGTTGGGTTCTCATTTACACTTATGATTGCCATGTCATCAGCAAAAGTTGAGGTGTGGGTATAAACAATTGTTGGTAAATCTGAAGTGTAGAGTAAGTATAATAATGGCCCCAAAATACTGCCTTGTGGAACTCCGGCATTTATATTTTGTCTGGTACTTATAAAACTGTTTTCTTTAACTGTAAACTGTCGGCCTGTGATATAGCTTTCTAATAGCTTGTGTGTGTTGGGTGGTAGCAAGTGCTTAATTTTAAAGAGTAAACACTCATGGCAAACTTTGTCAAATGCTTGTGAAACATCAATAAAAAGAGCAGAGCAGTATTTCTTTTCTTCAAAAGCCATTCTGATAACAGTAACTAGCCTGTGTACTTGCTCAATGGTGCTGTGTTGTTTTCTAAACCCGAACTGGTGATCTGGGATTAAATTGTTTCGTAAAACGGCTAGGGTTAATTTGTTCACAAACAATTTTCAGCTTTGACATATTCGACAAAAGACTGATTGGTCTATACGACTCGACTTTTGTATTATCTTTGCCTGGCTTGGGTATCATTGTAACAAGAGAAACTTTCCATTCTGGGGGATAGTATTCAAGACGTAAAATAGCATTGAAAATATAAAGAATTATTTTGAAAGCTACACGGGGTAACTCTAAAAGCATCTTATTACTAATTTTATCGATTCCTGAGCCTTTTTTTATGTTTAAGTCAACAATTGCCTTTTCGACCTCTTGCATTTGAAATCTGGTTGGGTGATTCAATCTGGGGTATAACCGTTGGCAACTCTGTTATATTTTGTGAACTATTTGGGGTGAATACATTTTTCAAGTGTTCTACGAACAATTCTCCTTTTTCAGAGTCCTTTCCATTCTCATTCTCCATTTGGATTTCGCAAAGGAGGATTACTTATGGCTGGTCTATTTAGACCTTTTGTAGCACGCCATAATGAGTAGTCAGTACTTGGGGTAGAGTCCAAACTTTCTAGATATGCATTTAGTGATGCGAGGTTCTTTGACTTTAGCAGTTTCTGTAGGTTTCTTGTAGATTCCCTCAACTGAGCTTTTAGTTGCGGAGATCTATATCGTTGCCACTCTCTTCGCATTCTTCGCTTTTCATTCAATATTCGCTCGACATCTGCAGATGAAATTGTAAATGGTCTGGTATGTAGAGGGGGTTCAGTGGCGAGTTGTGCAGCTGTTTTAAGATTCAATTCAAGAGTTTTAATGGAGAGGTCGATATCGTTTGGTGTTCTTAGCGGAATATTTTCTGTGCAATTACACATTTTTTATATTTTACCCAGTTTATTATTTTGCCACTCGGGCGAACAACATTGTTAGGGTTAAAAACGGTAATAATTGTGGGAGTGTGATCAGAGGAGAGTTCCAGTGATGATTCTACTTGAATTAATTGACGTGATACCCCCTTTGTTAAACCGAAATCTATAAGATTAGGTATTTTCTGCCGATCAGTAAGTGGGTTCTCCGGAGATAACTTCAATGCTCAATTTTGAAATAGTTTCAAATAAAACGCGGCCTTTGGGTTAATTAGCCTTGATCCCCAGAAAGGATGCTTGGCATTATAGTCGCCAGCTGCCAGAAAACGTGGTCCCAATGATTTAAAGAAATGTGTGTATTTTTCCTCTGTTATTGTGAATCTCGGTGGTGAATAAATTGATGAGATCACTAGGTCTTTGCCAAAATCTTGAAGACACACTGATGTCGCTTGAAGATAGTTTTCACGGAGTTCTGGCATTACAAAATGTCTCAGTCGAAATTTAATAAGAATATGCATTGGAAGGATTAAAAAAATTACTCCAAAAGCTACGTTGAGGTTTATCAACTATCATATTTATGTAAATGTTTCATAAATCGTTTGTCATCAACTATTCATCATATTTATGAAGTTTTCATAGATATTATGAAATTAAAATGTATGTCAAACTTGCATAAATCTTCATCATTTCATAAAAAACTTCATAAACCATGTGAACATATTTTTTTTTGTTTTCCTATCGACTGAAATCAGGAATTTCCATTTTATATTTAGAAACTATTACTAGATTTTGAGATTTTTCATTTGAAATAAAAAAAATTTTTATTTTTATAATCTATCATATCATCAATTGAAAGTCAGAAATTCTAATCAGTTAATGTGTTCTAAATTTGGCATTAAATTTTGTGAACAAATACATAATTTTTATAAATTTTCGTAGAAATTCTTAATCCAATGAATGTTTTTAAATTCAAAAGGAAAACCCTTAACTTTATAATATTTTTTTGAATGTTAATAAAAACGAAGATCAAATGATATTTTCTAAATTTCAATTTGAATTCCGAGTTTTAATTTATACACATGTGGACAATATATAAAAAAAATCATATAAATTTATGGAAAGATATACTAATATTATTTTTAGATTATAATACAACCCAAACTTTGTTGTTGTAATTTAGAAAAACAACAAAAAAAAAAATTATAAATTCCCAAATATGAGTGGACATTGAAATAGATTGGAACACGCCAATAAATTAAACTAAACTTGGGATGTTCTAAAATTTTTTTTTTAATAATTTATACTTTTCGAGAGTAAGTCAACATTTAAAGAATTAAAAAGCAGTTAGTTATTTTTTTAATTGTCGTAGAAATGAAAAACAATATGCAATGAAAATGAAAATTATTCAAGTTCGAGGCCATACTCTATATTTCTTTATTAGGAAATTGTCCTAACAAAGTACGATCTTGCTTACTTCCACTTTACATCTTGTTTTTAAACAAAACAAAACAAAACAAGTGTGAAATAAAAAGGAGGAAAAAAAACAAAAAGTTAGATTGTGCACATAACAAACAAGTTTTCAATTTATTTTTGATCAATGGTGATAATCTTTAACTTCGAACTCATATATTAGTTTTCATTTAGTGAGAAAACTAGTTTATATGAATGTTTGATATTTTGCATGGGATTGTCACTTCTTTCAAAACGTGTTCTGACGATGGGAACCTAGAAATTCCTGAAATAGATCTATCAACACGTATTTAAAAGTGGTCAATTAATAAATTTGAAAACAAAAAATTTATAGATTATTTGTTAGGACAACATCCTAATAAAGAAATATATAGTATGGCCTCGAACTTGAATAATTTTTAGTTTTTATTGCACAATTAAAGGTCGAAATAACATAATTTTTATTTTTCATAAAAATTATATCAAACTTGAAAAACAATATGTAAAAAATAAGTTTGGCACAAAAAATATTGAAAATTCCTCTTAATAGGTAATTTATAGGTATTTTCCAAGTCTCTTGGTTAAAAACTTGGTTTAATATTGTTACAAAATTATATCTAAATATTACATACAATGTACATAAAAATATTTTCAGTGAAAGCTTCTAGGATTTGTGAATATTTCGATCAATTTGCTTACTTACCTCATATTTGGGAATTTATATTATTTTTTATTGTTGTTTTTTCGTCACATTACATTTATGAAACATTTCATATTTATAAAATACTTCATAGATATGAAGAATCCTGTCATCAATTCGCTGTTTTATGTATGAAAAAACAGTATTCTTTATTTTTTCAAAATTCGTTGTTCGCTTTTAACAGTTGCTTAAAGTCTGGGGGGTTATTACGTAATTCGATTCGAAAAGTAAAACCTTTCGAAACGAATTTCCGTTTCGAAAGTAAAATTGTATTATCTAATTCGTTCGAATATTTCACAGAGTTGTATTTGTGTAAAAAAGGGTAAATACAAGTGATGCCAAATTTTTATCGGCTAATACATAACTTGGCAGCATGTCTTATAATGTCAAAGTTGTCAGCATTGTGCTTAAATGTCAAAATTTGAAAACAAATATTTAAAGAAAACTTTACTAAAGAAAATATTTATTTAAAAAGTCGAAGCTTAAATGAATTGTGTTTTATTGTGGACAGAATATAGTGATGAAAAAAAATGATTCTATTCCGGAAAGAGTTCAAAGGAAACTTATAAGAGATTCGTTAGATATAATGAATCTTAATGAGACTAAGTAAGAAAAATTTAAAATTTTACCTTTAAGATTAAATATATTCCTAACAATATCTTTTTAGTTTCATAAAAAACTTTAGGCTTAGTAAAAATGTAAAATGTAAAAATGTTACCTATGTCTTGAGTTGTGAAAAAGATGAATTTAAACCAGCAGAAAGGTAAACTGCCATCTCACCTATATTAAAATTAGCTGCCAAACTTAAATTTTTGGCGCAAGATGGATATCAGCATCAAATTGGCCAAGACCGCCTATTAGGATTTTCTTAGGCATCAATTTCTGCGTGTTTTTCTGAGGTTTGCGATGTTATTGAAAGACTTTTTTGTCCCAAACATATTGTATTTGAAATGACAGAGGATAGGAAGAGAGAAGCTAAGAGATACTTTTTTGAAAAATGTGGAATACCTAGAGTAATTGGAGCAGTAGATGGCATATTCAATTAATCAGACCTATAAGGGATGAGCAATTATATTTCAAAGGGAACAAAATTTACTCGGCCCACCTCCAGTCCCTGAAATACTATTTCGGTTTTCCCGGCATTTTACCTTTATGTGGTGTTTATAATCTGGCCACACCTATAAACATATGTAAATTTGAATAATACCAATCTATAAACCGACAATTGATAAATTGAAACCGTACTTTTTTTAAATTTCGTAATATCATGAGTCGGAGGGCCAGCTGCATCCAAATCCAAAGACAATATTGTAAACAAATCCTTGGACTTGCTTCTAGCATTCGCTACATTTAGCAAAATCCACCCCTTTAGCAAAATCCACTCCTTCAAAGATTCAACATCGTGAAAAAAAAACAATGTTTAGTGTAAAAACATAAAACATTTGATGTTTTTTATTTTTACTTATTTATTTAACACTTTTTCTTATATTTTGTATAACAATCCTTACATTTTAAATTTTTTTTCTTTTTTCGTCAACAAATTAGCTTTCGAATAAAATACGAATGTTTTAACGTTTGTGAAGTTCGCTTTCGTATTACATAATTGCATTTACGAAAGGGTAATTTTTGTTTTCGAAAGGGGGATAAAAAACGGCCGGTTCGAAAAAAAGTTTCCGTGCGTTCGTAAATACATTTTCGAAAATCGTACTACAAAATACAATTCATACGAATTTACACATTTTTTCTTTCGAATCGAATTACATAATAACCCACCTGAATTTTTTAATAAATATATGAGAAATACGCGTACCCGACGAAAAAAGTTGATATATAGTCATATATAGCTTGATATAATTATATATGTGGCCACATGTAACGATATATATTTACATCTAACATTTTTAATCAAATTCATCAATTTTTTGCCTTGCGCATTTAGTTCTTTGTCCTTAGAAGATCTAGATTTATTAATATGTGGTAAATCTTTCAAAAAGTTACCATCTAAAACTTGTTCATTTGCAATTCTCGCATTTAAATCACCCACTATACAGAAATTTGTAGGATCAAGTTCTTGTACAAACTCTTCAAACTTTTCAAATTCATTCTTCCAATTAGTACAGTTTAAATAACTTGGGATAAAGTGAAACACATTGCCTTCAAATTTGGCACTTAATACCATATATACAGACAAGTGGTAAACAAACACAGGCGATCAACAAAATAGTTTAGTAGAAAGAAAGAGTTTAGAAGGACAACAAGTGCCTTTTTTTTTTGTGATTTTTTTTTAATTTATTTAAAATGTAAGAATTATTTCGTCGTTGTTATTATATTTTTGTTGTTTTATATTAATTCATTAAATTTATTTATATTCTTTTTGTACTGTCCAGATTTCTTGATAATGACTAGAGACTCTAGTCGAAATATCGACAATTTAAAATAAAATTTAAATAAAAAAATCAATTTGAGTTTTTATTTATCGTGACCTAAAGCCGAACAACTACATCAAACGTAAGCCAAGAGAGGTCAACTATAAAATTTCCAATTATTGGAGATGTGTAAAAATTTAAAAGCATAAGTGTTTTTAAGATTTTTTCTGAAACCACCTCTAGCACGTCCAGCTCTATGCGTTTTCGAAGCTGCATTCCAATGTAAAAAATAATTATTAAGATATGACGAAAACAAGTGCTGTCTATCAGCTGTGACATGTGTTTCAAAAAGAAAAAATACATCAAAATTATTGATATATGTAATAAAATTACTAAATTTTAAGGATTTTGCAAGATTTGCTGCATTATATAAAACTAAATGGCATAAGTTAAATTGCTATTGAGAATTTGAAAGATGTACATTTTAATTTTATATAAACTTATTTACTCGGGTACTAAAAAAAAGATAAAAAAGATCTATTTATATAAAACATGAGATATAACGATATATGATGATATATAGAGATGAAAATATACATATATCGTTACATATGGCCACATGATATTATATATAATTATATCAAAACATATATGAATATATATAAACTTTTCATTTTTGTTTGCAGATTGATCAATATATCCAATAAACCATATAATTAGAAATCTTTTTCTATACTACTACGATTATATTCAACATAAAACAACACAATTTCCAAAATTAAAAAAAAAAAATATTAAATTAAAGAAAGAAAAAAAAAAATATAATCAGAAAATTAATTTAAAAATACAGTGATTTATGAACTCTTAAAATGTCTGTCATATATTTTTTTATTCAACAAAATTGTAGTAATATTAAAAAAAAAACCGATTTCTAAGGAACCCATTGTAGTTCCAATCTGAATTTAGTGCTTAACCAGTCATCATATTATACCACAAAAGTCCTTTCCGTCCTGTTTACAGCCACCCGCCTTCGATTAAATGTCTTAAAAATACTTTTAAGGAAACTTTTTAATTATTTATAAGCAACAAAGGCAGAAGGTACACTGACTATTTTTCCACAAATATAGTCCACAGACGGTCAAATCTTTGATATTCTTGTGTTGTTAGCCATATATCAAACATTTCGTTGTATGAGGTGTTGTCACACATTGTCGATTTTTTTTATAAAATCAGCAAGTTTCGGCAAACAACTTTAACTAGTCACTGAAAGTAGATACTTCAGCTGTTTAAATCAAATTTGGTACTGATCCGTTATGTTCCCTAAAAACTTCTCTTAGAGAACTTATTTTTTATTTTTGAGATTTTACGAAAAAAGTTATTTCTTAAACATTTAAAATATTTTTCAGCTTCTAGATTAGATCAGATGTAAGTGCTACAATATGTAAGTGTTACAATATTGTTATTTCCATTTCACTCAAGCTCAATTTCACTTCAAGCTCAGATTCAGATTACCGTTTTTGTGTTATTGTTGAAAAATTTTACAAACTTTTTACATTTTCCTACTGAATACTGATTAAAATATCAATCAAAAGTCAATAAACCGACATTTGTCTAGGTAGTTTGGCCAAATCTTACACTGTACATAGGTGGGGAAAGGTATTTTTAGTAGGTGCCGGCACTGCAATCAAAACATAAAATATGGCTATCAAATTTTACATTTTACATTTTTTATACTTCAGATGCTACACTCAGAGAAAAAAGTTTCATCATATTGATGAAACTGTTTCATAATTTTTCCTAGATATGATGAAGAGTTTCATAAAAATGTATGTCAAATGTTTCTTCTTTATATATATTTTTTTTTGTTTTCCTATCGATTGAAATAAAGAATTTCCATTTGAAATTTAGAAACAATTACCTAGGAAAAATTTGGAAAATTGCTAGTTCCAGAACTACTTCTAGGGAAGTTATATAAGGTTCTTTAATACACTGATAGAATTATCCTTCATGATATTAATGAAACAATTTCATAGAATTTTTTTCGTAGATTTCAGAATAATAAAAAATTTCATTATATCCAAGAAATTTTATAAATATTAAGAAATTTTTCATAAACATTTTTTCATAAAATTTCATAGTTTCATAAAAAAGTCATTCGATTTCATAAATTATCTCTTCATAAATTTTCATAATATTCCATTAATTTTCATACTTTTCAAACTTTAGTTTAAAGATTTAACTCTCAAGCGTTCAACATATTTTATAAAGTGCTTTATAATTTCAGTGTAGACCGTTTATTAAATTTGTATTTCTATGAAATTGTTTAAAAAAATCATATGAAGCGGTTCGTTGGCTTCGTTTTAATGCATTTTTCAAAGACATTTACGAAGAGAGAAATTCATTACTAAAGTGAAAATAATTCTCAGTGTAGCATTCTTAAAACTAGTGATGCATATAATAATATTAATATTGGGCATTTTAACAACACCTTTGGGTTGTTTTGAGAACTAGTGATTAAGAACTAGTAGAATATTACGTCAAGAACACTTCAAAAAATCTTAAGCTAGTTCCAGAACTAGTTTATTTTTAGTCTTGCATTAAAAAATATCTTATGGCGTTTTCTTTCTGGAAAAAATGCCACATTTTTTTGCAATTTGCCCTCAAATTACCTTTTGTGTTCTTAAGGTAAACACTCTGAAAATGTTGCCATAAAAAAGGCAAAAAGTGCAATTTTAGCGCCCTCAAATTATTTACCGGGTTGTTTTTGCACTGTTTTTTTTCGATTTATCAACTCTCACCTTGGTAGCCGAAGGGTAGTGTGCTGACTTCTGATGCATAAGGTCCTAGGTTCAAACCGTCATTGGACCACTATTTTTTCTTTGCACTTTAAAATGCAAAACTTTTTTCCAGAAAAGAAAACACCATTAGAAACAATGATATCAATAATGTTTTAAAAATCTTAATATAGTGGCGACGCGAATGTCAGATGTGTTTTTATGTTTCGGGTCCCCAATGGATCGCACTGTGATGAGAAGAAAGTTATAAATAAAAACCAAATCATTAGAGAGGGGAGAAAAACTGTAAACTTTTTTATGAGCAAGAATGGCGCTGAAATGCTGTACAAAAACTGTATAAAGTAAAGTGCTTTTAGTTTCCGACAAAAATTGGCTAACGGTGCAAAAAATATTTACTATAAAAATCGCGCAATTTTCGCTTAGAACGCATTAAATATTTAGCAAAACATAAATTTTCAACATTAGTATGTACATATATCACTAAATTAACGTACTCGAACAAAAGTTATTTTTTGGGGAAATCAGTCGGATTTTAATTAAAACTGGATTCCATTTGGTATCTTTTACATCATATTCTTAAACAAAACAACTAAAAGCAATTTCTTTTATTCCATTTTAGTAATTTCCTTTTGTTTCAGCACAATTTTTGCATGTAATAATTTTTTACAATTTTTCACGCCACCCCTTTAATTTACTATAACGGCTTAAGTTTAATAGATTTAAAAAACTTAATTTTTGGAATCGTGAGGAAATTTCCTTTCATTTAAGTGTCCGTACTCTCATCTATATATGCGTTCTAAAATTACTCAAACCATTAGTTGTGGAACGCATGCCAGAACCATTGTTAGAACTGATATAAGAATAGGTTCTAGAACCGTTCCATAGAACCAGTTCCCAGCGTGACAATTTCAAACAAAAATCACTGACACAAGAATGGGTTCTAGAACCGTTCTATAGAGCTAGTACTTGTTCTTCAAACGCTTCTTAGAATTAGTTCTTAGGATGGCAATTTCAAACAAAAATCATGGGTTACAACGCCAAACTAGAACCTGTATTGGCTCCAAAGAACTAGTTGTGGAACTAATAAAGGGTCCGCCATCTAACGTTTTTTTTTTTTAACTAGTGCTTATTTCGGGAATGGTAACACTTAGCTCATGTCTGATTTGACAGATAATTAGTTTTATCCTTCCGGTGAACGAATATGGTTGTGTATACGCTTGAACAATATTGCGACACTACTTTGAAAATCATGGTAATGAGCGTTACAGTCAATGGCGATCGTTATCGGGCCATGTTGAACGAATTTTTGTTCACAAAAATTGAAGAGGAGGATATTGGCAACATTTGGTTTCAACAGGACGGCGCTACGTGCCACACAGCCGAAGCTACACTCGATGTTTTGCGCCCTGTTTTTGAAGATCGCATTATCAGCCGCAGAGCTGATGTCGTTTGGCCACCTCGGAGCTGCGATTTAACACCGTTGGACTATTATTTGTGGGGTGCCGTCAAAGATAAGTGTTACGCCAACAAGCCAGAGACAATTGACGCTTTAAAGGGCAATATTCGTGAAGCCATTGGTGAAATACAGCTGCACACAATCGATAATGTGCTTAAAAATTGGACCGATCGTGTAGGCTACTGCATGGCCAGCCGAGGTAGCCATTTGAATGAAATTATTTTCCATTATTAACCGGAAGGATTGTACTTTCAAATAAAAAAAGAAATTTGAGAAAATATTCAGTAGTTTTTTTTTTATAGCATTTTCAAAAAATAAAAAGTTATTTGGCAGACCAAGTATTGCTGGGCAATACAATTTAAGATTTTTCATTTGAAACTAAAAAAAATGTAATTTGTAATTTAGATTTCTTACTTAAAATTCAGAATCTATCATAACATCAATTGAAAGCCAGAAATTCTAATCAGTTAATGTGCTCTAAATTTGGCATTAAATTTTGTGAACATAAATTTAATTTGTATAAATTTTTGTTGAAATTCTTAAACCAATTAATGTTTTTAAATTCACAACGAAAATTATTAACTTAACTTAATGAAAATTATTCAAGTTCGAGGACATACTCTATATTTCTTTATTACGATACTAGCTGACCAGGGAAACGTTGTTTTGCCTTCAAATTTTAATTGTAATTAATTCTTTAAATCAAGAAATTTCTTTTACGCAAATAAATAATAAAAAAAATAAATTCACATTAGCAAATCATTTTAAAATTTGTAATTTCATGGGAAGCCCAACGCCTCTTTGTCCTTCTATCGCCTTTATTTGCTGAAGTATATAAAATGAATAGCTGAAAACAACTGCCATAACAACTGCGACGTCACCTATTACCGGTGCATTAAAGCGCCGCTCATGCTCACCAGCCGCTGTCTGGTCAGCTCTTATCACAACCGTAAATTCATCTGTCGGCATCTGGTCTAGGGCTGTTTTGAATAGACGGATGAGGCTGGTGTGTTCGTGTAACATAGCTTGAAGATTAACATAGGTTTTTTGTAAATATTAACATAGGTTTTTTGGAAATATCTTCGGAACTACATAACCGATTTAAGAGTTTGATATCTCATTTTCAGTTCGACTACTAATATTTGTAATTGATGGACTAGTACAAAATTTGAAGGCTATATAGCTAATATAGAACCCTAGATATTTAATATTAATATTAATTTTGTATATGAGTTAAATAATCACTTTGTATGGGAGCTGCCACGCCCACTGGTATAATCCCGCCCAATTTTCCCATGACTATTCATAATATAATCAACGTGCACAAATTTATAAGACTCTGGCTATTATAGAACTGTAGATATATGATATTAAATATTTACTTTGTATGGGAGCTGACACGCCCACTGGTCCGATCACGCCCATTTTTCACATGACTATTCACATTAACAAATAATCAACGTGCACAAATTTCTAAGACTATGGCTATTATAGTACTGTAGATATATGATATTAAATATTTACTTTGTATCGGAGCTGCCACTCCCACTGGTCCGATCGCGCCCATTTTTTTCCTGATTATTCAAATCAGTAACATATGGGATACTGCAATGTTTCAAAACTCTTGCTATCACAATAGTCAAAATATATGATGTTATTCAATTTATATGGGAGGGGCCACGCCCACTTGAAATATATATAGCCGAAAACCTAATTTGGACTATAACCTTTCAAATGAAACCGGTTTGGGCCAAATCGGTTGGATAGTTTTAGAGTCTATAGAGAACAAACATACAAACATTGTATTTTATATATAGATTGTCCTAAGATGGGAAACTGGAAAATTCCCCAAAATATATCTATCAACACATTCCTGAAGGTGGTCAATTAATAAATTGAAAACAAAAACACTATGGATTATTTGTTAGGACAATATTCTAATAAAGAAATATAGACTATGGCCTCGAACTTGAATAATTTTCATATTCATTACACAATGAGAGGTCGAAAAAACATATTTTTATTTTTAATACAAAATATATCAAACTTGTAAAAAAGGCAGAGTACAGTCTTAGTTTACTTCTCCTTTACAACTTCTTTTTAAATAAAACAAAACAAGTGTAAAAATTAAAAGGAGAACAAAAACAAAAAGCGTGTATATACAATACACGCTTTGGTAGAGCTTGCACATAACGAAAAGGTTTTCAATTTATTTTTGATCAGTGGTGGTAATCTTTAACTTTAAGCTCGTATATTAGTTCTCATTTAGTGGGATAACTAGGTTATATGAATGTTTGAGGTTTGCAAAGGGTTGCCACTTCTTTCAAAACGTGTTCTGAAGACCCTAGAAAGTTCCCGAAATAGATCTATCAACAAAGTGGTCATTAAATAAATTGAAAGCAGAAACTCTATAGATTATTTGTAGGACAATATCCTAATAAAGATATATAGAGTATGGCCTCGAAATTAAATAATATTTATATTCATTACAAAATTAAAGGTCGAATAAACATAATTTTTAATAAAAATTATATCAAACTTGATTCTTAACTTAATATTGTTTTTTCTGAATTTTAATAAAAATTAATATCAATTGATATTTTCTAAATTTCAATTTGAAATTCTGAGCTTTAATTTATATATTCTGAATAACACATGTGTTAACACTGCAGCTGTAAGAATATTGGGTTTTAAAAATAATGTATTAAAAATAAATTGTCTTCATTGGTTGATGCATTTATCTTATATGAAGAAGCCTGTCATCAAATCGCTCTTTTATGACACAACTTCATCATATTTATGAAGTGTTACATTGAAGTTTTTATTCATATTTATGAAGTTTTTCCCTGAGTGTACCTTGTTTTTTAACGTTCCCTTTTACTCCGAAATTTTATATTCGTCCGATAAAGTTAGCCAGATCGCCGATTTTCCCGGTAGATCTACCAATATTTAAATGTAAATGGCGGGATTTAGAAATAGAACGCCGTTGAGCTTCAACTCAGGAAATTAGTTTAATTGAATTCATACACTGAAAGAATTATTCTTCATGATATTAATGACACAATTTCATAGGAGTGTTTTCGTAGATTCAATGAAAAATTTAATTACTGTTATGAAATTTTTCGGTGATTTTTCTGGAAACTCTTAATATATTCTGAAATAAATGCTACTAATCTGAACATCATTTTACAATTGATGAATTTCTGTTGTTTCTGACGAAATCAATCTTGAAATGGTGTAGTTTTTTTTCGCTACTAGGCATGTATATTGGAAAAGTACGAAGGCAGTCCCAAAATTAGCCGACCTGAAGTATATATAGATGGCTGCAGAATCTTGAAAAAAATTATTTTTATTTATTTATAATTCATCTATAATACTAAAGCCCACTAGACCAAATAACAGTATTACATAGTAATAAAAAACTGAGTATTAATCTTAAATAAAAAATTAAAATATACTTTATAGCCTAACATATTGGCTCCCCAGCCATAATATTTATACAATTACTTTGTGAAAAAGTGACAACCTCATAAAATATATGTTTTAAGCCATCAAAAACAAACGATCTCAGTGAATTTGAAAACATGAAAAAAATCGGACACCGCTATGTAATTTAATACTTTCATTTGAAAGGTATAAATTAACCAATATTAAAGCCGATATAGATACTACTCTGGGGGAGGGTGTTTTTTCGTTAACGACTATAAAATATTGGGTGGCAGAGTTTAAACGAGTCCGTACGAGCTGCTAAGACGAACACCGTAGTGGTCGACCAATTGAGGTGTCCACGCCAGAAACGGTTAAGAAAATCCACAAAATGGTATTGGATGAAAGTCGGCTGAAGGTGCGTGAGCTGGATGAAATGATAGTCATTTCAAAAAGTGCTATGCATCGCATATTGACCGAAAATTTGGATATGAAAAAGCTGTGCGCAAGATGGGTGCCGAGTTTGCTCACAATAGAACAAAAACAGCGTCGTGAAGATGTTTTAATAGAGCGATGTTTTACCGCAATAAAGCCGAGTTTTTGCGTCGATTCGTAACCATGGAAGAGGGTCCACCACTTCACACCTTATATAAAGGAATAGTCAAAGCAGTGGACTGCAATGTGAGAATCGTATCCAAAGAAGGCGAAGATAGTTCCATCAGCAGGAAAGGTCATGGCGTCTGCTTTTTGGGATGCACGTGGGATAATTTTTAATCAAAAAGGTAAAACAATCAACGGCAAGTATTACGCTAACTTATTGCAGCGTTTAAGTGATGAAATTACGAAAAAAAAGCACCATATTCGCCAGATTTAGCTCCATCGGATTATTTTTAAACTTGAAAAAATGGGTCGGTTGTATAAGATTTGCCAACAATGATGAGGTGGAGTCTGCGGTTGATGGCTATTTTAAGGAGCTAGACAGTTCTTACTATAAACAGGATATCGAAGCTATTGAATATCGATGGGGAAAGTATATCGAGATAAAAGGAGATTATGTTGTTGTTATTTTTGTTTGGTCTGCTAATTTTGGGACCGCCCTCGTATCTTTACTCTAAGAAAAATTTTATGTAGTTATCAACGGAATCAAAATCCTCATAGCTAATGGCAATTATATATACAATTTAAATAACATGTTGCGATTTTGAAATTGAAAATCTAGAAGACTACCCAGGCAGATATTGCCAATGGTTTGAAAAATCAAGCACTGGCAGAGCACTGTTTACCAATGGTCCAACAAATAAAGTCCTGACAAAGCACTGATTAACAACGCTATACCAATGCTAGTCAAAAGTGCTTTGCCAGTACTTAATTAACAAAATTTACAACAGTAAAAACAATAAAAGCACTGGCACAGCCCTAGCTTAGAACAATCTACCAACGTTTGTACAAAGTGCTGTGCCAGTACTTGATTTACAATATTTACGACCGTAAAAATAAAAAAAGCACTGGCTTAGAACGCTTTCCCAACATTGTCAAAAAGTGCATTACAAGTACTTATTTACAAAATTTACAACCGTTAACATAATAAAAACAGTGGCACAGCGCCTGTTCACAACGCTTACCCAACGCTGGTCAAAAGTACTTTGCCAGTGCTCGATTTACTAAATTTACAACCGTTTATAAAAACGAAACTTAAAGCATGTTGTTTTTAAATAAGTTAGCAGGGTTTAATAATAATAACAAATAAATAGTATTTTTTAAATTTATTTTACATACTTTAAAACTTATTTTTTTTTTTTTTTTTCAAATCTTAAATGAATTTAAAATCAACTAACCATAAGCATATGGTATTCAAATCAAATTCATACACTAAAAAAAGTCAGTAAAGTCAGCACCATTTTTGCTCAAAGGATCCTTGTAGAAAAATTGGTAATTTAGCGTATTTAAAAACTTTTCTAATCTATACCTTTATAAAATTTAAAATAACAAGATTGGAAAAATTCAAAACTATCTTACAATTTATTTAAAGTTAAGAAAATTAAGGTCTCCTATTATAGTCAGGACAAAGTATAGTTTTTGTACTAAAATTTTACTTAAGACATTTATTTTCAAATTTCTTTCTTTAGTAAAATTGTAGTAAAAAGTCGTACTTGGTGATAACTTATCACAAAAATAATTTGATAAAAAAAAATATTCAGTTATTTTGTAATTAACTTAGCTGAAACGTATTGTTATTTCTGTTTAAATTACTAAAATCATTCAATAAGAAATAATACAACTCTTTACTTTAGTGAATTACAAAGTAGGACTATACAGTTCAAAACTAAATCTCGTTTTCATATATAATATTCTTAATTTAATTAAAAATTTTAATTTCAAACGGATAATCAATTTGAGTTATAAATTTTCTAATTTCAAATATATAAAATCAATTTTTTTTTCGAAAATTTCACAATTTTTAATTTAAAAATTTGAATTTACTCAATTTTTAAAGAATTTTTTTTTTTTTATAAATTTCAATTTTCTCTATGAGAAATTACAAGTTCACAGTCAGAATACAAATGATTTTTGTAATCGAATTTTATTTTAATTTAGATTGCAGAAATTTAATTTGTATGTTTATTTTTTTACATAATTTTATTATTTTAAATAATAAAACCAAAATAAAAAAAATATAATAAGTACTGTTTTTTTATTAATTTATTATTATTACTTTATTAGTTGTTTACCATGCTTTGCAAACGTTTTAAAATTATGATTTTTGTACTGGCGAAGTACTCATTGTCAGTGCTTTGCCAACGTTTTAAAAAAGAAACGGCCAAGCCCTGCCCGGTGTTATCATTTTGGGGTTGGCAAAGCACTTATTTTATCATTAAAAAAGCAGTTTATTGGTTGTTCTACTAATGCTTTGCCAACGTTTTAAAATTATGATTTTGGTACTGGCGAAGCACTCATTGCCAGCGCTTTGCCAACGTTTTAAAAAAGGAACGGCCAAGCCCTGCCCGGTGTTATCATTTTGGGGTTGGCAAAGCACTTAGTTCTTTAGAAATCCAACGCTCTGCCAACGCTCATACCACCGTTGAAAGCACTGGGCCAATGCTTTGCCGTTCGTATTTTTCTTGCTGGGTAGCTATTTTTTATGGTAAGGACTAAAAAGCCATCTAGTGTTATCAATAATTCCAAAATACAATTCTTACCGGTAACATAGCATTAAATAGATGCGTTATTAAAGTTGCGCCATTTTTTACAGCATTTTCACCATCTCTTAAATTGGCCATGGAATGACCACACGATACCGTTATACCCATATCTGTTAATTTTTTGATAGTTCGACCAGTCGGATCGATTTCCGGTGCCATAGTTATAATATTAACATTTTCTAATGAGCCATAAGCATCCAATATACTTTCGAATCCCTTTGTCATTAAGAAAAATTTAGAAAAAAGAAAAATATTTTAAATTATTACATTAAATATAATCTTTCCTAACCTTATCCAAACTTTGTATTAAATTTTCTGAATGTGCTCCCTTCATTTGGGGGTTTATAAAGGGTCCTTCTAAATGTATTCCCAGAATACCGGCTCCACTTGTTGTCTTTGGAATACATGGCAAAACTTTGCGATACGTTTCCGGTGATGAAGTTACAACTGTTGGACAAAATGATGTCACACCATTTTTAATAAGGCCGGCAGCTACTTTATTAATGCCTTCTTCAACAGTTTCAGTATTAAAGGCAAAATCAACACCATAACCACCTTAAAGATAACGAAAATAAAACATATTATTATTAATATTTAGTGAAGTCTTGATTTAACACAAATATTAACCAATTAACCCTTTGACGAGCATAGACAACTATGCTTGCTCAAGGTTTATTGGCTAGGGAATCTCACACTTTTCCATTTCCGTAAAAGCGGGACATTTTTTTTCCAAATTCTTTTGATCCCATGATTCCGCTTAAAGAATAATAATACAAACAACTGTCATTTAGTACCTAACTGTGAAACTTTTTTAAGTATAGAAAAATTGTAAAATCAATAGGGACCGGGCTAAGGTCTAATGCCCGTAATTTCAAGCAATAGATACCTACCGGTGCTTAGATACCTACCCGAATTTGTTCGTGTACACGGTAGGTATCTAAGCACCAGTAGGTATATATTGCTTGAAATTACGGCCATAAGAACGGTATTTGGACAATAAATGGTAATTGAAAGTGGTTTCACAAATTTTTATAATGTGATTCTAATTTAAGGGCACTGTCTAATTTATTCTCTAATTGTTTTCTCAAAAAATCCAAGGATTCCAAGCCCAAATTTCCGGGTAAATTTAAAATATAGAAACGAATAAAGAATTAAATGTATTTAAAGGGGTTTGTTGCTGCAACAAACAATTAGTGGGCGGTAAGTCTCATCCCTTAAAGCTGATGAAACTAAGATTTATTTATTAATGGGGCAAAACGAATTATATTTGACAAGCGAAATGAAGGTCAAGGAGGTAGTCTATGAAGTCAATTTTTTGTGGCATAACACAAAAAACATATAAACAAAAAATTCTCTTCGGCCGAAACTGTCTGATCATCAAGGGTCAAATGAAATGGGTGGCAAGGAGGATGTCACAGTCTTAGGAAAGTAAAAAGTGGATTAGGCAGAAAATATTGGCTGTCCAAAGGGTTTAAAAATAAACGAAGTTACATAAAGTTTGTTCTCACTCAAGCCCATGGACGAAGTCGCAATAAACGACTTAAAATTTTCGGTACGTTTATTGAATCATTCCACGACGTTTAAATAATTTAAAAACCCCATGCAGAATACGGGGACTTATGTAAATGCGGATGCTGATCCACAGGATTTCTAACTAATTTGTATCTTTCATATTGACATTGCGGTCTATGTCCGCAATGATGTTGCGTACCAAAGATTTCCGTGTATTCAAGATTTCCGTGAAGAGAAGCACTCTAATGGTCTAAAATAAATTTTTTGTAAAGACCACGCATGATACCGAATTTACCTGACTTTGAGTTAAATTCAAGATCATTAATTTCAGGTTTCTTTATAAAATTATTGAAACGAACAAGACATTAAATTGTTGGGTTTCCCTTTCGGCCTGTATTTCGAGAATCCTGGAGATTTGACCGAATAGTGAAATCGTGGTTGTTGGCGATTATAATATCAACAACTGTTCAAGGCTTCGCCAATCAAGCGGCACGACTTCCGTTGGCACTTTCGTCCCGCTTTTTGGATTACCAGGCGCAATTAGTGGATGAGCCAACACACATTCTGTGTGACGAAGGGCACTTTCAGAACACTCGATCTTTTTCTTACTTTGCATTTTTCAAGGTGCACCTCTCGATAACTCGGATCTCTGTACCATTTCCTCATACTACAAACTTCGTAGCGTTTTACAAGGGGCCACAAAACGCTCTAATTTTATTTATGAAAAGGCTAGTTGGGTCTAACTTAATGATTTTTATAGACAATTCAACTGAAAACTATTTTTGGACTCCAAAGTTGATCCCGCTAGGAAATTTGTAGAACTCGTGATTTTGCTTGGAACAAATTTTTTATTTCTTCAAAGTAGTACATTTCTGCTAAGACCAGACGTAAGTGTTTAACCATACGTACAAAAACGCAGTCATGTCAAGAGAGGAGGCATTAAGTAATTGGTGTGTGAATAGGAACGACAATACTAATCTGCTGCGCAAATAGGAGAGAAATGAATGAGCCAAAGTACTAGGACTTGTAAAGCTTTTATACGAACAGCGTCTAAGAGCAAAAGTTCTTGCCGCTCCTCGGGGTAGTAAGACCTTTTGGTCATTCGTTTAAAAAATAAGCGATAATTTTAGTTCCTCTATACCAACTCTTATAAATTATGACCAAATATTAACCGGTGATAAAGCCAATATTTTGGCTGAATTATTAGCAGGAAATAGTAGATGTTTTCGAGCTCGATGTCAGCGGTCCCTGGTGGTTTAACAGCACTGGTACTGAAATAGTGTTCTTTGACGTTATCCCGTCCATTGGCAACCTCCCATCGTGTTGGAAGGTTGCCAATGTTCAGCCAATCACAAAAAAAGGTGCGGCTAATATCCCTGATAATTATCACCCAATTGCCATATGCTCTGTGCTCTCGAAGATTATGGAGAGCATAGTTAATTACCATCTTGTTAATTATCTACACCCAAATTCATAAGTAAAAGTTAGCAGTTACTTATACATCGCAGCCAACGAGCTGCTTACTAGAATGTATTTTTTGCCTAGCAGCTTGTTAGCATAGAGTTTATTCACAATACATTTTAATCTGTACACTTAAATTTAAAAACCAACTCTAAATATATATGATGCCACAGGGTAATTCTATAGGTGACACCTTTTTTTTTTTGCAAAACAACTCTGATTTTTGTTGTTTGTCCTTAAAATAATGGGAAAAAACATCTAATATTTTGTAAAAGCTGATAAATCAGATGAAAAAGTTATAAAAAGATCAGTCAACTGGGAACAAGATGAAAAGGTAATATAAGATATTTATTTTTATAAATTTTTTACATTTATGTTATTTTTTACATGCATTTATTTATAGGATTTGTTAAATAGCCTAGTTATGGAAAAGCTAGAAATAATTGAAAACTTAAAAATTGATACTAACACAAACAAAATAAAAAGTGATGATTAGAGTAGCACTAACACTCTTTTTAATAAGGTCTCAAAAAACCAAAGGACTTTGGACCAAATTCAAAATCAATAGAGAAAAACCAAATCGTAAACCAAAACAAATATGAACGCATTTATGAGAGAAATAAAACAAACGGATGGAGGTCCACCACCTACTCGGTTGAATAGTTTTGACGAAAAATTGATTGGTCGTCTTCCTAAGCATTTTGAACATGACTTCAATTTATATGATAGCAATACTTTAGGTATTGAATCATCCAATTTTCAAATGGAAAACAGCACTATTATTGAAATTTTGGATTACGAGGAAATGGAAGATGGTGCAAAAATAAGCAGTGATAAAGAAATTCAAAAAACACAAGTACTTAAGTAAAAACATACAGACAAATTTGATGAAACTTTAAAAAAGGAACCATAAGATGTTGCAAAAACAGCCACAAAAGAGGAAACTCTGAAGGCAAAAGTACACAGAAGAAGAAATACAGAGAAAGTTGATGGCTCTATTTCTTAAAAAGTCCAATGAATCTAAATTATTAAGCGTTTCCATAATTTATATATTAAAAAATATGTTTTGGCCACAAAAACGTATATTAATTTTTTTAATTTTTTGCATTCACTTTGAAAGAAAACAGATGTTTTTTAAACTCTTAACAACAGTTTAGTAGCTTGTTACTTACTTTTACTTATGAATAAGGGTGCTAGAGTTTAACACACTTCTTCGACAGTATGGCGTCGATCGCGTGTGGCAAGATCACTATACCGAAAAAATCCATGCGTTATGTATACGAAAATCAACGTACATTGTACGAAAAATTTCTTTGTTTCGCACCATGAAAGTTTGGTGTAAAATGTAGGAATACGTACGAAAGTATTTTGTACATGTACGAAATGAGTTTGCTTTTTTACGAAATATTTTTTATATATAACGAAAAAAAAAACTTTTACCCACTCTTCAAAATTTTGCGATCATAAAAATCAATTTAATAAGAAGAGCGTTATCAGAACAAAATGTATGAACATTTGTATTAAATTTAGGACTTCCGTACAATAAAAAAAATATCATTAGCCGAATCTCAAAATGTTGCACATATTTATTTTAAATAATTTATTTTGTAAAATTAAATAAAATTTGCATATTCTACGAACTATTCTGATACAAATTTTTTCGTTAGTTTCGTAAAAAAAAAAACAAAAGCATCTACACTTGGCGTTTCGTAAAATAAAAGAAGTTTTTATATGAAGAATGCTTACGAAAAAATTTTATAATTTTGTTTTCATCACAACTTTGTGAAATGAAAAGTTATAAACAAGATTTATGCATCAAATTAAGCACAAAAATCTAAACATTTAAAAAATTGTAATTCGTTGAGAAATGAAATGATTTTTTGCTTTAACACATTTTTTTACAAAAATCCTTCGTTGGTTTTGGCTGTAGTTGGCAAAAGTCGGGACCCTCGTTTCTGCCAACACAATCGCTTAATCATTACATTGAATTTGGAATTATGAATTATTACTACTTCCCGGGTAAAAATTTTAATATGGAGTCTAATATAATTATACATATTTTATTTGATAAGTTCACAAATATAATCACATACAAATTGTTCCAAAAAATGGGTCATATACATGTATCTAATTCTATCAAATTAGATATGATTTGATACAATTTTATCCGAAATTTGGCCATATCCGGGACATTACATTAAATATAATTGGATATAAATATATCTGATTTTATATAATTTTGGGCGATTGTAGGTATGCTTTTTGTAACATGAAGTTTTGTTTAAAAGTATTTAAGTTGAAATTTGAAATTTCCAGAAACCAAAATTTTTTAAGACCCATTTTTGTTCAAATGAAACAAAAAAAAATTACCAAGAAAAAATTTATGGCCGTATTTATAATGAAAAGTTAGTTGCTGCTAATACATCGCACACAACGATGTACTAACTAGTATACCGATTAGCCTTAGTAGCTAGTTGGTACAGAGTTTATTTATAATCACTTTTCTTCTGTCAAATAAATATTAAAAAAACAACTCTGAAAATTGTGATGCCATCATATTTTTTTGTAATAATGCCACCTGTTTTAAAGAAAATCAACTTTGTTGTTTACATTTCAATTTGAGTTTTTTCCCTCATTTTATTACTGATGTGTTTTTGTATAAAAAAAAATTATTTGCAACGAAAATATGGAAAAAATAGTTATATATATTTAATATTGATTTTATATAACAGAATATATTTTCAGGATCTACTTTCAAATCTGGTGCTGGACATAATTGAAAATTCCAGAATTGACACGAATACAAATAAAAAGAAAAAGGAGGCATGGAGCACCGTCACCGAATTGTTTAATAAAGTCTCGAAAAATGTTAGAAGTATGGACCAAGCCAAGCTCAGTGGCGTAAATCAAAATCTGCGGCAAAATCAAAAAATTCGTTGTTCATGAGACAAAGGAATCAGACTGGAGGTGGTCCAGCACCAGAACCTTTAACAAGTATTGAAGAGCAGTTGGTTTCCAGACTGCCTTCACATTTTGAGATCAACTCTAACATTTACGACAGCAATTCTCAAAATATCACACCGCCTTTAGAGAAAATGGAAAACACCATGTGCTATATATCTAGCGAATCGGAAGTGATTGAATTATCCCCTTCAAAAATGAGAGATAATTCAATTACAGAACACACAAAAGTGGATAACTTAATAGAATTTGAACCAGAAACTCCGAAGCCAAAAGTGCTTAAAAGAAAGAAAGACGATAAATGTGAAGAAAATTTGAAAAGAATAAAATTACTGGATATCAGTATAGAGCAAAAGAAATTGGAAATGGAATGTACGAAAAAAGAATTTGATGAAAAGAAGTTGTTAGAATTACAAAAATTACAAATGCAAGAAGAACATGAACTTAAAAAAGAAAAGATTAAATTTGAAATACAAAACTTAAAAAAAAACTGGCTATTTTACATAAACTGTAACTGTTTCCATGTAGAGAATCGAATGTGGCCAAAACCGCATTTTTGCCATTTTTGAATATCTCGAAAACGTCGGTCTGAGAATTATACACCTGTGTTATCTTTTTATTGAACTGTTTTTTTTTTTTTAATGAATTTTATTTTATTTATTTATGATTGTTTATTTAGTTTAATGTTGTTGTATTGTACATGAATAAAAAGCATTTTGTTTCGTGAATCTATATTTTTTACGAAACTCAGCGTCGGAATATTTAACAAATGGATTTGTTCTCTTTTTATAAATTTTAGGAGAACGACGGCGTACTTCACTTCTTAAAAGGTCCACATCATTTAATTGGTCAAGAATTTCCATTATTATTAAATTTTTTGGTATTTTTTCGCAAATTTGCACACAAATATTTTTATTGTATTTTTCACTTTTGTTTACAAACTTATTTTGACACAAAACAGCTGATTTTCAAACATTTAGTAAGTGTTTGACAGTTCGTTAACTAGAGTTTAAAAGGTGGATAAGAAATTTATTATAAATAGAACTCATGATAGACGCTAACTAATTTTTCATTATAAATACGGCCGTTAGTGTTAGTGTTGTCTTATAAAATGAACGCATTTTTTTATTTAAAATTATATAAAAGAATCACTTGAAAATGATTTCGTTATAAAATTAATAGGGTTATATGTGAAGCCATATGAAATAAAGTCTTAACTTGTAAAGGGTCCGCCATCTAACGTTTTTTTTTTTCAACTAGTGCTTATTTCGTGAATGGTAACACTTAGCTCATGTCTGATTTGACAGATAATTAGTTTTATCCTTCCGCTGAACTAATATGGTTGTGTATACGCTTGAACAACGCTTGAACAATATTGCGACATTACTTTGAAAAATCATGGTAATGAGCAACATGGCGATCGTTATCGGGCCATGTTGAAAGAATTTTTTTCACAAAAATTGAAGAGGAGGATATTGGCAACATTTGGTTTCAACGGGACGGCGCTACGTGCCACACAGCCGAAGCTACACTCGATGTTTTGCCCCCTGTTTTTGAAGATCGCATTATCAGCCGCAGAGCTGATGTCGTTTGGCCACCTCGGAGCTGCGATTTAACACCGTTGGACTATTATTTGTGGGGTGCCGTCAAAGATAAGTGTTACGCCAACAAGCCAGAGACAATTGACGCTTTAAAGGGCAATATTCGTGAAGCCATTGGTGAAATACAGCTGCACACAATCGATAATGTGCTTAAAAATTGGACCGATCGTGTAGGCTACTGCAGCTACTGCCAGCCGAGGCAGCCATTTAAATGAAATTATTTTCAATTATTAACCGGAAGGATTGAACTTTCAAACAAAAAAAGAAATTTGAGAAAATATTCAGTAAGTTTTTTATAGCATTTTCAAAACAAAAAAGTTTTTTGGCGGACCCTTTAGATAAATTACTTTGATATTGAACTTTAGAAATATAAAAAACTAAATAAAATTATAAGGAACAAATTTTCATTATGACGTCACATATACTTTAATAAAACTAAGCATCGGACCATATGCATATATTCATATCGATCACTACATATATTTGGATAATTATTATATGGGTTATGTAGTTATATATGGAGTACGATTTGGAGACATAATAATAATATCACGTACATTCGTAGAAATAAACCTGTAAAAATAGCAAAAAAGCTAATAAAAATTAGTTAAAAATGACCTTGCAGAGAAAAAATCTGCTAAAATTAGCAGACTTTTTTTACTAAATATTAGTAATGTAAGAATAGCAAAAACAAATCTCTTGAGTTTACAAATATTTAGTTATATTTGGCTAAATTTTAGTTGATTTAAAGTAACAAAATAATCTGCTGAGATCAGCAAAAAAATTTACTGAATAAAAAATCATTAAAAAATGTGAAATTTTTTCTTAGTTTTTTTTTTTTTTTTTTAAACCCGAATAAAAGTCTGCCCTTATGAATCAATCTACGTTTTTTAGCAAACATTTCTGTTGATTTTAGCAAAATAAACTGTTATTTGCATTCTACCAAATTTATTTACCTCAAATTTGGTAGAATCCTAATAATAGTTTATTTTGCGAAAATCAAAAATAGCAAAAATTTTGTAAATACGTATTACAGTTTTTGTTTACTATAAATATTTAGTAAATTTTTTTTGATAATATTACAGAGTAATATAACTAAAATTTTGTAAAGTTAACAGATTTATTTTTGCTGTTCTTATTTTATAAATATTTAGCAAAAAAATCTGCTAAATTTAAAAGTTTTTTCTGCAAGGTCCATTTTAACAAATTTTAGTAGCTGTTTCTGCTATTTTTACAGTTTTATTTCTATGAGTGTAAAAACAAGAGAATAAGAAATTCCGGTAAGAAAATAAAATAAGTTTTATCCCTCACATAAATCGGTGAACGAAATCAAATGTTAAATTGCATATGAAAAACCTGGGACCTTTGCATTGTGTCTATACTCTTAAAATTAAAAATCTGATTGAGATGAACAACGGGGGCCACAAAAATTTATTTGATTTCATAAATAAATAGTTTTCCATACATTTGAAAAAGTATTTTTATGTAACCGGTTTAAAATTTCAAAAGAATGTTTCAAGAAAATTTGCAATATTTGGGAATTTTGTATTAAAAATGCAAAGTTATATGAAAATTGTTTGTGGGACTGTCAAAACTAGTTTATATCAACCTAGGGTGCATATTAAGCAAGTTCGTATTAACCGATTTTACATTGAAATTGTTACCTAAGTGTCAGGACTTTCAAATTTATTTGTAATAACCGAGGTTTCATTTAAACTAGTACGTCTTAAACGAGTTTTACTGTACAAAACTACTAGCTAGAATCATAAAAAATACAAAACTGTGAACAATCTTTGTATATTTTTTGGCATATGGCAAAGCCATTGTCATTTTTGTCATTTGAAAAAATAAAGTAGTATTTGTAATTGTACGTGTACGTACGTATGGTCCTTAAACAACTACACTTTCATGAAATGGGGACACCTCTCAATTTTTTGATGATACTATGAACAAAGCTTTTAAATTAAATAAAAAGAAAAACAAACATTTATGTTTTTAACAATCAATTTATAGGAACTCTTCGCCGACCCCCTAGAATACTCCTACATATTTACAAAATTTCTTATGTTATATGTAGCCGTATATACATAAAAAAATATCCCTAAAACAGTATTATATAAAAAAAGAAAAGAAAAAGTATCTAATGTTTCAAATCGTATGCTTTAAATTAATTTTTTTGGATATGGCTAAGGCACAAACAACTTCATTAAACATTAAGTCCCTATCGATCACAACTTTTAATAATAAGAGCCAAATACAATGATACAACTATGAATTACTTCGGAAGTAAGCTAAAAGCATGTGCCTAAAATTACCAGGTGTTGACGTGAAATTTTGCGAATGGTATGGTAAGTAGTTCCAATCCCTACAAGTTTGAAAGATTGATCAAAGATCCTACATAAAATAAGGGGTTCAACAATACGTAGCGTTGTAGTATATCTCGTGATTGTGAATCTTGAATATAAATAATACGGAACTCCATAGTACATTATCTTGTAGTCACTTAATAAAAAACGAAGAAATCTTTTGCTGTGGTTGGTGGTACCTGTACCTGATCAAACCTTGAGTTTCTTGTAGCTGAAGATGACCTAGTTGTTTAGGTTGAAAGTGCGGCACTCCCTCTAGCGCTGATCCCCACGAGATATTTTTGCAATTCTCTTACATTTATTAACAACTACCCAGCCAGAAATTACCAATGGTCTGAAAAATCAAGCACTTTCAGAGCACTGTTTGCCAATGGTAAAACAAATAAAGTCCTGGCAAAGCACTGATTTACAACGCTCTGCCAATGTTAGTAAAAAGTGCTTTGCCAGTACTTAATTAACAAAATTTACAACAGTAAAAACAATAAAAGCACTGGCACAGCCCTAGCTTAGAACAATCTACCAACGTTTGTACAAAGTGCTGTGCCAGTACTGGATTTACAATATTTACGACCGTTAAAATAAAAAAGCACTGGCACAGCACTGGCTTAGAACGCTTTCCCAACATTGTCAACAAGTGCATTGCCAGTACTCATTTGTTCACAAGCGCTGGTCAAAAGTACTTTGCCAGTGCTCGATTTACTAAATTTACAACCGTTTATAAAAACGAAATTTAATGCATGTACTTGTTTTAAAATAAGTTAGCATGGTTTAATAAAAATAACAAATGAATAGTATTTTTTAAATTTATTTTCATTACTTTAAAACTTAATTCTTTTTTTTCCAAATCATAAATTAATTTTAAATTAGCTAACCATAAGCATATTCAAATCAAATTCATACACTAAAAAAAAGTCAGTAAAGTCAGCACCATTTTTGCTCAAAGGATCCTTGTAGAAAAATTGCTAATTTAGCGTATTTAAAAACTTTTTTAATCTTCTATACCTTTATAAAATTTAAAATAACAAGATTGGAAAAATTCAAAACTATCTTACAATTTATTTAAAGTTAAGAAAATTAAGGTCTCCTATTATAGTCAGGACAAAGTATAGTTTTTGTACTAAAATTTTACTTAAGACATTTATTTTCAAATTTCTTTCTTTAGTAAAATTGTAGTAAAAAGTCGTACTTGGTGATAACTTATCACAAAAATAATTTGATAAAAAAAAATATTCAGTTATTTTGTAATTAACTTAGCTGAAACGTATTGTTATTTCTGTTTAAATTACTAAAATCATTCAATAAGAAATAATACAACTCTTTACTTTAGTGAATTACAAAGTAGGACTATACAGATCAAAACTAAATCTCGTTTTCATATATAATATTCTTAATTTAATTAAAAATTTTAATTTCAAACGGATAATCAATTTGAGTTATAAATTTTCTAATTTCAAATATATAAAATCAATTTTTTTTTCGAAAATTTCACAATTTTTAATTTAAAAATTTGAATTTACTCAATTTTTAAAGAATTTTTTTTTTTTATAATTTTCAATTTTCTCTATGAGAAATTACAAGTTCACAGTCAGAATACAAATGATTTTTTTAATTGAATTTAATTTTAATTTATATTGCAGAAGTTAAATTTGTATGTTTATTTTTTTACATAGTTTTATTATTTTAAATAATAAAACCAAAATTGTATACAAAAAATATAATAAGTACTGTTTTTTTATTAATTTATTATTTACTTTATTAGTTGTTTACCATGCTTTGCAAACGTTTTAAAATTATGATTTTCGTACTGGCGAAGTACTCATTGTCAGTGCTTTGCCAACGTTTTTAAAGAGAAACGGCCAAGCCCTGCCCGGTGTTATCATTTTGGGGTTGGCAAAGCACTTATTTCATCATTAAAAAAGCAGTTTATTGGTTGTTCTACTAATGCTTTGCCAACGTTTTAAAATTATGATTTTGGTACTGGCGAAGCACTCATTGCCAGCGCTTTGCCAACGTTTTAAAAAAGGAACGGCCAAGCCCTGTCCGGTGTTATCATTTTGGGGTTGGCAAAGCACTTAAATCTTCAGATATCCAACGCTCTGCCAACGCTCATACCACCGTTGAAAACACTGGACCAATGTTTTGCCGTTCGTATTTTTCTGGCTGGGTAGTGTTTTCTTTTTGTAATAGTAACATTTTAAATATGACAATTCAGAATGAAATTTCTTAATATTAATAAAATTTCTTGGATATAATGAAATTCTTTATTGAATCTACGAAAAAAATTCTACGAAATTGTTTCGTCAATATCATGAAGGATAATACTGTCAGTGTAGTCCGAGTACCCCCTTTTGGGAACCCTTGCATAAGGGGATTAAGAGCGATACTGTGTTTAAAAATCGAATGCTTTTTATTATTAGCCGGATTCATGTACTGTCGTATTTAGTGTAAACATCTTATTTTTTTAACATTGGAAAGTTTATTATACATTTGTTTGTCAATGTTTCAAATATTAAAAAAAAAAACTAAAATAAATAATTGTTTTGATTGTTTACAATGAAAATATGTTAAGAAGAAATTATCGTGGAATTTGAGAAGAAATGAACGAATTACATTTAAAATGCGCCAACAACTTCTAATTTCCGTACCTGCAAATACGCTTTGTATACTTTTACACCAAATACGAAGCTAAGTATGAGTCCCCCCATTGTAAATATAATTTTTTGTGGTGTACAGTTTAAGGTATTAAGCAACAATACTAGAATTGTAATAATAACACCATTATTATGAATAAACACATGTTAACAATAGGATAAATTTTCATTATGAATACCACAGCAAAAAAAATGTTTATCTGACCGGATGGATGTACTTCAATCTATTACGCATTTGAGTATATTTTTCTTTACTGTTGATTAACTAAATGCAATAGGATCAACAACTTTTTCAATCAGTATTTGATAAGATAAGCCCCTGAACCAAATTTGCTAGTTTATTATACTTGATATTAAATATTGTAAACAATTGAAAATGTGCCTGACTACAGTTCTATTTAGAGCGCCAAGATAATAGCAAAATAAATACACCGAAAAAATTATTAGCCTACAAGATTTGATTAAAACAAAATTTGGTTATAAACAAATATTTAATTGATTCAAATAATATTATTTTTGATTCGTCGCCTATTATTTAGAGTAATTAATACTATAATTTGCGTGATAGGTGCAAAATCAATTAAAATACAAATTGATATTAATTTCTGAACTAAAACTCATTTTTATGTTTTTCTGTTTATCTGTGTACTTTTGACAAAAACAAAACAAATTTTTTTGGAAATACGTATAGAAACAGAACAAGAGCGAGTCGTTTATTGCCATACAAATTGACATTTCAAAAGCGTCGAGCAATGCAGTTTTGAAATAGAATCTATTTTATTTTTCCAACGTTTTTTCTTATTATCTCTCTTGGCAATTAAGATATGCCTTGAACTATTTAATTTAATGAAATTTAAGTATGTACATTTCTTAAATAATGCAAATCAGAAGAAATTATTTGTCCACCTTTAGCTTTTCGGTAACGGTTGACCTTTTTATGGTTATGGCCATATATGGTATTCATTTTTACTTGAATTTATATAATCATTGCAAAATGCTATCATTGTTGTATGTAATACACCTACAATCTAAAATTAATTTTACGTCATACTCAAATTTAGTTTCTAAAATCTTAAAATTTCGTTTCTAAAATCGTTAATAAAATAACTTACGAATAAAGCAAATTTAGTAGATTTTAGTTCATAATGACCTCAAAAATATTAAGCCATTTTCTTTAAATTTCTTTTCTAAAATTAAGTTAAATATCAACCTTAAAACATGTTAGAAAATGTATTTCTTTTTAGTAAAAAATCATAAATTTTAAGAATTTATTAAACAAAAATTTAAGAAATTTAAAATTGTATGAAAAACTATAAATTTGGTTTAAAAATTTCAACTTCTTAAAATTAAGTGTAATAACTTCTTAAAAATTTCTTAACAAAATAACAATTTTTAAACCAACAGAAATTTGGTTTATAGTTTAGTTTTGTCAAGCAAAAGTTAAGTAATAAATTTCATATTCAAAACGTTTGTAAATTGTGTTTTTTAAGGCCGATAGAACTTAAAATTGTAAAAGATAAGACAAAAATTAAATTTTAATCAAAACATTTTTTTTTGTTCGAAATATCAATACATTTCATTTACATTTGCACATGATTTTGGGCGTATGGCCACCTCGGTTGTTCTTGACGAAGCGCATTCAGGACGTAACATTTTGGGCCACTTTTTCGAGCATTGCAGGCCGTTTGTCACGAATAACATGAACAATGTTGGTCTCCAAGTTCATACACAAGTGACTTCATGTAGCTAGGGTTATATAGTTGCAACCAAAAATCGACTTTTAGACTTTTCGACTTTTGTAAAAATTTTAAACGTCGACTATTCAACTAAATCCTCCATAAGAGCAGCAACACATAATTTTTTTTTTTAAGTAATTTTGATATGTATTGCTTTTTGATTTTTACTAAAAATTAAGTTTTTTTTTTCCTACATTCTACAAATTTTTTAAAAATTATCCTAAATTTTTTTATTATTGCACTAAGAAAGTAAACAAAACATCAAACTCAAACAAAAATCAAAACTTTGCTCTCTGGCAATTCTTCCCTAACTACGTAAGCGCCATCTATCGAATATACAAAGAATATATCATAGATGTGGCATCACTTACAACATATGGGAAAACAGTGGACATTAGAGTGAGGTAAGTTTCTAAAAATAGACCTGTTGTTTTGTTGGATTTGTACTTCTGAGATTATGTATGCAAGAAAAAAACACCGTATATTGAATAAAATTAGTTTTAATCACAACAAAACTCGACCTGACGATAGATCAGTGGGCTAAAGCGTTCTGTCTAACGTGTAGTGCGAGTGCATGTGGCATTAGAAATCAGTTTATCTATACCACGGTCAGTGATTGCACAGAAAATTTCATATAGACGCAATTGAACAAATAAAAAAATAACAAATATTACATTATTCAAAAAAAAAAACAGGGTCACTGGAGAAGGTTCAATTGAAATTGAAAATTTTCAATGTAGTTATGATTTTTAGAAAATACACTCATTCTTCTCTACCACGCCTTTCACAAAACAAAATTTCATTTGAGCATGATGATCATGTCAATATTTGTTGATGTATAACTTGTAAATTTACCTACAAACATCACGGAAAAACAGAAAATATACATAGTAAATTGTTATGCTTTTCAATTTTATACACATGATTATTGAGGGAATATTTACTTTTGATTTTAATTAATTAATGTTTTGATTGTTGTAGCACTAGGTCCAATAGTTGTGTGGTGCGAAATTTAAAAAAAATCGGATTACCTAACCCTTGGGGACCTGCGCACAAAGCCTCTGATATATGAAATAAAAAAATTGAAAAGTCGAAAACTTTGGTAGCAGCGCTCAACGATTTTTCTTAAATTTGCACCAAATAACTAATACGACAACAATCTAAACAATATTCATGATGATTTGTCAGAGTATAGTGATCATAAATGTCAACAAGTGAGCGCAGTTTGACAGTTCGTTTGACAGCTAACCCTTTCGTAAGTTTTATTCGTCTTAAAAACATACCCTTTAATAACGAAAAGAATCTTATAACTATTTTCGTTAATATTAACCTAAAAGATAGAAAACATTGATCACTTACTTATAAGTGGCATAACTAAGCTACTTATATTCTTGAAAGTTTATACGAAAATTACCATTTAATAAATAATATTGACCAAAAAATTAAACAGACACGTAAATTTTTTTCGTTGTTGTTTATGTTAAATATACATGCTTAACATGAGAAAAAAAATTAAGAAAATTATCTTGATTTTAAGATATTTTTTACTAGATTTAAAACATAATTTTTATTTAATATAAGTCAAAAATAAGTTTTAGTAAAGGAAAATTTTTTGGGGAGGGAAATTAGAGTATTTTTAATTAACTTTTTTAATCTTTTTCACATTTTTGTATTGAAAATTTTATTTTGGGGGAGGATATGTCCCATCCGCGCCTGGTTAAATTTCATAAAATTTAAGACAAAATTGAATAAATTTTAATAGAAATTTATTGAATTGAAGTAAATGATTTGTACTTGTTGTTAATAATGTATACTTGATTTGAGTTAAATTTCTTTGGAGCCAAATCATTTCCGAATTTCTAAAAATTTAGTTCAAATTACTTAATGTGTAATAACATTTTTTTAGTGTATGTGTGTGTTTGTTATAATGTAAAAAACATAATAAAATGGTAACCAAACACCGCAAAAAATCAACATTGTCCAACTTTAACCTGTAATAAATATGAAAGGTCTACTTTAGGGTACATTATGAAAATTAAATTTTTCACATTTTTGTTTCATTTATTATAATTTTTAATTAATCTATTAGTTTTAAATTGATTCTTGCAGTTTACAAAAATCCTAATTGAAAAATTCTTAAAAGTTAGGTTGATATTCAAGTTTTATGTTTAAACGAAAAATTGCACTTCATATTGCGTTTTTTTCGGAAAGAAAAAGGTGTGCATGTATGCCTAACATTACGGATATCAATAACCTGAGGAAAATTTCTTTACTTTCAAATATAGGCAAGCTTTTTGAAAAAGTTTTACGTGACAAAATGGATATTGGAGTTACTGACACTTATATTCCAAATCTGCAATTCGGTTTTAGGAAAAGTCATTCCACTACTGATGCGCTACTTAAATTCCAAAATGACGTAGTGAGTAATCTTCGAATTAAACAATGCACAGTAGCGGTGTCATTGGATGTTGAGAAGGCCTTCGACCATGCTTATCACAATGGAATTATTTATACAATGATTCGAATTGGATTTCATCCTCTTATTATCAAATTATTCAAAAGTTTTTTTTCTAATAGGAAATTCTCTGTTCAATTTGGCCAAATGCTTTCTGATTTTGGAAATGTATATTGTGGTGTTCCTCAGGGATCGATTTTGGCACCACACCTTTATAACATTTTTATGCATGACTTTCCTCACATTGGCTCGGATTCTATTACTTTGTTATATGCTGATGATTCTCTTGTTTACTCTCACAACGAATCTCCAAGTAGGGCATTAGAGCAAGTTACTGAACACTTGGAAACAGTAAGAAATTTTTATGACGAGTGGGGGGTAAAGATAAACATATCAAAATGTGAGGCTATCTGCTTACGTAATGCTTCGGGCAAATGTAGAGGATTTGTTGTTCCAGAGAGTAAACAGCTAAGGCTCTGCATCAACAACATTGAAATACCGTTTAGGGAGAGGATTAAATACCTTGGAGTGACCTTTAATAAAATTCTAAAATTTAACGAACATGCCCACATAGTACTGGAAAAAGCCAATAGAATATTGGGTTCATTTTTAAGAATTCTCAATAACAAAAATTTACCAGTAAATACTAAACTTTTGCTATATAAAACGTGCTTAAGACCAGTTATACTATATGGATTTCCAATTTGGTTCAATGTGTCAGCGATTATAATTAAGGAAATGGAAATTTTCGAAAGAAAAATATTGCGAAACTGCATTGGGAAACACTTTAAATCCTTTTGTAAACGATATTCAAATAAATATATATATAGTGAATCTAGAGTAACTCCCATCGGACTTTATGTTTGTGACATTCTTGGGAGATTCATAACAAGGACTTGCTTTCATGAAAATAATTACATCTCAGATATTTACGAACAACAGAAGCAATTTAGCTGGTCAAATATTAATTATTTATCCCCCATTGGATACATGAATGAAACTGCACCATCTTTTGATCTGTCCACTTCTTTGAGACACAATTTTTTCTCAAAGAGTGTACAAGGCACACACAGAGGTTAGTTTGGTTTATCCGAAATTTTTATTATTTTTTAGTATCATTATAATTTTATTGTTTGTTTTTTTTTTTTAATTTTGTTCTTAGTTATAAGGTAATATTAAGTTAGTTTTAGGAGATTCACTCTCAAAACATGCTAAGCCTCGGGAGCAAGGGCGCAATTTTTCTACTAATATTATTTTTTATTTAATTAAATTTTAACAAATTTGTGTAAGTAGGATACTGTTTTTTTTTAATTATTTTATTTAGGATATTACATTCTAGTCCTAAGTTTTAATTTTTTTACAAATGTTTTATAAAAATATGTATGTACTTAAAAAAAGGCTCAATAAAATAAACCTTAAACCGTTGAACAGATTTCATAAATTTTTTTTTCTTTGTAATTTTGTAAAGATGAATATAATAACCTATGTTTATAAAAATATAATTTTTTTAAATAAAAAGCTGTTGTTGTAATAAAAAAATCGTTTTTTTTACATAAAAAGCGCAATTTTTTTTTTCCTTAAAAATACCATTTTTGTAATAGTAACGTACTGAGAATAATAAACTGTGATTAGTAATATCATTACAATTATGTTTTATAATAAAGCCAACAACAAAAATTGATTTATTAGCCTCAAAATAAGCAAAAACACCGTTTTTCCAATGACAATCAACAAGAAATAGTTTTAGGTAAAAAATAAATATCAAAAATTGATTTCTCGACCCCAAAAACAATAAAATACCACAACTTTCCAGGATAATAAAAATAAATAAACATTATTTTATCAAATTTTTGATGATTTTTCTTCTTGTTAGACAGCGTTCCAAAATCACCAACTTCAAAAGCGTATAAAAAAATCTCGCACTTAGCTAAAAAAAACCCTTGAGGGTGTTGTTATGGAAAATGTCAATTTTCATTTGCTTTTGGTTTCATCCCATTCCGATTCGGAAAGTTCGATTTTGTATCACTGTGTTATTATACCATTAATAAGAGCTTGAAAAATTGGATATCAATTTTTATAATTTTTTTTTATATACACTTATATATAGACTATTTTTGAATAGGGAGAAAAAGAGAGTAAAAAATACAAAAATGTAAAATTTGGCTGCAAACGGTTAATTTATGGGCAGACTTGGGCGACGTCAATTACATTTCACAATTATTTACTTGTAAACTTGTAACTTAACCGTGAAATACCCAGAGGATGTTACTAATCCTCATGTTAGTTATTACAAATTTTCCAAATAAGCGTTTTAGCTCAAAAGTGTGAGCGTAGTTCTGAAATTATTAGTGATATAGAAAAATTTCTGAATTGAATGATTGTGAAATGTAATGACATCGTGTAAGTCTGTTTATGGGGGCATATTGTACCTCATTGGAAAGATATTTTAAAGATCTTTCATATGATATACATATTGTCATGATCAAAAATGTACTTTTTGATAGAATTGAAAAAAAAAAACTTTTCACTTGTAATGGCCTGTCCTGCAAAGGCTCGTCGCCAGTAATTTTTTTTTTAAATAAACTTCAAAATCCACTTCAGCCAAAAATATTACCAAAATAAAAATTTGAACAAAAAATTAGTACTACAAATATAGTAAACAGATTGATTTTTTTTTTGAGTGTAGCGAAACATATTTTATCTTTTTTGATATCATAGTGTCCACAATTTATATAGTTAGGTAATGATCATTTTCAACTTTCAACTTTTTTCTCAAAGGCAGCCTTTTAAGGGTTATTTTTTAGTTTGTTTGGGGATAACGATAAAAAGTATCATCTGGTAATCATGTAAACGAATGCAATTCATTCGAAGCAACACAATACAATTGAAGGGCTTATTGTAAAAACTTGATAAGCCACATTTTATTTTATTTTTTAGTTTGTTTTCGCCTTTTAAAGGTTAACAAAAATTAAATCAGTATGAATTTTACATGCCGTTTATACCTCTAGGTACTTGCAATAAGAGTTTAAGTAAGACATCTGCCAAATATTAATCAATGGAAGCCTAGAAAACAGCGAAAAATGAGGCTTATCAAGTATTCACAAGTCCTTTAATTGAAATTAAGAACAAGATAACAAAAAAATTTACAATGTTTTTTAATTAAAACAAAAAAACAAAATCATAAATTGCTTACCGTTAATCTGAATGTCAATGTAGCCGGCAGCAATTATAGCATTATTACAGTCAAATTTGAGGTGGGCCTGTACTTTTTCATCAAAAAATATGGGTTCGGGATTAATAATGCGTCCATTGCGTATCCACAGATCATCTTTGATGAGTTGATGATTTCGTATCAAACGACAATTGATAAATTGAATTAAATTCTCGTTTTTCGACATTGAAATTACACACAATTACGTACTTAATAACGACAAACTATTATTGCAACACAAGCAACTTCTGACAATTTTGTTTTTACAAATGCTTGCGTATTCCTCCACTTCTCAGCTGGCACTCATCGATACATTACAGTGTTGCCAGTGGATTTTTTAAAAAATACCTAAACTAAGCAATAAAAATCCCTTTTCTCCCTACATTATCGAATTTTTTCCCCTACTAAAATCGCTACGAATTTTTTTACATTTTTATAAACTAAAAATACTTTAAAATTTTCATACTTTCGACGACAATTACAATTATTTTCAAAAATTAATATCCAAATGCTACTATCGAAAATTTGTTCTAAAATTAATTGAAAATAAAAATTTAAATTAAATTTTCCAAAATGTTTTTATGAATAGATTTAAAATTGTCAATATTTGCCAAAACAAAAATCATGCCAGCTATCAAAAAGTTTAATTTCATACTAGCGGTTTCTATTTCATTTTTATTTGGTGTTTTTTTACATAACACATCAAAAATTGTATTGTATTCGTCAGTGAAATTTAACATTGGTTTTTATAGGTGGGAAGCTGTTCATACAATGCTGCACAACAACTTCCAAAGGATAACTTTCTAAATAACTTCCAAAGAGGTTGTTAGTTAAAATACAAACACTCATCTATTAAAATGACAAATTATAAGAAACTAATTTTTGCTACGGAAATATCTCTCAAAATATAATCATTTTACATAAAAATGTAGAAATAGCTGTTTTTGAAAAGATTTACATTATTTGGGAAAAGTACCTACATTTTGACTAATTAGAAATATCTGTCCCTTTTCCCCTACGCCGTTATTTTGAAGGCAAAAAAAACCTACATGTAGGGATTTTCCCCTACTTCTGGCAACACTGATACACTACTAGACACAGCTTATATACAAGATATATTTATATAGGTAGTCTTACTAGAAGAACAACTACAACAAACAACTACAAACAATACAAAAACAACAGACATTTTGTTGTTGAGTACAGTACAGTACAGTGTCAAAACCATGTAAGAAATGTCAAAACCAGGGAAGAGGAAGATAAACAGCTGGGCTACTAAGACTACCTATATAAATATATCTTGCTTATATACAGATGTGTTACCAATGACATATGTCAAAAAAGTAATCTTGAACCATATGGCAGTGCTGCCAGGTTTGACGATTTTTTGTACCCAAAATAACTAAATGACGATTGGACGAGTTTTTGTTCCACAATGTCGATATTTTGGCAAAAGTTAAATATCATAGTATCCACATTAGATATTAACCTAAATATAATATGTGCGAGAACGCCACCAGAATAACGAATTAAATTATCTATGTTCATATTAATCTTAAGGGTGGAGAACACGCATTCATATTTATATCATGTCTTCTCATAATTTTCTGTCTCCCGTTGAGTAAAGATGTCCGTTTATTCATTAAATTTTCAACTATGCGATTAAAAATAACTTTAAATTGATTTATAACAGTTAAACAATTTTTAATACACTTTTTCTTCTTGTATTTTTTTTAGTTTTAGGCATTTAACTTTTATTTATTTTTTACAATCTTTTGTGTGTGTGTATTTTGGCAGCTCATATCATAATATTGTTGTGTAGAGATTTATGATAACAACTCTATTTAGATATCAGATATAATACTAACATTAACAGTAATGTGTGGTAAACACGTAATATAATTCTCTCTGCTATTGAATTTGAAGTTTGCTGACAGAAAAATATTAAAGTTAATATCTAGTGTGGACACTATGTATGTCAGCAAAATATATTTAATTATCACCGGATCTATTTTTCGTTTATATTATTTCGTTAAAATTAAAAACAAACTATTTTTTCGAGATCTTACATAACAATAAAATTTAGAAATATGAAAATACTAGAAAAACATGTGGAATCATTAAAGTCCGATGTGCCGAATTTGGTATAAAAAAGATTAAATTCGGCGGTGCCGATTTTTTGGATTCCCTCCATTTCGGTATTTGCATTAACCAGGGAAAGTGCAAACAATATATATGTATATCTGTATTCTATGTAAAAATAATGTTGTTTTTATAAGTAAAACAATATGACTGATTAATTAATGTATTTGGGATGTTTCAGATGAAAAAAATGTTTAAAGTTTACTAAAATGAATCTGAAATTGTGCATGTTTATAACAGTGGGTCTTCAAAGCTGAAATGGTTATTGTGATTACCTAAAAAATAACGTTTCGTAAAAAATAGTATAATAGTATAATAGTAAATAGTTTAAAGTACCCTTATGATGTTAAAAGAACTGTTGTAAAATTCGCCTGTTGTTTGTAAAAAAAAGAATCGTTTTTTTTTTGCCTATATAATAATGAAAGTAATAAGGATTATTAAAATATGGATCGTTACAAGAGATGCAATGAAAACTTAACACAAATTGTAATACAAACGCATCAAAACAGTTTCGAATAATCAGAATTTAAGATAATTAGATAATTATTAAATACCCGTTTACATTATAACACATGTGTTTATACTTTACATCACATAAGTAAAACGGAAAGTGTGGTAAAATTAAGTTTTACAAAAAATTATAAAAGAAAGTCTTTCGAGTGTATTCGAGACACAAAAAATTAAAGAAACTGGTATCTTAAATTATTGTTTTCAGCTTAGTTGCTTGCACAATTCTCGTTTACGACTCCTAGAATAACAACCATAAGAAATTTTCTTAAAATTCGATTGGTTTTTATGCATCACTACGTTAATTTAAATTATTTTTGTATGTATCAAACAACAATTTGGGTTTAAAAAAAAATGCATATAATCAAAGGATTTAAAGATGTAGTATGCACCTTATATGTTTTACATAAAAAAGTTATGAAAGTGAATGTCCCTTAAATTTAATGGGGGTTTTAATAAATGTAATTAGAGTGTAAAGTTTCCTTGCAAATTTATTAAAGGTTGAGAATGAGAATAAGTAAAAATAGTTTACAAAAAAAGTTATGAATTTACATTGTTGATTTCGGGGATTTTGTTACCGGATATTTTTTTGGTCTGATTTCGATAAAAGTGTCTGACAACTCTGGTTAATACAGTCAAATTATATAAAGAATTTTAACTCAACTATTTTGTTCGATCTTTTTTCTAATTGGGGATTTTTTTTTTGATTTGTTGGAGATAACGAAAAAGAATATCCGGCAAGCCTGATGATGAATGATAAAATAGGAAAACAAATTCCTGGTTCACACACGGCAATTATAATTGCCCAATTCTTCTTCAATTCTCCTTTGAACTTGCTCTTGTGTTCACACAGGAAAAGTTTGTTTCAGCAATTTTCGTATATCAACCTGCAGTATTGAAAATTGCGAATGACAAAACAAAACGGAATTGGAGTACGGGCAATTCTGTACCCCCTATCATTCTCTTTCCCTCCCTCTTCTATAAACTCAAGAATTGCGCAATTATAATTGCCGTGTGTGAACCTAGTCAAAAGAATATTTTGTAAACTTGCCTAACAGTGTTGCAAAACGTGGCACAATAGGGCCATTTGTGGAACTTTTGACTGCTTGATGGCCCTGTGGTACTTTCTTATCTATTTTGGCCCTTTCAGCTCAAAATTGAACTAACTACTTTAAACCGTTTAGTTGAGACTTTTATGAAATTTGCCTGATTTTTTTTTTATTCGATGAGAGCATATGCTAGTTCCTTAGAGAATGAAAAACGGGGAGTTGTTTTATTTTTTATAAAAATCGCATTCAAAATCATATATTTTCGTACCAGAAGGTCAGGTTTTAAAATTGTTGAATGCAGGACGATAACATTTTTAAATCGTTTTATATTTGTCCAAATTTTTAAAAGAAGTGCCGCAATTGATTTTTTATTAAAAAAATCTGTTTTTGGAGGCTTTTTAAAAATGTTATGCGATCGCAAGAGCGGAAATAATTTATGATAATTCATACACTTTATTGTCAGAGCGGTTTGTCTTGCATTTATAAAAAAGCATTAAAATGACGAACTCTAATTAAAAAATTAATATTATTTTTATTTTAGTAAATTTTTTAAAAAATATGGTCCTACAGGGATGATAAATGGTATTTTCAAATAGTGCCAACCAGCATAAAAAATAGTACTTTTTTCGACCCTCATAGTACTAATACAAGTTTTTATTATAAATTAACGTTTTTAAAATTTATTTGTATATAAAAACTAAATTTAGTTGATTTTAGTTACAGAATTTATAAACATCAGAATATTTCTTAAATTCACCTTTTTTTACAAGGAATTCTATTTCATTACTCATTCGATTTTAGAATCACAATGCAAATTTGAAGATGTTGGCAATGGTCTTTTTTCTATTGTACTTTTTTAAGATATTTATTTTTCACTTTTCGAACACTTTTTTTTTAACTCGAACTAAATAAAATCATCTTTAATCAATTAAATTTACAACGATTGGATCCAAATAAATACATTTGATAAATGTTAATTTATGAATGGGTAATTGAATTAAATGTTGAATCTTGAAGTTTCTCTGAAGTTTCTAAAAATGGAACTGTTGTGTTGTTGGAGTTGTACTTCTGAGATTATGTATGCATGATCAAAAACACCGTGTATTGAATAAAACTAGTTTTAATCACAGCAAAACTTGACCTGACGATAGATCAGTGGGCTAAAGCGCTCTGTCTAACGTGTGGTGCGAGTGCATGTGGCATTAGAAATCAGTTTATCTATACCACGGTCATTGATTGCACAGAAAATTTCATATAGACGCAATCGAACAAATAAAAACATAACAAATATTACATTATTCAAAAAACAGGGTCACTGACGAAGGTTCAATACCAGAAACTGCGCAGTCTGATTCAGGAAAATTGAAAAATTTACAATGTAGTTATGATTTTTAGAAAATACACTCATTCTTCTCTAACACGTCTTTCACAATGAAAATTAAATAAAATTGCATATTAATTATAGTATTAATTGCAATTGTATGAAAAAGACGTTAAAATTCAAACTCAATCTTTAATTTTTATTTATATTTAAATAGTACTAAAAGAGTCAAAGGAGTACCATGGTACTTTCCCGGATCAAATAGTACCAAAAAATTACTATAGTACTAACTTTATCATTCCTGTGGCTCTATCAATGGTATTTTGGCCCTTTTAAATTGTCAATTTGGCCCAAAACAAAAAAACTCAAAATGCATCACTGTTGCCTAACAATTTTTCGAGGTCTTTTGAACCCGTAAACCGATTTTGCTCGTTTTCACTACTCATAATATCAAAAAAAAAGGTTTGACTGAAAACTAGCAACGCCGCTCAGAGAAACAAGCCTACCTTATATTTTCGGCAGCGGCGGCTCAACCACTTTAGCTACGGCGGCTGCGGCGTTTAGGTTAAAAAACCGGCGGCGGCTACATTGTCGGCTTATAATGCTGTTTTTTAACTGTTGCTATCTTGGCGATTTTTAGATAAAATCTAGTGATATATCACTATATTTTTCATCAGATCTATTTTGTTGTTAGGAATCAACAAAAAACATGCACAAGTTATTAAGTATGTATAAAGATTTAATTAAATTGGGTTGGCTAATTGTTAATAAAACAAATAAAAGTGCATATATATAACAACTCTATTAAATTTTGTGACAATCCCCTTTTGTTGACAACATGGAAATGGCACGGAGATGTTGCTGCGGCTTAGCTCGCCGGAATCGAAGGATTCTTTTTCCACGGGGATGCACATTTAAGTATAGTTCGTGCCAAAAATAAAAAAAACATAAAACATTAAACGAGCAGCAAAACGCATAGTAAACCGGAAGTGAAAACGGACGGACGTTTGACAGTACCTTTACTGACTTGTAATTGACATGACCAGGACTTGGTTTTCTCAAAAGGACAAAGATGTAGTTGTCCTTCTAGGCGGCCCACCCCTAATGACTTGTTCAGTCATCCTGTGGTATCTTCTTTGCCCTTAACGATATTCCGAAAATACCCCGTAATACTCACCAAACCTTTAAGTTTTCGCTACATATTCAACCAAACTAGAAAATCTTAGCACATGATTAACATCATACTATATACCAACATATTTTATTAAGAAATTTATAATATATAATCTTAACATTAAATAAAATTATATCTACAATTAATACCAAAAAAAAAAGAAATCAAAGTGTCTATGACAAAATCAATAATAAGCAGGGTTAAGTTTTAATATAATCTATAACTGAGTATTCATTTAGTGAAATTAAGAAATATCTAAGCTTTTTATTTTTTTTTCACCTACATATATGGGATGTGCTTATATTATTATTTAGAAATGTAAGTTATGTATTTAGTTTTTCCTATATATATATATATGACTTTTATTATTTTTTTTTTTTTTATTTAATTATTTAATTATTTCTTTATCTTATTTTGACGATATTATTTGATTTATTCCCGGGTAAACATCTTATTTCGCTTAATTACGTTTGTTTAAGTTACGCTTAACTGATTTATATTTTTATTTTTTTTGGATAGTAATGCCTTTGCTTAATGAATTATTAATGTTTATTTTTGTTTTTTGCGCGTTATTCATTTGTATTGTTTTTCTTTTTTTTTTTTTTTTTTAATTTAATTTTTTTCTTTAATTTGCGTTTGATATTTTCAATTATTATAGTCAATTCTTATCCGAATTAGTCCTTAAACTTGGCCTAATTAGATTAGTTTATGTATAAATGTCTCTATTCTTAAATATCTCTTATTCACCTTTTTACTTTCTTTTTTTTTTTTATCGACTTTAAGTTAGAATTATAATTATAAAAAAAAAATCATAAGCTAAACTCTTTCTATCAGTGTATGAAATTATTCAATTATATATATTTTTTTTTTTTGTCTTTGGGTTAACGTTTCAGTTTCCTTTTTAAAACCTTTCTCAAAGAATTTAAGATTTTTATATTTTTTTTTTTTTTTTTAATTGAATAGGTTCATATTACTGAATAATACTAAAAAGTTCCTATTAACACATGACATTAACATATCAGAAACAAAAAAAAAAATAATAAGTATTAGTATTTTAGTAATTTAGTAATTGGCATGTAATTGTGGATCTACTTTTGGTTAAAGTCAGGGGTTAGGTTTAGCTTTTACTACTTAGGAGGTCACACGAAGGTTATCTGATTTTCCTTTCCTCAAAGGTCACATAGGGTAGTAAAATAACGGTAAACTTTTCATCTATTGGTTATTTCCGTTTGATACGCTATTACCTTAATTATCCACTTATTTGCGGTGCAACTTGAATTCGCCACAAAAGGGGTGCCTGCCACAGCTAGTGAACACTCCAAAGGTTGAAGAATTTGGAGTAGTGCCAAGATTTGCAACCTTGTAGACAGCTCTTTTCCACAAAAAAATACTACTATTTTTCGATCTCACCACCGTAGTGCCGGCAGCGTTGCCACTCCACGCTGGATGGCGTTGGCTATTTACGATTTTAGCCCTAGTAGGTTATAAGAATTAAATTATTTCAATGCTAATAACCAGACAGCTTAAACTAAGATAACCTTAAACGTTTTTATTTCCGTATCAATTCATAAATGTTTGTCAGAACTTTAAAAGAGTAGTGAGAAGAAAATGAATGGATTTTACCCAAGTGTATCCAACGAGAAAGAAATGATGTTTGAATTGAATGTTTGAAAGTTAAATATCATAGTATCCACATTAGATATTAACCTAAATATAATATGTGCGAGAACGCCACCAGAATAACGAATTAAATTATCTATGTTCATATTAATCTTAAGGGTGGAGAACACGCATTCATATTTATATCATGTCTTCTCATAATTTTCTGTCTCCCGTTGAGTAAAGATGTCCGTTTATTCATTAAATTTTCAACTATGCGATTAAAAATAACTTTAAATTGATTTATAACAGTTAAACAATTTTTAATACACTTTTTCTTCTTGTATTTTTTTTAGTTTTAGGCATTTAACTTTTATTTATTTTTTTACAATCTTTTGTGTGTGTGTATTTTGGCAGCTCATATCATAATATTGTTGTGTAGAGATTTATGATAACAACTCTATTTAGATATCAGATATAATACTAACATTAACAGTAATGTGTGGTAAACACGTAATATAATTCTCTCTGCTATTGAATTTGAAGTTTGCTGACAGAAAAATATTAAAGTTAATATCTAGTGTGGACACTATGTATGTCAGCAAAATATATTTAATTATCACCGGATCTATTTTTCGTTTATATTATTTCGTTAAAATTAAAAACAAACTATTTTTTCGAGATCTTACATAACAATAAAATTTAGAAATATGAAAATACTAGAAAAACATGTGGAATCATTAAAGTCCGATGTGCCGAATTTGGTATAAAAAAGATTAAATTCGGCGGTGCCGATTTTTTGGATTCCCTCCATTTCGGTATTTGCATTAACCAGGGAAAGTGCAAACAATATATATGTATATCTGTATTCTATGTAAAAATAATGTTGTTTTTATAAGTAAAACAATATGACTGATTAATTAATGTATTTGGGATGTTTCAGATGAAAAAAATGTTTAAAGTTTACTAAAATGAATCTGAAATTGTGCATGTTTATAACAGTGGGTCTTCAAAGCTGAAATGGTTATTGTGATTACCTAAAAAATAACGTTTCGTAAAAAATAGTATAATAGTATAATAGTAAATAGTTTAAAGTACCCTTATGATGTTAAAAGAACTGTTGTAAAATTCGCCTGTTGTTTGTAAAAAAAAGAATCGTTTTTTTTTGCCTATATAATAATGAAAGTAATAAGGATTATTAAAATATGGATCGTTACAAGAGATGCAATGAAAACTTAACACAAATTGTAATACAAACGCATCAAAACAGTTTCGAATAATCAGAATTTAAGATAATTAGATAATTATTAAATACCCGTTTACATTATAACACATGTGTTTATACTTTACATCACATAAGTAAAACGGAAAGTGTGGTAAAATTAAGTTTTACAAAAAATTATAAAAGAAAGTCTTTCGAGTGTATTCGAGACACAAAAAATTAAAGAAACTGGTATCTTAAATTATTGTTTTCAGCTTAGTTGCTTGCACAATTCTCGTTTACGACTCCTAGAATAACAACCATAAGAAATTTTCTTAAAATTCGATTGGTTTTTATGCATCACTACGTTAATTTAAATTATTTTTGTATGTATCAAACAACAATTTGGGTTTAAAAAAAATGCATATAATCAAAGGATTTAAAGATGTAGTATGCACCTTATATGTTTTACATAAAAAAGTTATGAAAGTGAATGTCCCTTAAATTTAATGGGGGTTTTAATAAATGTAATTAGAGTGTAAAGTTTCCTTGCAAATTTATTAAAGGTTGAGAATGAGAATAAGTAAAAATAGTTTACAAAAAAAGTTATGAATTTACATTGTTGATTTCGGGGATTTGTTACCGGATATTTTTTTGGTCTGATTTCGATAAAAGTGTCTGACAACTCTGGTTAATACAGTCAAATTATATAAAGAATTTTAACTCAACTATTTTGTTCGATCTTTTTTCTAATTGGGGATTTTTTTTTTGATTTGTTGGGGATAACGAAAAAGAATATCCGGCAAGCCTGATGATGAATGATAAAATAGGAAAACAAATTCCTGGTTCACACACGGCAATTATAATTGCCCAATTCTTCTTCAATTCTCCTTTGAACTTGCTCTTGTGTTCACACAGGAAAAGTTTGTTTCAGCAATTTTCGTATATCAACCTGCAGTATTGAAAATTGCGAATGACAAAACAAAACGGAATTGGAGTACGGGCAATTCTGTACCCCCTATCATTCTCTTTCCCTCCCTCTTCTATAAACTCAAGAATTGCGCAATTATAATTGCCGTGTGTGAACCTAGTCAAAAGAATATTTTGTAAACTTGCCTAACAGTGTTGCAAAACGTGGCACAATAGGGCCATTTGTGGAACTTTTGACTGCTTGATGGCCCTGTGGTACTTTCTTATCTATTTTGGCCCTTTCAGCTCAAAATTGAACTAACTACTTTAAACCGTTTAGTTGAGACTTTTATGAAATTTGCCTGATTTTTTTTTTATTCGATGAGAGCATATGCTAGTTCCTTAGAGAATGAAAAACGGGGAGTTGTTTTATTTTTTATAAAAATCGCATTCAAAATCATATATTTTCGTACCAGAAGGTCAGGTTTTAAAATTGTTGAATGCAGGACGATAACATTTTTAAATCGTTTTATATTTGTCCAAATTTTTAAAAGAAGTGCCGCAATTGATTTTTTATTAAAAAAATCTGTTTTTGGAGGCTTTTTAAAAATGTTATGCGATCGCAAGAGCGGAAATAATTTATGATAATTCATACACTTTATTGTCAGAGCGGTTTGTCTTGCATTTATAAAAAAGCATTAAAATGACGAACTCTAATTAAAAAATTAATATTATTTTTATTTTAGTAAATTTTTTAAAAAATATGGTCCTACAGGGATGATAAATGGTATTTTCAAATAGTGCCAACCAGCATAAAAAATAGTACTTTTTTCGACCCTCATAGTACTAATACAAGTTTTTATTATAAATTAACGTTTTTAAAATTTATTTGTATATAAAAACTAAATTTAGTTGATTTTAGTTACAGAATTTATAAACATCAGAATATTTCTTAAATTCACCTTTTTTTACAAGGAATTCTATTTCATTACTCATTCGATTTTAGAATCACAATGCAAATTTGAAGATGTTGGCAATGGTCTTTTTTCTATTGTACTTTTTTAAGATATTTATTTTTCACTTTTCGAACACTTTTTTTTTAACTCGAACTAAATAAAATCATCTTTAATCAATTAAATTTACAACGATTGGATCCAAATAAATACATTTGATAAATGTTAATTTATGAATGGGTAATTGAATTAAATGTTGAATCTTGAAGTTTCTCTGAAGTTTCTAAAAATGGAACTGTTGTGTTGTTGGAGTTGTACTTCTGAGATTATGTATGCATGATCAAAAACACCGTGTATTGAATAAAACTAGTTTTAATCACAGCAAAACTTGACCTGACGATAGATCAGTGGGCTAAAGCGCTCTGTCTAACGTGTGGTGCGAGTGCATGTGGCATTAGAAATCAGTTTATCTATACCACGGTCATTGATTGCACAGAAAATTTCATATAGACGCAATCGAACAAATAAAAACATAACAAATATTACATTATTCAAAAAACAGGGTCACTGACGAAGGTTCAATACCAGAAACTGCGCAGTCTGATTCAGGAAAATTGAAAAATTTACAATGTAGTTATGATTTTTAGAAAATACACTCATTCTTCTCTAACACGTCTTTCACAATGAAAATTAAATAAAATTGCATATTAATTATAGTATTAATTGCAATTGTATGAAAAAGACGTTAAAATTCAAACTCAATCTTTAATTTTTATTTATATTTAAATAGTACTAAAAGAGTCAAAGGAGTACCATGGTACTTTCCCGGATCAAATAGTACCAAAAATTACTATAGTACTAACTTTATCATTCCTGTGGCTCTATCAATGGTATTTTGGCCCTTTTAAATTGTCAATTTGGCCCAAAACAAAAAAACTCAAAATGCATCACTGTTGCCTAACAATTTTTCGAGGTCTTTTGAACCCGTAAACCGATTTTGCTCGTTTTCACTACTCATAATATCAAAAAAAAGGTTTGACTGAAAACTAGCAACGCCGCTCAGAGAAACAAGCCTACCTTATATTTTCGGCAGCGGCGGCTCAACCACTTTAGCTACGGCGGCTGCGGCGTTTAGGTTAAAAAACCGGCGGCGGCTACATTGTCGGCTTATAATGCTGTTTTTTAACTGTTGCTATCTTGGCGATTTTTAGATAAAATCTAGTGATATATCACTATATTTTTCATCAGATCTATTTTGTTGTTAGGAATCAACAAAAAACATGCACAAGTTATTAAGTATGTATAAAGATTTAATTAAATTGGGTTGGCTAATTGTTAATAAAACAAATAAAAGTGCATATATATAACAACTCTATTAAATTTTGTGACAATCCCCTTTTGTTGACAACATGGAAATGGCACGGAGATGTTGCTGCGGCTTAGCTCGCCGGAATCGAAGGATTCTTTTTCCACGGGGATGCACATTTAAGTATAGTTCGTGCCAAAAATAAAAAAAACATAAAACATTAAACGAGCAGCAAAACGCATAGTAAACCGGAAGTGAAAACGGACGGACGTTTGACAGTACCTTTACTGACTTGTAATTGACATGACCAGGACTTGGTTTTCTCAAAAGGACAAAGATGTAGTTGTCCTTCTAGGCGGCCCACCCCTAATGACTTGTTCAGTCATCCTGTGGTATCTTCTTTGCCCTTAACGATATTCCGAAAATACCCCGTAATACTCACCAAACCTTTAAGTTTTCGCTACATATTCAACCAAAACTAGAAAATCTTAGCACATGATTAACATCATACTATATACCAACATATTTTATTAAGAAATTTATAATATATAATCTTAACATTAAATAAAATTATATCTACAATTAATACCAAAAAAAAAAGAAATCAAAGTGTCTATGACAAAATCAATAATAAGCAGGGTTAAGTTTTAATATAATCTATAACTGAGTATTCATTTAGTGAAATTAAGAAATATCTAAGCTTTTTATTTTTTTTTCACCTACATATATGGGATGTGCTTATATTATTATTTAGAAATGTAAGTTATGTATTTAGTTTTTCCTATATATATATATATGACTTTTATTATTTTTTTTTTTTTTTATTTAATTATTTAATTATTTCTTTATCTTATTTTGACGATATTATTTGATTTATTCCCGGGTAAACATCTTATTTCGCTTAATTACGTTTGTTTAAGTTACGCTTAACTGATTTATATTTTTATTTTTTTTGGATAGTAATGCCTTTGCTTAATGAATTATTAATGTTTATTTTTGTTTTTGCGCGTTATTCATTTGTATTGTTTTTCTTTTTTTTTTTTTTTTTAATTTAATTTTTTTCTTTAATTTGCGTTTGATATTTTCAATTATTATAGTCAATTCTTATCCGAATTAGTCCTTAAACTTGGCCTAATTAGATTAGTTTATGTATAAATGTCTCTATTCTTAAATATCTCTTATTCACCTTTTTACTTTCTTTTTTTTTTTTATCGACTTTAAGTTAGAATTATAATTATAAAAAAAAATCATAAGCTAAACTCTTTCTATCAGTGTATGAAATTATTCAATTATATATATTTTTTTTTTTGTCTTTGGGTTAACGTTTCAGTTTCCTTTTTAAAACCTTTCTCAAAGAATTTAAGATTTTTATATATTTTTTTTTTTTTTAATTGAATAGGTTCATATTACTGAATAATACTAAAAAGTTCCTATTAACACATGACATTAACATATCAGAAACAAAAAAAAAAATAATAAGTATTAGTATTTTAGTAATTTAGTAATTGGCATGTAATTGTGGATCTACTTTTGGTTAAAGTCAGGGGTTAGGTTTAGCTTTACTACTTAGGAGGTCACACGAAGGTTATCTGATTTTCCTTTCCTCAAAGGTCACATAGGGTAGTAAAATAACGGTAAACTTTTCATCTATTGGTTATTTCCGTTTGATACGCTATTACCTTAATTATCCACTTATTTGCGGTGCAACTTGAATTCGCCACAAAAGGGGTGCCTGCCACAGCTAGTGAACACTCCAAAGGTTGAAGAATTTGGAGTAGTGCCAAGATTTGCAACCTTGTAGACAGCTCTTTTCCACAAAAAAATACTACTATTTTTCGATCTCACCACCGTAGTGCCGGCAGCGTTGCCACTCCACGCTGGATGGCGTTGGCTATTTACGATTTTAGCCCTAGTAGGTTATAAGAATTAAATTATTTCAATGCTAATAACCAGACAGCTTAAACTAAGATAACCTTAAACGTTTTTATTTCCGTATCAATTCATAAATGTTTGTCAGAACTTTAAAAGAGTAGTGAGAAGAAAATGAATGGATTTTACCCAAGTGTATCCAACGAGAAAGAAATGATGTTTGAATTGAATTGAAATCTAATTTTCACTTTACCTTTTTTTTATGAAAGATTGTCCCATATTAGGTATGAAGCTTATAAGAATAAATATAATTTTTTTTCAGAACAAATTCTTTCCTCTTTTTGGCAAATATTGCCACATCATTCGCGTTCTTTCGGTTCTTATTTCATTACAACAAAATTTAAAAATAAAGTTTCAAAAAAAAATAAAAGAAAAGATTTGACATAAACCTTCCAAACAAATAAAATATTTGAGATAAAGTTTCAAAATAAAATTGTTTTTTCTCTTTTCTTTCATGTGTAATTAATCGACCCAAAAAAAATGGTTAGACGCAAAGCTTCAAGTAAGAGAAAAAAAACTAACTTAAAAAAAATCAAGTTAAGAAAAACGATAAATTTTAAGTAATTTAAATCGTTGAGACAAAAAAAGAAATATGCAGATAAAATTATTTAGAGTAAGTCAATCAAATTATTTTTCCTCGTTGATTTTTCAACACGAGGTTTTAACATACAGTGAAAGGTGGTTGTTACGAATAACGGTTTTAACGAACTCTGGTCGTGCCAAATAACGGATCTAACGACCTAAAAAAATCCAATTAACTTGATCTTATTAGATGTTTTAGGTAATTTAAAAGTTAAATTTGTAAATTAGTAAGAATATTAAGAAATCTGCTTATGAAAAATAAATATTGTTTGTTATAACCGAGTCCTGCTGTACCAACCACACACAGTGTTATACAAGTCAAAGACTTTTATGAAATTTTCTTTATGAATTTGTACAGAAATATTAACGAATCGATTTAAAATAAGCCAATTAAGGAAAATATTAAAAGAAAGTATTCTTACCCTTTTGTGCGAATAAAATTTGGTTGAATTCTGTTTCAAACCTGTTGACAATTTACGCCTTTATTAAAAATTTCCCTTGGTCAACCTTACTTTAATATATTTTTATCTATTATTAAAAAAAAACCATTAAACTTCAAAGACACTTTTAAACGGTAATAGTATATTGAAGACTTACATGTAACCTTTAATTTCCATTAAAATAATTAACACAATTAGGATTCACTAATTAGTATTAGATGTTCTTTACACGTGTACTTAAAACGGAATGAGCGAATTTAGTATACCTAAGTCTCTCATCACCTACGAGTAATCTATTAACATCCCTGTTATTGTCCTTTAACAAATCTGGCAACATTGATCTTGCCAGACGTCCTAAAGTGACAAGGACTATTGTGAATGGAGAATAGGAATAAAAAAAATCAAATTGCCAAGTGAAGTAAAAAAAAATTGTGTGTAAATTGAAATTTTTTTTATTTAATATTAAAAGAAAGAAACTGCAACCATAGAAACTATTCTTTCGGATTGTGACCGTCACAAAGCCAGCTCTTTATGCGCAACATGTGGAGCATAAAAAGTTGGGAGACTAAAAAGGATTCTAAGCCGCAAAAAGGTAAGTAAAAAAAAGTTCAACGACCTTGACAAAAAAAAATGTAAATAAATGATAAAAGAAATGTAAACATTGTACCCTTTCAGATACATTTTTCGAGATGCATCTGTATTCTAGTTGTATCTCGAGGATCTAAATAACCACAAATGGTAATCAGGCTAACTGTATGGATCATCCACAACAAATAATGAATGTTCACTACAGTTAAGTGAAATTCCTGATTCCACTAGGAACGTTGCTCATTGGATATAGAAGCAATCACACGACACTATGGTGACAAAATAAATATGAATTTTTCCCTATTTACGTCGTCCTTTTGTTAAAGAAAACTAAAGCAACTGCTGTTCTTTGCTACACCAACTGGACATGTTGTAAATATTCTAATCAATATCAATTTACAACAGAGAGCAGACTGAGGCCGTAGAACATAGTGATAGGTGTGTGTGCAACCATAGGATGCACACAAAACAATAATCGCTTCAACCATAACACAAGGTGGCGTAGATAAAAGAACAAAAGATAAGTATTTACATAATCTATTAACCCATTATTGCCTAACGTTGTACTAGAACAACCCTTATTCATAAGGCCCAGTGGCTTTGTAGTCGCCGTGTTTTTACCTGATAAACGTGTGTGATATTGTAGTGTCTTGGCCACTTATATAATCGGAGAATTACACAAAATTACTGTTTCAGCGATACAGCAATAATAACCCTTTCCATTTTCAAACCTTTTTATTAACCAATTCACTTTTCGATGAAATTATCAAGATGTAAAGAGCAATTGGTTGCATAAATAATGAAATGTCAGCCTATTTACATACAGTTGGCAAAAAAAAATAAAAAAAATTATACACCCAAAGAAAACTGTCAGTAAAAAAAAAAACTCTTACTCAAAAAGCCATCACAAAAATTATTATTAAAGTTTTTGAATTAGGTAGCTGACAAAATAAGCATCCAAAAATGGTTTCTGTTGCTAAAATTAAGGAAATTAGTGGGTACATTAAAAATAACGTGGCGCAGTGTAAATAAAAGCAAAATTTATAAATTTTACTCCTGAAAGAAAGATAGATTTGAATCAATAGACTAAGAATGATCTATATTTTTACCAAGATGCGCCAAAAGTTGAAAATTTCACAATTTAAACTAGCAGATTATGATTTTAAGCTTCAGATAAGTATATTATTTGTATCCAAAATAGTGCATAGGTGTACTAATTTTCTTTTTTTTAATTCTCTCGTTTCAGGTTTTCCACTTTTTTTTCCTTTAATTTTCCTATTAACTTGTTCTCTTCTTTTTTTCAGCTTTTCTTCCCCTGTCTTTTTGATGATATTTCTATGATATTTGGGAATTAATTTTTGGATTTTTATATAAGCGTGTAGCTGTAATGGTGTGCAAATTTTTTTGTGGTAAGAATTTTATTTTTTTTTTTTTTTTTAAGTTTGAGTAGGCTTTATTGTTTTAGATGTTGGGAGTGTATTATGCCAATAAGTTGACCTTTTAAATTCTCGACTTCATATTGACTGCTACCGACTGCTTTTCGAATTCGACATTTCAGCCAGGGTTTACAAAGTTTTGCATTGATTCCTTTTGCAAAATTGCTTTGTACAAAATTTTTCCGGAATACCTCCTGACCTGGCTTGAAAGTTACAATTCTACTTCTGCGATTGTATGACTTTTCATTTTTTTCATAGGCTGAATGCAGTTTTTCCTTTAGTTTTTGATGAATCAATTGCATCTGGGCTGATTTAGGAAGCACTAAAATTTCACCGTCGTCAATCGTACCAAGTTTTCTTAAAATTTCATAAGCTTGTGCATGCGTAATCATGTTAAATCCAGTTAGAGCAAAATAAGGAGTGACTCCTGTTGAAGAATGTATAGTAGAACGTAGAGAACATTCGATTTTGGACAGATTTTCATCCCATCTTGACTGATCTGTTTGTAAATAGCTTCTAATACTGCTCAGGATCGTTTGATTTACCCTCTCACTGGCGTTTGACTGGGGTGCGTGTATCGGGGTTCTTAAATGCTTAACACCATATAGATTTAAAAGTTCTTGAAACATTTCTGAGGTAAATTGTTTGCCATTATCGGAGTGTAAAACCTCTGGCACTCCGAATTTATGAAATATTTCGTCCCTAAGAAATTTGTTGACTAATTTTGTTGTTGCTTTATTCATAGCCTTAAGTAAAACAAATTTTGTTTTGTGATCAAGCACAATAAAAATGTAGGCATTACCAGATTTTGTACGTGGGTAGGGCCCAAGAAAATCTATATATATTTTCTGGAATGGCCTATCGGTTTTTACTTCTTTGCCCATGGGTGGTCGTAGGACTTGTTTTGGGTGCTTAATTTCTTTGCAGGTATCACAATTTTGTATAAAATTTTTAATTTGTTTTACCATCGATGGCCAATAAAAGAATTCTCTTATATGGTATAATGTTTTTGAGGTACCACCATGTGATGTGCTATTTTCATGAGAATTTTTTATTATTTCTTCAGATAGGTTTTCTGGCAGCCAAATTTTCCAACATTCATCTTCATTATCTATATCCTCTCGATTGAATTTTACCCTTTTGTAAACTACGCCTTCACAAACTTTCAGGTCTGGTAGTCTTTCATGGTTTTGCTCGATGGTGTCAATTAGCGATAAATATTTTCCATTTTTAAATTCATCAGAGTTAAAATCAATAATTTTTGAGGTCTCTACTGCAATCTCATCCATGTCTAGCCTCGACAACATATCAGGAACGACGTTTTTAGTACCTTTTCTGTGCTCGATTGGAAATTTATAGCCCTGGAGTTTCAGACTCCATCGAGCCAGACGTCCGTTGAGGTCCTGTTGCCTCATTAGCCATTGAAGGCTAGAATGGTCTGTGATTACAGTAAATTCCATAAGCTCAATATATTGACGGAATTTTTCGATTGCTAATAATACCGCTAGGCATTCTTTTTCTGTAGTCGAATAATTTTTTTGTGCTGGGTTTAATTTTTTTGAAAAATATTCGATTGGATGCTCTCCTTCATTATCATCTTTTTGAAATAAAACGGCTCCTATACCAACGTTTGAAGCATCGCACTGAACGAAGAAGGGTCGATTAAAATCAGGACTGGATAGCACTGGACTCGAAACTAAGCGCAATTTTAATTCCTCGAAGGATTTTAAGGCTTCAGGTGTCAATATAAATTTAGCTGATTTTTTTAGCGTGTCGGTTAATGGTGCAGTAAGCGTAGAAAAATCGTGGATGAACCGACGGTACCATCCAACGGTTCCCAGAAATTTTCTGACTTCCTTTGGATTTTTAGGAGGTGTTATATTTAAAATGGCCTCTAATTTGCTATTGTCTGGTTTTAACTTTCCGCCTCCGACGATATATCCAAGATATTTTAATTCTTTGTAACAAAACTTTGATTTCTCCATGTTTATAGTTAAACCAGCGGCAGTAAGTTTCTCTCCAACGATTTGTAGCATTTTCATATGTGTTTCAAAGTCTGGTGAGACCACTAAGAGATCATCTAAGTATACAAAGATTCGGTCTTTCAACTCTGAAGGAATCACTTTGTCCATCATTCGGCAGAGACGTTGGGCAGCGTTGCACAGACCAAAAGGCATCACTTTGAATTGATAGTGTGGCCTTCCCTGGACTGTGAACGCTGTCTTAGGCCGGCTTGATTCCTCCAGAGGAATCTGCCAGAATGCATCCTTTAGATCGATGGCCGAAATATAGTGAGTGTCCCCAAGTCTTGCTAACAATCCGTCTATATTGGGGAGCGGATATGCGTCTTTTTTAGTAACTTTATTCAGTTCTCGCGCATCCAGACACAAACGGTTTTTACCTGGTTTAATAACCAAGGTCGTGCGGTTATTCCACTCAGCATCTTTAGCTATTTCAATCACATCGAGGGATAACATGCGATCTAATTCGTCAAATATTAGCTTTTGTACTGCTGGGCTAACCGGGTAATATCGCATCTTTTTAGCTGCTGCGTCTCCCGTATCGATTACGTGTTTCTCCAAATGTGTTTTACCAAGGCCGTGTTTAGTATAACAGCGAAATGCAGTTTTTACGTTTTCTAAGACAGTGGTCTGTTCTGACGTCAATTGGTGAAGTTTCAGATCTTCGATTTCGCTGATTTCAATTTCGTTAAATTTCATTTCTTTTAACTCAATGCCATCCATACAAATTTTTATACCAAATTGTTGCCAAAAATCATAACCTAGATAAAGTTCTTGTGTTAGATTTGGTATTAAATATAAAATCACGTCTTTTATTTTGTTGCCACACTGAGCTGATACTTTAATTTTGCCTATAATTTGTTGTCGCTTACCATCTGCCGTTCTTACCGAAGATTTAAAATTTCTAATTGGTACATTTAATTTTCTAACGTTTTCGAGGCAATTTTTGCCAAGGCAGCTGATAGACGCACCACTATCCATTAGGCCATTTAACTCTAAATCGTTTAGTTTTACTTCTAAATAGGGTCTTATATCGTCTCCTACGCTCAAGATAGTGGCAGCAATGTCCATTCGCTCTTTTTTTCTCCTGATGTAACTTTCTCTCGCTTTAGAGACTTTTTTGCTCAACTCGGGTACAAAATCGCGAAAAATTTCCTCTCTTCTTCGATTATAGTTCTCTAATCGTTCGTTATATGGTATAATTTGTTTGAGCCTTTTATTTTTTTTTGGTTGATCTACGGTTTTATTATCAAAAACTTTAATTTTCGATTCTATCGCATCTCGAGGTTCTACTGTAATATTATTTGTCTGAGAAGAATTATTACTACTTCCGCTATTGGTACTATTCAAATTGAACTTTGAATCGTTACAATTTTCGTTTTTCAATTTTATTGAATCGCTGGACATAAGGTTTCTAACGGGGCGTTTAGCCAAATTATCGTAAATATTTCGAAACGAAATTTTCAAATTTTTTTGGAAAGGTAAATCTTCATTGGCATTTTTAACAGGTGAAAAATTTGGCAATTGGTTATTAAAAGCATCATCCCTTAGTTTAAATTTATCTGGCTTCATAACTGACAAACTGTTTCTACTCGTTTGCCCTAACTTAGCATCAAAATTTCTAAAAATGTCATCCTTGATTTTTATTTTATCATTTTCATTGCCTAAGCTATAAAAATCTAAATTTTTATCTAAACTATCAGGTTCTGAACTATTTATTATCTTTCCTAGTTTATCTAATCCTAAATCTACTTTTTCATCTAACAAAAAATGTTGTTCGACACTACTATCTTTTTTACTTTCGAAATTGAAATTTTTATTTACTGGGCAGGACTCTCCTTTGAACATGTGGGCCCAGCCTTCAACATGTTCCTCGGGGTGTTTCCCAGGCATCGAGGGCATTTTGGTGATGTTACTCCATCGAACCCACATTTGTAACAAAATAGGTTACGCTGTTCTTCCACACAATCTACAAAAGAGTGACCAGGTTTCTTGCAGTTCCAACAAACAAGTTGTTTGGCTGGAGCTGTGGCCTGATTAAGCGCATCAATCTGGTAATTATCTTCATAGAGTGTATCATCGTACTCTAACTCATTCACGCGGCGATAATTTTGCATTTGGTGGCGATTTGCATTTCTTTTCGAAATATTTCGCTCTGCTCTTTTACACTCCTCTAAAAGTTCATCCATTGTATCGATATCCTTTGGGTAAATTAATTGAACTAACCCTTCTTTCAAATTATCTTTTATAGTACGAACCAATTCATATTCGGGTATTTTCATTCTCATTTGATTTCTCAATCGCATGATTTCAGAGATGAATGCGTCAGCTGATTCAGAGGGCAACTGCCTTCTTTCTACTATACGCCTTTGGATTTCAAAATCACTCTCATAATTTCTGAATTTTTTTATCAGATGATATTTTAAGGTTTCCCATAGGCATGTAGGATTTTGTTGGCGAAATTCCCAAAACCATCGATTTGCACGATCTTTTAATAGATGATGAAATCCTTTTAGGAATACATCTTCAGGGCAACCATAGTCCAATCTTAAACACTCAGCTTGAAAAACGAAATCTTCCACACTATGTGACTTGTTTACGCCGTCAAATTTTATATTCCACTTCTCCAATTGGTGTGGTGTGAAAGGTTTGTTTCCATATCCCATGGCCATATTTTGTTGACTGAATAGCGTCGGACCTGGCTGTGGTCTATGTTGTTGTTGTTGTTGGTTTTGTCGATGAAAAGGTGGTTGGGAATATTGCTGGTAATTTTGTTGGTATTGTTGTTGGTATTGTTGTTGATATGGTGGATATGGTGGTCGTTGTTGTTGCTGAAACTGTAATGGTTGGCGTTCAAATTGCTGTTGTTGTTGTGATTGTTGAGATCTATTGGTTTGCTCATTAATGTTTGCCCTATTTTGAGATCCAAAAGTGCTATTTTGGTTTTGATCGAAAGAAGTATTTCTTTCAGATCTTAGGGTTTCTCTTACTCGTTGTGGAATCAAATCATTTAAATTTTGCTGTACATGCCTCATAATACTAGCTTCGGCAGCACCCACTGTAGCACTTACATATTCCCTTAAACTTAGTCCGTCTTCGTTTATAGGCATATCGGGATTTATGTGTTCGCCCAATGTTGGTAATCTGCTCGGTTGACGCGACATTCTAGAAAATTCTCTCCTAATTCCTTGAGCAGTTAAGCTACTAAATGCTGGGCTTGGTATTGTACTCGGACTTTCTGGAGATGAATGTGTACGTGGACCTAATCCTGGTGGGAATCTTATAGACAATAAGGGTGTAACTGAGTTTGTTGCTAATACTGTACGATTTATACCTTCATCAGATTGTGGAGTTCTTGAAGTCGTCTTTGAAGTATTAATCGTTATATTATTTGAATTATTCGCAGCATCTTGCCTATTAGCGTTTGATCTAGAATTATTGTTTCTATTATTGTTCCTATTGTAGTTATAGTTAACAGGATCTTGAGTAGCAATTCGACTGGACTGTCTAGAAGGAGTCTTGCTTGACATAATTATTTAAAAAAAATATCTTGTCTAGCTAAATCTAGCTGTATTCGAAATTTGCTTGAACCTTAACTGAAAATCTAATAAAATTTCGAATTCGCAGTAACTGAGATAGGTAAAAAAAAATTCCCAAAAACAAATTGTAATTAAAAACGAGGAATTTATAGATTTAGATATTCCGAAGATTCTATTTCTTTTTAAGTATAATTATAATTAAATTAAATTCTGATGAGCAAAATTAAAAAAAACTAAAGCCAGATAAAGTAAATTTGAATTAATATAGGGACGATAATTGTGGTGAAAGTTGTGAAATAACACAAAAAAATTATCTGTTAGACTTAGTATAACAGATTTCAATAAATGCGATAGTTAATGTAACTAAATTTTATGATTTGAGCAATCTTTGAAACGATGACAAAAAAAGATTTTTTCTTTTTTTTTCTTTCTTCGAAAAGTTTTCAAATTATTGAAAGTGTATTTTCTCAAAAAAAAAAACTTTAGTTACGAATCAATAAAAAAAAATTATATTAGGTTTGATACCTTTAAGATAATCACCAAAATAATTAATACTAGCAAGATTGAGAACAAAAATTAAATTTAAAAAAAAAATATATTTTTTTTTTTTAAAAATAATTTGGAAAAAGAGATTAATACTAATTGGAAAAAATTATTAAATATAGATAATAAAAAAAATCAAAAAAAATTAAGTTCGAAGATTATATTTCTTTATAATTATAATTAAATTATAATTATTATATGTACCCTCTTGAACGTAATAACAGAATTTTTCAAATTATCGAAAGTGTACTTTTCCCAAAAGATTTTCCTAAGGTACGAATTGAATCTGTAAAAATAATGACCTTCGGTTTGGGTATCTTTCAAATTCTGACCTCACGAAATGATTCGAAAATGTGCAAAACAAATATATTTAGAAAATATATGCGGTTTAAAGAAAAAAAAATATAATTTAGAAAAAAAATATTAATAATAATTTTAAATAAAAAATTTTGGGAAAAAAAAAATGGTATAAAAAAAAATATAGAAAAAGATTTAAATAATACAAATGTCCGGGAGTCCGAAATTAAATTATAGATTTTAGTAGACTATTATATTTATTGAGATTATTAGATAATCTTTTAGTTATGTTAGTTTTTTTTTTTTCTTAAATAATTTTGGAAACTAATATAGTTGTTAACAATCTACAAAAATTAGTGAACACAAATAAACAAATATATACTCACGAAATGTTAATAAACACTTTTCTTTCTCTGTTTCAGAAAAACATACATACATACTGGTTGAATTTTTGTAACGAATAAACTAAAAGCTGGCGTATAATCAGAAATTCCAATTACAACAAAAAATCCTGGATAACAATTTATTTAATATTCATTGAATTAAGTAGTATTTCTAAAATTATTTTAGAAAAGATTAATATGATTGAATATAAAATTGTTTTGAAAATTTATTTAGCTGTTTTTCGAATAAAAACATGAAAAAAATTAATGGTGTCAAAAGGTGTTATGTAATTTAAAAAGGATCTAGTATATATAAAGGTAATGCCAAAAAAAAACTTTAACAAAAACACAAGACATAACAACATAAAGTTAACCTCCCAGATTCGTACCCTGTCAAATCAGAACCCAGCAGCGAATGTACTTATAGCTTTATAGCCTTAAAGTTCATGACTTCTGATTCAGATGAGATTTAGCTTGATCTGTTTGGTTGCTCAATGTTCAAAAACTTTTTCAATACCGTTGCAACACAGGCATGGTACTGAGTGTACCTTCCGGGACATCCGTTATTTAAGAAGGATTCTCGCATTGAGAAATAAAGCATCTTTTAAAATGCCTCATACGTCGGGCGCCAAAATGTGACAATCCCCTTTTGTTGACAACATGGAAATGGCACGGAGATGTTGCTGCGGCTTAGCTCGCCGGAATCGAAGGATTCTTTTTCCACGGGGATGCACATTTAAGTATAGTTCGTGCCAAAAATAAAAAAAACATAAAACATTAAACGAGCAGCAAAACGCATAGTAAACCGGAAGTGAAAACGGACGGACGTTTGACAGTACCTTTACTGACTTGTAATTGACATGACCAGGACTTGGTTTTCTCAAAAGGACAAAGATGTAGTTGTCCTTCTAGGCGGCCCACCCCTAATGACTTGTTCAGTCATCCTGTGGTATCTTCTTTGCCCTTAACGATATTCCGAAAATACCCCGTAATACTCACCAAACCTTTAAGTTTTCGCTACATATTCAACCAAAACTAGAAAATCTTAGCACATGATTAACATCATACTATATACCAACATATTTTATTAAGAAATTTATAATATATAATCTTAACATTAAATAAAATTATATCTACAATTAATACCAAAAAAAAAAGAAATCAAAGTGTCTATGACAAAATCAATAATAAGCAGGGTTAAGTTTTAATATAATCTATAACTGAGTATTCATTTAGTGAAATTAAGAAATATCTAAGCTTTTTATTTTTTTTTCACCTACATATATGGGATGTGCTTATATTATTATTTAGAAATGTAAGTTATGTATTTAGTTTTTCCTATATATATATATGACTTTTATTATTTTTTTTTTTTTTTATTTAATTATTTAATTATTTCTTTATCTTATTTTGACGATATTATTTGATTTATTCCCGGGTAAACATCTTATTTCGCTTAATTACGTTTGTTTAAGTTACGCTTAACTGATTTATATTTTTATTTTTTTTGGATAGTAATGCCTTTGCTTAATGAATTATTAATGTTTATTTTTGTTTTTGCGCGTTATTCATTTGTATTGTTTTTCTTTTTTTTTTTTTTTTAATTTAATTTTTTTCTTTAATTTGCGTTTGATATTTTCAATTATTATAGTCAATTCTTATCCGAATTAGTCCTTAAACTTGGCCTAATTAGATTAGTTTATGTATAAATGTCTCTATTCTTAAATATCTCTTATTCACCTTTTTACTTTCTTTTTTTTTTTATCGACTTTAAGTTAGAATTATAATTATAAAAAAAAATCATAAGCTAAACTCTTTCTATCAGTGTATGAAATTATTCAATTATATATATTTTTTTTTTTTGTCTTTGGGTTAACGTTTCAGTTTCCTTTTTAAAACCTTTCTCAAAGAATTTAAGATTTTTATATTTTTTTTTTTTTTTTTAATTGAATAGGTTCATATTACTGAATAATACTAAAAAGTTCCTATTAACACATGACATTAACATATCAGAAACAAAAAAAAAAATAATAAGTATTAGTATTTTAGTAATTTAGTAATTGGCATGTAATTGTGGATCTACTTTTGGTTAAAGTCAGGGGTTAGGTTTAGCTTTTACTACTTAGGAGGTCACACGAAGGTTATCTGATTTTCCTTTCCTCAAAGGTCACATAGGGTAGTAAAATAACGGTAAACTTTTCATCTATTGGTTATTTCCGTTTGATACGCTATTACCTTAATTATCCACTTATTTGCGGTGCAACTTGAATTCGCCACAAAAGGGGTGCCTGCCACAGCTAGTGAACACTCCAAAGGTTGAAGAATTTGGAGTAGTGCCAAGATTTGCAACCTTGTAGACAGCTCTTTTCCACAAAAAAATACTACTATTTTTCGATCTCACCACCGTAGTGCCGGCAGCGTTGCCACTCCACGCTGGATGGCGTTGGCTATTTACGATTTTAGCCCTAGTAGGTTATAAGAATTAAATTATTTCAATGCTAATAACCAGACAGCTTAAACTAAGATAACCTTAAACGTTTTTATTTCCGTATCAATTCATAAATGTTTGTCAGAACTTTAAAAGAGTAGTGAGAAGAAAATGAATGGATTTTACCCAAGTGTATCCAACGAGAAAGAAATGATGTTTGAATTGAATTGAAATCTAATTTTCACTTTACCTTTTTTTTATGAAAGATTGTCCCATATTAGGTATGAAGCTTATAAGAATAAATATAATTTTTTTTCAGAACAAATTCTTTCCTCTTTTTGGCAAATATTGCCACATCATTCGCGTTCTTTCGGTTCTTATTTCATTACAACAAAATTTAAAAATAAAGTTTCAAAAAAAAATAAAAGAAAAGATTTGACATAAACCTTCCAAACAAAATAAAATATTTGAGATAAAGTTTCAAAATAAAATTGTTTTTTCTCTTTTCTTTCATGTGTAATTAATCGACCCAAAAAAAATGGTTAGACGCAAAGCTTCAAGTAAGAGAAAAAAAACTAACTTAAAAAAAATCAAGTTAAGAAAAACGATAAATTTTAAGTAATTTAAATCGTTGAGACAAAAAAAGAAATATGCAGATAAAATTATTTAGAGTAAGTCAATCAAATTATTTTTCCTCGTTGATTTTTCAACACGAGGTTTTAACATACAGTGAAAGGTGGTTGTTACGAATAACGGTTTTAACGAACTCTGGTCGTGCCAAATAACGGATCTAACGACCTAAAAAAATCCAATTAACTTGATCTTATTAGATGTTTTAGGTAATTTAAAAGTTAAATTTGTAAATTAGTAAGAATATTAAGAAATCTGCTTATGAAAAATAAATATTGTTTGTTATAACCGAGTCCTGCTGTACCAACCACACACAGTGTTATACAAGTCAAAGACTTTTATGAAATTTTCTTTATGAATTTGTACAGAAATATTAACGAATCGATTTAAAATAAGCCAATTAAGGAAAATATTAAAAGAAAGTATTCTTACCCTTTTGTGCGAATAAAATTTGGTTGAATTCTGTTTCAAACCTGTTGACAATTTACGCCTTTATTAAAAATTTCCCTTGGTCAACCTTACTTTAATATATTTTTATCTATTATTAAAAAAAAACCATTAAACTTCAAAGACACTTTTAAACGGTAATAGTATATTGAAGACTTACATGTAACCTTTAATTTCCATTAAAATAATTAACACAATTAGGATTCACTAATTAGTATTAGATGTTCTTTACACGTGTACTTAAAACGGAATGAGCGAATTTAGTATACCTAAGTCTCTCATCACCTACGAGTAATCTATTAACATCCCTGTTATTGTCCTTTAACAAATCTGGCAACATTGATCTTGCCAGACGTCCTAAAGTGACAAGGACTATTGTGAATGGAGAATAGGAATAAAAAAAATCAAATTGCCAAGTGAAGTAAAAAAAAATTGTGTGTAAATTGAAATTTTTTTTATTTAATATTAAAAGAAAGAAACTGCAACCATAGAAACTATTCTTTCGGATTGTGACCGTCACAATTTATTGAAAGAAAAAAAAAAAAACAGATTATAATTATTTTTTTTTTTTAATTGATATAATATATTTAAACGGCTTATTGTAAAAACTTGATAAGCCACATTTTATTTTCAGTTTGTTTTTGCATTTTAAAAAGATGCAAAATATATAATTTTTGCAGGACTATTATACTCTCGGTACTTGCAAGAAGTGTTTAAGCAAGACTTCTATTAAATATTAATCAATCCATGTCTAGAATACAGCAAAAATCCATCAAACAATAAATGTGGCTTATCAAGTTTTTACAATAAGCCCTTCATTTAATGCATGTCAAAGCAACCAATGGGTTTTCAGCACTTTTCCCAAATTTAACGACAATTGGTATGAACGTTACCTTTTACAAAACAAATACTCTTAAAAAGCTTAAGAGTTTTGTTCATTCTTGCTCCCGAAATGTAATCTCTTTAAAATCAAAGATTTTCAGAAAATCTGCGAATTTTCCTTACATTATGCATGAATCTTTAGAAGCATTTTGCTTAACTAAGGCATCATATGAAAAGTATACAATACACCTTATAATTATATGCAAGGTGATTTTTATTTTCAAAATGTTAAAGTAATTTTTAAGATTAAAAATTTGGAAAGCTATGTTTCAAAATGTGACAAAATTGGCGGCGCAAATAAAAATTCGGCGGCTGCCGCTTTAGCCGGCTCACATTTTAAGCCGATGCGAGCCGATTAAAACGGCGGCGGCTAAAAATTGAAAACAATCGGCGGTTTTGCGCCGATCGGCTTGTTTCTCTGTCGCCGCTTCTATAGATTAGATTAGATTTTTCTTTATTTGTTTTCAAAATGTTTACAAAATTTTTCTTAAATTTTATGAACAATAAAAATAATAAAGAAATGTACGGCTTGGTTGTAATTGACATGTTAAATGTTAAACATAAATAATTTCAAATACTTTATACTTTTTAATTTACTTTATAAATTTAAAACATTTTTTAAAAATTAAGTTCAGCTATAAGCATAGTTCAATATTTTAATGCTTCTTTTAAAAAACTACTCTATTTTGGCGGAGTATTCTACATTATTCTTTTTAGGGGGGTAACAAATCTTTTTTGATTTGTTTCAAATTTTTTTTTTTTTTTAATTTAGTCGTTTTGTTAAAATCAAATTTTTTGTTTAAAAAGTTTTGAATCTATTTTTTTACAGTTACAATGTTATTAAAAAACAAAATTTATGTTTAAAACTACATTCAGTGTTGCCAGGTTTGACGATTTATCGTCATTTTGACGATTTTTAGTACCCAAAATAACTAAATGACGATTTTTGCTTCCAAAATGACGATTTTTTGGCTAAAATTTGATATGTAAGCAAAACATATTTAAGGCACAATTAAGGCTGAATTAAAGGCAGAATTAGTTTGTATGTTCAGTTACGAATCAGCTGTTTTGTTTCTGTTCAATTGAAAGTCTGTATGTGTGGTTAGTTTTCACTTTTTCGTTCTGTTCTGTTGCGGACAAATCTATTGAAAATAGAATTCAACGTTAAGTGAGAGCCTAAAGTGCGTATGTATGTATTGGTTTATTGTGAAATCTTTTTCTCAATATTTGAATCAGGGATGATATAGTTGGTACTACAGTACTTTTTATGCTACTATTTGAACCTCAGATGTACCATGATACTCCTATGACTCATTTAGTACGATTTACAAGTTTTTCTATGTATGAATTTCTTGGTCAGTACCATATAAACAATGAATTAATTTGGAACCAAACGCTGTGAATAAAATCACATGATTTCTCTGAGTGCGACTGATTACAGATGATTATATTAGTTTTATTAATCGATTAAACCAATTATTGAATTCAATCACTAAGGGTCATAATTAATAATAACTAATTTTGGTTTTCAAAAAAGTAAATAATAAAAATCGTATAAAAATGTGAAATTGACTATTAGCTGCGTGTTTTTAAAATCGAATGAGTTCACGAACATAATTCATTACAGCAATATTAAAATAAAAATATTAAAAATTTGGTGAATTAAAGAAAAAATCTCAAAATTTTAAATCAATATCGGCTAATTTTCTTAGTACGCACTGCTCGTTTTTACATAGCTTTATGTACATTTTTCCAAAAAGTTTGGTATTGAAAATGAGCAAAATCGGTCTATCGGTTCAAAAGTACTAAGTGACAATGTGAAAGTACCTCTAAATTTTCCATACAAATTGGTGTATAATGGCACTGTATATTATTAGAATTCATTGTAGTATCTGGTGTATAATATCCCAGGAAAAAATTACACATTCCAAAAAGAAGGTGATGCCCACACTTGCTTACATATCTCATTGCCAAATTTAGTAACTGCAATACCAAACTCATTCCAACGATAGAGTCAGAAAAGCAAGTAGTATTGTCATCAATTCTTAAAATTTAAACCAGAAAGCATGAACTCAATAACAAAGTAAATATTTACTTAAAAGAAAATAACAATGTTATTAACTTATATGTATAACTTTTTGTACTCAAGAAGTAATCATATACTTTTTCTTAATAAAAGGACGTTATTGGAAGTAGTTCCTAATTTTGAAAAAAGAAGTTATACAATTTTAAAGAATTTATATCATATATTTTTTCAAACAAATTTTTATTTGCAGGAAAATAATACTAAAAACAGAAATTGCATGTTGCCTAAATTTTGTTAAACTGTGGTTAGGTATAAATTAGGGAAGCGCACGTGAGCAGAAAATTGTGAGTGGAAGTTGAAATTACTGACGTTATCGTGAGTGAGTGTAAAAAAAAAAAATTCGAGGGTGATTGTGCGTGAGTCATATTTTTGTTTTTCAATTTTGAATTGTTCTTTTTTTTTTTGAAAAATTTATATTTTTGTGGTTTATAGCTCCAAAATTATGACAAACCCATGTTATCATAACAATTCGATGTTTCACTTTTTAGGATTTTATATCCGTATGAGTTTAGATCGTTATATTTGAGTGACCTAGGAGAATCACGTGTGAGTAAAAGTAGAATTAACTTATGGAACTACTTCTTTATTTTTAAATGTAAGTACTTCTAGGGAATTATTTATTTATTTTTTTGTGTAAGTACTTCGTAGTTTTACAATGGAACTATTTCTTTATTAAAAAATGTAAGTAGTTCTTTAAAATATAAAGTAAATGGTTCTTCGGTAAAAAAATAATCAATTCTAAAGAATCAATTATTTTAGTCTCACGCCCTGTTAAAAGAATCGTGTAGGTAATCTAGTAAGGAAGGCGTTCTGCCCAAAATGCTTGATTACAAACCCGCTTACCTTTTTGGAAATTTTTTGCTAACGTCATATTTTTCCACCAGACGCTAAGAGGTGAATAATATTTAAAATTCACCGCAAATTCTTTTTTCTCCACAAAAACTTTTTTTTTTTCACCTCAGAAATAGTTTTGTTACCTCAAAAATGTTTTTCACGACACAATTTATTTTTTTACATCCAAAAAAGTTTTTCACCTCAAAATTTTGTTTTCACCTCTTAACATATTTTTTTTTTTAATATATATTTGTTGTTTCATTTGTAATTGTTCATTTTGGAGGGTACAAAGATTTGTTCGTTAATTTATATTTAAATTTTTTTATACTTGTGATGCCTTCTTTACAAGGGTACAAAGATTTGTTCGTTAATTTATATTTAAATTTTTTTATACTTGTGATGCCGAAAAAGTACTATTTTATATGCAGGTTGGTACTATTTTAAAATCGCATTTATCATCCCTGATTTGAATGTTTTTGGTTGGAGTTTCTTTTACTTTTTAAAGCATCTGATTCCTTTCACAGAAAAAGTAATTACAAAATATTACCTACAGAACAGAACGACACAGAACGGCAACAGAAAGTAACAACTAATGTAACATTCTGTATAAAATAGAATTTTATTCCGTTGTTACGTGACATTTGTAAAGCAGTGATGGACTGCTTTTGTGTAAAATTAAATGCGGGTATTTTCGCCCTTTGTTTTTGGTACTTGTTTTAGTAATAATATCTTATAATAACTTATAATACATCATATTTCCATATATGTATATATATGTATATACACTAGAGTGTCCCTTAAAGTTAAATGTTACAAATGTTGAGACACTAAACTCTAATTTTTTTGTATTTGTCTTCAAAATAACTCATGTGAAATTGTACGCCCCTACGACCACGCCTTCCCTACCCGATAGGGAATTAAAGATCAAAACATGCGTTTATATAGGAAAAAGCGATATTTTTTTTTGTTTTTGCTGTTTTTTTGCAATATTGCAACAGTTTTTACTCTAGATGATAAATTAATCGAGATTAAGATAAAATTATGTATTCAAAAATGTATAAAAATCCAAATTCGGTTAAGAATTACCCCAGTAATAAATAATGCCCCAGACCACTAATTTGCCAAATACCACTTCAGCAAGAAATTCGAGCTCAAATTTTAAACGTTTTTAAATTTGATTACTGAAACATAATTTTTTATTTAATACACTCATAATGGTGAGCCATAAAAGAAGTTTTTTGTTTTGGATGGCGTTAACCTGTCCTACGGTGATGTCAAAAACGTACAAAATTTTTGGGGTGTTTTTCAAATCTCCAATTTGAAATTTTAAAAAAATTTCTTCAACAAAATCGAAAAAATTTAGATTTTTTTGCTTAAACTTGTTTGAAACATCTAAGAGATTAAAAATAAAAAAATTTAAAAATATCCCCCAGTACACTTGGGTAGGGCAACGATTTAAATTTTACGGATTTTGGGGAAATTGTGTTTTTTAGTAATAAAAAGGCTTATTTGTTGCCATAAAATATTTTAAATCAAAAATTAGCTACTCTTGTAACTTTTATAGTTTTATTTTATAAGCATTACTCAAAGTTAAAAATAAAAATATTTCGAACATTATTAACCCATGTGGACCTGCAACCCCAGACTTATTTATTTCAATTTTCAAAAAACGTTAAAGATTTTCTTACTACTTTTGACTTTTAAGAAACGTGATGTAAAAGATAATAACAGAATACTTTTAGATTAAGTGCCAACAATTTTGGACACATTGAACAACATTAACCCGTTCCGTGCCGCATTCAGATCCAAGGATCCTGTGCGTTTTTATATATATTTGAACAAAAAGTATTTGAATTCTTTTTTACAAACCTGGCTAAAACCATTCGACAAATCCATAAAAATATATTCTGTACTAAATTAACCCTAAGATGACCACGCTTTCCCTAAGCGACGGGGCCTTAAAGAGCGAAATATGCGTTTTTCCATGAATTTGTAAGAAGTAAAAAAAATATGCTTGTATTTTTAGTAAACAAAAAAATATTAAATTAAATTTTAATTGTCTATGGATTCAAAGTGCAAAATATTAAAGAATTAACTATGGAAGAAATTAAAAAACATTCTAAATTATTTCTGGTCGACAATTTCAATTAACTTTTATCTTTTCCATAACGACCAGTTGATTTTTTTTTAATATTTGGTATTTAAAATCAGCTGTTTTATATATTTTACAAATTTTCCGTTCGTTTACTTTTTTTTGTTAATTTGTCTTGCAGGCAGGCATACCTAAACAAGAGCGGAAAGCGGAACGTTTTTTACCGCCTAGCGTTAACGCTGAAATGTCATCCCTAAACCAGAGCGGCAACGCTACGTCAAATCGATAAAAACAGGGTTATCAAAATAAAAAATATAACAACCCTGATTATTTTAACAACAAAGCACATTACAATATTGGTGTTTCTGATTTATGTTTTGTGTTTTGTATAATAACAAATATATATAAAAGTTAACACCTCACACTTTTTCAATCTATCTTTCAACCTTATGTTCCACTGTACATTCACCTGTATGTTATTTCGACTCAGCAAATATCCCAGATGGCATGTGTTGCAATACGACACCATACTTGTGCAATCATGTGAAATATGTTGGCAAATCGTTCCCATTAATTTAAGCTAGTATAAGTATTTTATAAAGTATTTTTTAAGTTTCTTTTTATTCAATAAATTAACTGTTTAGTATTCCAATTCTAGTGCTGAACGCGAGTAGTTATTAAAGTTTAATCAATCCCGTGTTTTATTTTAAAAGTGAGTTTGGTCGTTTGGGCCCCATGGGTGGTCCAACGTAGTAATTTTTTTAAAGCACGTCCGTCGCCGTGCTTAACTGGCGCCCGAGCAGGGACCGGCCGCGAATAAAAGGATGTGCCGGATCCTTAAAAAAAGTGCTTGGTTCGTGGCATAAAAAAATTCAAGTGTTTGAAATAAATTAAAAGTTTGTGTCTAAAAATTTAAAGTTTTTAAAAAAAACCATTTGGATTTTTGGTTATTGAATAATGTGTGGGGTTTTTGAATTTCGCCATTGCGGAAAAATATTGAATAAAATTAAAAAAAATATATATAGAAAACCTCTAGAAGTGCTAAGTGTACCGAATAGTTTGTGAGTGAAAGGGAAAGTGACCAATATGGGCCCTCAAAGAGGTCCCAGCGTACTGCGATCCTGAACTCCAGGCCCTCCAGTGCGTAAAAAATGATTATATGTCACAAATATGAACAAATAAAATAAGTTGACTGTGAAAAACGTGCAAGTTTTCCTTCGAGATATTCATTCATGACTGGTGAAATTATGAGGGACTAAAGGTGACTCACGGAATGCCGTATATCCTTACAAGTTGTAGTAAACATAAGAACCTACACAGCTCAGTATGGATTCGTCCAAATAATATCCTTTCAAGTTGTAGTGAACATAAGAACCTACACAACTCAGTATGGATTCGGCCAAATAGTATCCTTACAAGTTGTAGTGAACATTGGAACCTACACGACTCAGTATGGATACGGCCAAACATATCCTCGTAAGTTGTAGTCAACATTAGAACCTACACTACTTAGTGGGATAGATTCAACCCTTTTTGTCCAGTAACGAATGAGTAAAGGTAGGAAAAACTCACGGGGTGAGACAAATCGTGCCTTAGTACGCCAGCTTTTGCTGTTCGAAAACAGACAACACGATCCTCCATCAAGTCAACTATAAAATTATCTAAACATAAAACAATATAAGAGCGCAAGTACTCGGATAAAGGCACATAGGGGTTTGATAGAAAACATGAATAGTGTTTGCAATATATTCAATATTAAAATTTGATATTAAAATTAATTAAAATTAAAAGTCAATATTCAATATTAAAATCCAATGTGAAAATTAAAATTCAATAAAAAAAGAGCAAAAAAGAAATTATAAAAAATATATTGAAAGAGAAAAAATTTACTAAAAAGTTTTAATGAAACAAAAATAAAAAGTTTAAGTGAAACAAAAGATTAAATAAAAAAGTCACGAACCAAGAATGTTAATTATATTCGAAGCAATTAAATACAGGTATAAATCTTTCTATCGTTTTAGATAAACCTGCTGAAAACTAAAATCACATGTACTTCGCGACGGAAAACCTATAGTACGTGAAATTAGAATATAAAAAAAAAAACTAACTAACCTAAAATATAGCCTAGAATTGGATTGGTGTTTCAAGGGTAAGTGCAAGGACTTGTTTTTCTTTCCCTATTTGTTGAATTTGTGTGTTCCCTTGGGTTTTCTTGAAAACTTTCAAAGATTATCTTGAAGCTTGGTTTGGTTTTAATTTGCAACTCTAGCTTTTCGTTACTGTACATTTCCCTTTTATACAATGGAGGAGCTTAAGGCATCAGTTATGGAAATGACCGGAGCACTCAATGCTGCCATTGCACAGTGGTCCAAGATGCCAATCTAGCTGGAAAAAAGTCAATTTTTTTATGTTTCAAAATTCACATAATTTGTTTGGTATTTGTTAGACAACTATCCACTGTACATAACTGTATATCAGGTTTTTTTTATTTTTTTCTTATTTGCTTTGTTATGATGTTTCGAAAATGATCAACTGCATTGTCTCTGTTGTTATAGAAGGCCAGTCGATTCACAGCATCACTTTTGAACTGTTTGTAACATCAAACAATAACACATTTTGAATTAATTTTTTTATACTGCATTATGTCAGGTATGTTCTATCTATATTATAAATAAATGTTGAATTTAAATGTTTTGTATGTAAAATAATGGGTAAGAGGAAATATGTATTTTGTGAAGTCAATATTTAGCATTTTATGGTTTTTAGAGTAACTTTTAAATAGGATTCCCGTGGATTCCCGTGAAATGAATTGTGCCGTGTTTATCTGTGTAATGTCCACTTTAGATGATAAAAAAATTAGCTGCAATTATTGACCGTTAAACTTTTTATATACATAAATAGATAACATACCCATAACACGGAGAGAACTATATAATGTGTGGATTGCCGAAATACAAAGCAAAGAAAAGGCAAATGCTGTTATTAGGTATTTTTTTGCTAAGAGTGGGTTACAGAAAATTAAAACGGAAGATTATTGCGATAAAGTTAAGTTAGCTGTACGGAGACTAACGTATTCAATTAACGAAAGATGGATAAAAGCAAAAAGATCTAAAAAACATTTTGAAAACTCCAACAAAATTTGGTTAGATGGACTTTTTTGTCTTCCTTCTGAAAACACATTAAAAATTCCAGAGGATTTAGGGATGCAACCGTCAACGTCAAATTTTGGCAGACCTCGATCAGATTTTTTGGCTAAATCTGAAAAGGAAAGCGCTTGGAAGTGTCAGATTTAGTTGGTGAATGTTCACCTGAGAAACTAGCTTTCGCTGCTGGCGTTAGTCTTTATAAATCTGGCAAGAGGGATGCTGCCGCGATTCTAAAAAACATAAATGAATCTCCAACAAGAGCACTTAAGATTAAAAAAATTCTTAGTGGACAATCGAAGGAACCAATACCATATACAGATGAAGAAGCATTACGTCTGTTTATCGATGGAAAATATACGAAAGCAAGTTATAATGCGATGCGTGCTGGTGCTAAGATTCGTAACGCAGACATATACCCATCATATCATAGAATTTTAGAAGCTAAACAAAAGTGCTACCCAAGTAATGGAATAAAAGTATCCGATGTTATAGCAGAAGTGCCTCTGCAGGACTTAGTTGATCACACTGCATGTAGAATTGTAAAGTTACAAAAAGAGGTCATAAATAACTTTAGTTGTACGGAATTGACTTTGATTTATAAATGGGGTTGTGATGGTAGCAGTGGACACTCAACCTATAAGCAAAAGTTTAGTTCAAATGATTCCCGCAAAACAGATCAATATTTGTTTGCAATTTGCTTGGTGCCTTTGCAGCTAAAGTCCGGTGACGATATTGTATGGGAAAACCCACGTCCATCATCTACACGTTTTTGCAGACCGATTAAACTGATTTTTGAAAAGGAAACAAAATCTTTGATTCAAAGCGAAACTAATTATATACAAAATCAAATTGATGCAATAGTGTCAACATCCACTAAAATTGAAGATAACACAGTTATTGTTAAACATGTTTTTTATTTGACAATGATTGATGGCAAGGTTTTCTCAATTCTTAGCGATTCCTCTACTCAAACATGTGGTATTTGTGGAGCAACGCCAACCACTATGAATAAATTAAATGAAATTAAAGCCTTGAGTGTAAGGGCCAACTTTTACGAATATGGATTATCGACATTGCATGCGTGGATAAGGTGCCTGGAATGTGTATTGCATATATCTTACAAAATTGAAATTAAAAAATGGCAAGCTCGTAGTGAATCTGATAAAGCTTCACAGAATAACAGAAAAAAAGAGACAATTAATGCTCTGAAATCAGAAATGAATTTGCTTATTGATATTCCAAAGCCGGGAGAGGGAAGTTCAAATGACGGTAATACCGCTAGAAAATTTTTTCAGCAACCTTCCTTAACTTTTCAAATAACAGGAGTAAATGAAAATTTAATAAAAAGGCTAGGAATAATTTTGAGAACTATGTCATCTGGTTATGCAATTAATGTGGAAGCGTTCCGAAAGTATACAATGGATACTGCGGAACTTTACGTGGAATTGTACGAATGGTACTATATGCCATCGAGTGTGCACAAAATTTTGATACACGGCGCAGACATAATTCAAAATGCGGCACTTCCGATAGGAATGATGTCGGAGGATGCGCTTGAGTCTCGGAACAAAGATTTCAGATTTATTCGTGAACATCACACTAGAAAGATGTCACGAGAGACAACAATGGAAGATCTTTTTAAATATTTGCTTATGTCATCAGATCCATTAACTTCGTCTTTTTCAACAAAACCATTTCTTAGCCCTCGAAATGAAGAACTATTAGATGATGAAGAAATTTCGTTACTTTTAGATCCTTTCATACAGGAAGATATAGAATAATTTAAATAAAAGATTATTTTTTTTTATATATTAATATTATTATGTTGTTTTGTATGTACACAGAAAAAAGAAATACATATTTGCTAGGAATTTTTTAATAAATATTATGAATCTAGCATGAATTTTTTCTCCCAAAACTTTTTCATTGGATTTTAAAAACTTGCTCATAAATATTAGAACTTTATTCATGGTGCAAATTATTGCCTTAATACTGAGTTTTTCGCAAATAAAATGAAAGTTATGAATAGTTTATGGTATGTAAGTATATTGCAGAGATTTTAGGAGAAAAATTGCAAACAAATAACATAAAAATAAGCGAATTTACGCGCTTTCTTGAATGCTTTTCAAATCGCTCAATTCATTCCGGAAAAACTTCCAATGTTTCAGAAAAACATCACGCATATACTTACTCCCTATATTTTGCTGAAATGTGATCGTGATAATCCAAAAACGTAAAAAATTTTTAACTTTCTTCATAAAATTTTTTTTAGAAATTAAAATAAAATATTTTTTTGAAGTCCCATTTTTTCCTGATATTTGGAAAAGTATGAAGAAAAGCATACAACTTATGAACTTAATTTTAAATGTTATGTATTGAAATTAAGTAAAATGATTCATGATATTTATGTACATATGTATGTTATATGTTAAATTCAAATAAAACTTTTTAATGAAAATTTCGCAATTATGTATTACAAAGAATTTGTTATTTTAAAATTTTTCATATTTATTATTAATATTAAAAAGCTGTGCCCGAAAGCCTCGTTCGATTGCGCATATGCAGTCGAATTTTAAAATTTCCAAAATGAGTTTTCTCCTCTTCTTAATTAATACAATAACATTCTAAATCGTTACATTTTGATATTCTTAAAACGCCATTAAAAATTGCCACGCCCATTTTATCTAACACGCCTACTTTTTGCGCAAGGAATGCTTTCAATAAGAAGTACATAATACCAAAGTTTCATCCTTCTAGCTGCTTCCGAAGAGAAGTTATGAGTTTTTTCCAGCTAGATTGGCATCTTGGACCACTGTGCATTGGTCAAATTAAGTTATTGGAGGCCAAAATCCGATCGCTTGAAACTAGGACGGGCGCATCGTCGACCACAACGCCGGGGTTGGAACAGCCTCGTGCACCTAGAACGGAACTTGAACTTCGAGAACTGAGTAAGCTCCCGGACTGTGTCAAGGAGTTGCAGCCATTTGACGGAAACCCTACCCAATATGTGTCGTGGATTCACAGTGTCGAAACGATTCTTGCTGACTACGAGATTGTACGCACTAAGCCCATATATCGAGCCATTTTGCAGAGTATTAGGCAAAAAATAAGGGGTGGTGCTGATTCCGCCCTGGTGTCATATAATAAAGGGTGGTTAAATTGTAAGGGCCGATGTTGAATGTGAACCACACCTAAACGCCAAGTTTTTTTCCGAATTTTATTTGACATTTCTCTATTTCAGACTTACTCAATTTGAACCATGGAGAGATACACAATCCAACAACGTGTTAAAGTTATCCAGACTTATTATGAAAATGGGCGTTCAAATCAAAATGCATATCGTGCACTTCGTGATTTTTTTGGTTAATTTGATCGTCCAAATGTGCGTACAATCGCAAAAATCGTGGCAAAATTCGAGCAAACCGGGTCTGTAGAAGATGTGAGAACACCAGTGCATGCTCGTACAGCTCGTACTGCAGAAAATATTGCTGCTGTTCGCGATAGTGTGGCTGAAGAGCCGTCCACCTCAACTCGTCGTCGTGCCCAACAATTGCACCTCTCACGCTCGTCGTTGATGAACATTATGCATAAAGACTTGCATTTACACGCTTACAAGGTGCAATTGGCTCAAGAACTAAAGCCTCTTGACCATTCCAAACGTCGTGAATGGGCAGAATGGTGGCAAGAAATGGCAACAGTGGATGATCAATTTTCGAAGAAAATCATCTTCAGTGATGAGGCACATTTTCACCTCAGTGGATTCGTCAATAAACAGAATTGCCGCATTTGGGCGAATGAGAATCCAAGAGTGATTGTCGAAAAACCAATGCACCCACAAAGAGTGACTGTTTGGTGCGGTTTATGGGCTGGCGGCATCATCGGGCCGTATTTTTTCCAAAATGAGGCCGGTCAGGCAGTTACTGTGAATGGTGTTCGCTATCGTGAGATGATAACGAACTTTTTATGGCCCGAATTGGAAGATATGGATGTGGACGATATGTGGTTTCAGCAGGACGGTGCCACTTGCCACACAGCTAACGAAACAATGGCTGTTTTGCGCAACAAATTCAATGGCCGTGTTATCTCACGTAATGGCGATGTCAATTGGCCGCCAAGATCATGTGATTTGACACCGTTGGACTTTTTTCTTTGGGTTTTTTGAAAGAAAAGGTGTACGTCGATAAGCCAGCAACAATTCAAGAGCTAAAGGATGAGATAATTCGGCACATTAACGGCATAGAACCTCCATTATGCCTCAGCGTCATCGAAAATTTGGACCATCGGATGGAGGTGTGCCGCCGTGGTCGCGGCGCCCATTTGGCCGATATTTTGTTCCATACATAATTGAGTAATACCAATATATCAAAATAAAATTACAATAATTTCCTAAATAGTTTGTGTTTTATTCAAAATCAACATCGGCCCTTGAAATTTAACCACCCTTTATATTCGAGAACGATTGGGGTAAGATGAAAGAATGTTTATCTCTTCATTACGCGGATAAACGGGATATCCGAACCCTTGAACATCAACTAAATTAGCTGTCGCAAAGGGGATCGAAGATAGACGAGTTTTACGCCGCTGTCAACCATCAATTTTCTCTAATAATTAATAAAATAAAAACGGAGAACTACGCGAAGGAAACTGTGGACGTATTGGTGGAAACCTATAGAAACAGGGCACTGGATGCGTTTGTCCGTGGACTCAACGGCGAACTCTCTAGGCTTCTGATTATACAGAGACCCAAGACATTGCCGGAAGCTTATGGAATGTGTATGGAAATGCAAAATTTAAATATGAGGAACGCATCACTTCACCCAGTGTCCCGGTACCAGATAACCGTGCCAGTAAACGCGTTGCCTCTGGTCGGACAAAGGCCTCAACTGCCACCGAAACCATCTAACCCATTTATCCCAAGAGTAGGAAATCGCAACTACAGACCATGGAATAACACCATAGGACCACGGAACCTGCCAGCAAGACCAGTTGCGCCAAAACCCGAGGAAAAAATGGATGTTGATCAGTCGATACAGTCTCGCCATGTGAACTACATGAATAGACCAGGGGGTTTCAAGAGGAACGCCAAATCCGAAAACAATGCGAATCCATTCAAACAACAACGATTGTTCAACACCTATGTGGAGGAGGATGACTCACTTCAACAAGTGACCATAGCTGACAATGGCTATGTAGAGAATGCTGAGGGGGATAACGGGGGCTTTGACAACAACAACGTTGAAGAACCTGAGATAAATTTTATGACGGGAGCCTCCCTTCAAGCATACCGTATATAGAATTCACTCTGAAAAACGGGGTGCTCTTAAAATTTCTTGTGGATACGGGCGCAAATAAGAACTTTGTGGGCCCCCATCTGGATAAGACGAGCACCCAGCTCGCCAAACCTTTTCCGGTGAGAACAGCAGGTGGAATTCGGATTATCGAACGGAAGGTAGAGGGAAAACTATTCAAGAGTATCGGAGTGGACGCGGTCATAGTATTTTATTTATTACCGGGACTGGAGTCGTTCGACGGAATCATAGGCGACGATACCCTAAAAGGGTTGGGAGCTATAATTGACCGGAGGAAATACACTGACGATAAATTCGGGCGTGGTTATTCCAATGAAAAATAAGGTCTGTCAAGAAGTTAATTTGTCAGAGAGTGTTTCGGAAGAAATAACAGGTGGATTAAGGAACATAATCGACAAATATGGTCCCTTATTTGGCCCACTTGTAGCCGGTGAAATGGCAATGACGTCGGTCAGGGCTGAGATTAGAACATCAACCGATGAACCTATATACACCAAAAGCTATCCTTATCCGGCAAATATGCGCTCCGTTGTCGAAGAACAAATTTTGGAACTTCTGGAACAGGAAATTATTCGACCCTCTAAGAGCCCTTATAATTCACCAGTCTGGGTGGTTCCTAAGAAACCCAGTCCGGATGGAGAGAAACAATATAGGATGGTCATCAACTTCAAGAGGCTGAATGCTGTAACTATCTCCGACACATACCCGATACCTGATATTAACTCTACACTTGCTAGTCTTAGAAAGGCTAAATATTTTACAACTCTTGATCTTACTTCTGTTTTCCATCAGATACCAATGAAGGAATCAGATATCCCGAAAACAGCATTTTCCACGTTGAATGGCAAATATGAATTTTTACGCCTCCCCTTCGGATTAAAAAACGCGCCATCAGTCTTCCAAAGGATGATCGATGATATTCTCAAGGAATACATCGGTAGGATTTGTTATGTCTATATTGACGATATAATAGTTTTTGGAAATAATGTTGACGACCATTTGAAAAACTTGGAGACAATATTCACGAGATTACTGGCTTCAAACCTCCGGGTGAATCTGGAAAAGACCCAGTTCCTTAGAACCGAAGTATCTTTCCTGGGATACATTGTATCAGGAGATGGGATACGAACGGATCCTGGCAAGGTCGAGGCGATTCGGAGTTTGGATCCTCCCGGAATATTAAAGGATTTAAAGAGTTTTCTTGGCATGACTTCTTATTATAGGAAGTTTATAAGAGATTATGCGAAGATTGCTAAGCCGTTGACAAATCTTACCAGGGGTGAAAATGCACAGATTAGAGCAAATATGTCTAGAAAGATCTCCATAACATTGACGGAAGAGGCATTGCACGCTTTCAACGAGCTTAAAAGCCTGTTAATGTCATCCGAAGTCTTAGCATTTCCTGACTTCGATCAACCATTCAACTTGACTACCGATGCATCTAATTACGCTATCGGTGCTGTATTATCCCAAGACTGTTCTGGAGCAGACAAACCAATTGCGTATATCTCACGTTCTCTCAATAAAAACGGAGGAAAATTACGCAACGAATGAAAAGGAAATGCTGGCCATCGTATGGGCCCTGGAAAATCTGCGTGCTTACCTGTATGGGACGAAAAGGATTAGAGTTTTCACTGATCATCAACCTCTGACTTATGCATTGGGGAACCAAAATCATAACGCCAAGCTAAAAAGATGGAAGGCTCGGATGGAGGAGTATAATTTCGAACTCATATACAAACCCGGTAAGTCAAATGTAGTAGCCGATGCTCTTTCGCGATTGGGATCCAATTTGAATCAAATAAACACACTTAGTGATGAAGATACAATCACAGCTTCGGAAATTGGCTCTGAAACCATAACAGCCGATGAGGCTTTGGAAAGGGAAATGGTTATATCCGACGCTACGATGCATAGCGCCGAACAGGATAATAGCGATTTAATTCCTCACGTGGAAGTCCCCTTAAACGTCTTTCGAAACCAGATCATAATAAGGGAGGGAAGAGAGTTGCGTAGTAGTTTGCAGCCGCATCCTGGATTCAACAGACACCACGTGGATATCGACCAGATAACTTCCCAGTCTCTTACGGAAACGCTGAAGACGTGTTTAAATCCTGCTGTCATTAACGGTATTAAAATTCCTGAATGTTTCATTCAATTATTAAATAGCGTTTATTTGAACCACTTTGCTTCATATAAAATAAGAGTCACTCAATGATTGGTAGAAGACGTCACTCACCCTGAGAAGATTTGTAGGATAATCGAAGCCGAGCATAAGCGAGCACATCGTAACCCTAAAGAAAACATTCAACAGATCCTGGAGAAGTTTTATTTTCCTCGCATGAGAAACCTTATACGACAATATACTGGAAACTGCGAAACTTGTAAATTGAATAAATGCGACAGACATCCGAATAAACCAAAACTTCAGCCGACACCTATTCCTAACTACCCATGTGAAATCTTGCATATTGATATATTTGAAATGCTAGGGTTAAAATTTATTAGTTGCATCGACAAGTTCTCTAAATTTGCAAAACTTTTCCATATAAAAAACCGCTCTGCGATACACTTAAGGCATAAACTGGTCAAGGTTCTTCATTACTTTACTGTACCCCGTATGATCGTATCGGATAACGAAAGAGGATTTCTGTCCCCCATTATATTGAATTTTATACGATCGCTGGGGATTGAAATACACTTTACCCCGGTGCAGAGAAACGAAGTGAACGGCCAAGTGGAAAGATTCCATTCCACTTTAATCGAGATATACAGATGCTTATCTGGCGAATCGGGAAATAGAATCCCAAAGGACATGGTTAACATTGCGGTTGACCGATACAACAATACGATCCATTCAGTAACTAAGAAGAAACCTTCCGATATTTTCTTTAATAGGTCCGAACGGTTTAACTATAGACAATTGGTAGATTTTCGTGACCAGGTTAATGAGGACATTCGTGGCCTCATCGAATATAACCAAAAAGCAGCCAATGATCGCCTGAACAAAACAAGGTCGGATCCAGTCGACTTTGCTGAGAGTCAGGACGTATTGGTAAGAGATAAGCAAATAAAACCAAAGCATAAACCACTTTATAGACAACACAAGGTCTTAGAGAATAGTAAGGTAACCCTGCGGACGACAGCAGGAAGAAAGTACCACAAAACACACGTGAAGAGAACGTAACGAACCTTGCAGTTTCCCCTGGAAATTATTATTATTAGCATATAAGAATTATAATTAGAACACAATTTATTAATACAAATCAAATCTATTATTTTATATTATACAAAATAATTTATCGAACCAGAGTGTACTTAAAACCATTTATTTTAATAAGGAATATACTTACATAACTTACGTAATTGATTTATAATTTGGAAGTTTTAATAACCTTTTTACAAAAAAAAAAAAAAAAAAAAAAAAAAAAAATAAAGAAGAAAGTAACATAATTTAACTGTTATAAGGTTTTTAACCTTTTATCTTATAAGAAGGTATTCTATACTTCATTGTAATACGACCAATTCAATCTAGCGCACTGAAAATATATTGTAAGATGCACTCAAACTAACATTTATCTTTTAAGTCTCTTATTGATTTCCGCATATGTTGGTGCCTTCCATGTTTTTGAGTACCAATCCCCCTTAGTGACTATCAAGGATGGTGAGGGATGGATTATTAACGGCTACCTAAGCGTTGTACATGTGATCAACCTGGAGTAATTCGAGAAAATGCTTCAAACAACTGCTGACGTATTTACTGCTTTGGCAAAAGATGAAAGGGAGAAAAAGGTGTTCGAATACCAACTTCAGAAGACGCACGACCGAATCGCAACAATAAGAGGTGTTTCGAGAAATAAAAGGTCCATAAACTGGATTGGCTCAGCTTGGAAATGGATCGCAGGAAATCCAGACGCAACAGACTGGGATAAAGTGCTGGAAAGCCAACAAAGGCTCATTGAGAATAATGAACAACAATACGTCATAAACGATAACCTGTTTGGAACAACAAGCGAATTGGTGGAGAAAATGAATGAGCTGGTAGCCAGATTTAATAATAAAATCGTCGTGTCAGAAACAGATGAAATTTTACACGATGCGTTAAACCAGATATTGGCGATCAAAGAGAACATTGAGGAAATTGTAAGGGCTTGTCAGCTAGCTAAAGGTGGCATCGTAAATACAAACCTACTAGATGTGGAAGAAATTCACCAAATAATATCAGAAGTCGAGTCGCTGCCGTACAATAATGAAATTGAGGCTATCGAATATGGGAAGCCTAGTATTTTTTCGAACGGAACGTCATTACTATACGTGCTGTCAATACCCAAGGTAAACCCCATGAAGTATAATAAAATTCTACTTAAGGCAGCTATACGCCAAAATCGTCAATTTGATTTGAAACACAATACCGTTCTCATAAACCACGCGAACATATATGGGATCAGGAACCATTGTTCATCTCTTAATAGCATCACAATTTGTGCGTTGGACCAGCTGGAAGAACTTTCGGATGAAGATTGCTTATCGAGAATTTTGAGAGGAACCAACGCAAATTATACCTTCCTGTCAAACGGAGAGACTATAATAGAACAAATCGAAGATGATATCTTGTATGTTTCAAATTTTAAGGGAAATGTGTCCTCGAAAGAGAATACCGTTCGCTTAGATGGAACGTATTTAATACGACTCTTTAATGAAACCATTACGATCGGGGAAAGGACCTTTGCAAATGAAAGGGTCACAAATATGCAAGCTCTTCCTCCATTACAAACAAATGTATACGAAAAAGCCCGCAAGGTTGATGTTAACTTTTTACATGAACTTCATGGGAACAACATTCAGCATATTCAGAACTTAAAGAATCACATAAATCTGTCCCTTTGGTCAAACGTTACAGGTTTCTGTTGTATCGTAGCGATGTCAATCATCTTAACCCTACTATGGAGGAAAATATACGGTCGCATTACAATGCCAGCCCTCAAACACCCAGGAAACCTGACATCAGATGCAAATTGATCAGCGAGACGCTGATTTTTAAGGAGGGGGGAGTTAACACCTCACACTTTTTCAATCTATCTTTCAACCTTATGTTCCACTGTACATTCACCTGTATGTTATTTCGACTCAGCAAATATCCCAGACGGCGTGTGTTGCAATACGACACCATACTTGTGCAATCATGTGAAATATGTTGGCAAATCGTTCCCATTAATTTAAGCTAGTATAAGCATTTTATAAGGTATTTTTTAAGTTTCTTTTTATTCAATAAATTAACTGTTTAGCATTCCAATTCTAGTGCTGAACGCGAGTAGTTATTAAAGCTTAATCAATCCCGTGTTTTATTTTAAAAGTGAGTTTGGTCGTTTGGGCCCCATGGGTGGCCCAACGTAGTAATTTTTTTAAAGCACGTCCGTCGCCGTGCTTAACTTAAATAATAATATAAATAATAATATAATATATATAAATAACAAATATATTTTTTCGCACTTATTCACCCTTATTCTAGTTGTCGACGTCGATGCCGTCGTCGTTTTTGAGTCAACATCACTTTCTTTCGACGTCGACATCAATTTGACACCAAATTGGTATTCTCTAAGAGTTTTGTAACGACGTCGACTGTTTATCGGTAATTTGAAAAAAAAAAACAAAAGCACATCTCTAATATTTGAGTCAGCTGATTTATTTTACTTGTTATTTTTGTGGGAAAATGTTTTTTATTTCTGATTCGAGTGAAGAAGAAAATACTCGTAAAAAAAAAAAAAAAAAAAAATATATTGCAAAGAAGACTACTCCGACAGAAGTCCGACATCTTCAACTTACCAGATAAAAATTGAGTAGCAAAATCAAAGACTGTTGCCTTTAAAAATATTTTGTCATTTCTTTAAAAGGTTTGAAAGTTACTTTCGACTTAATAAAGCAGCATTTAAGCGTGTGCTGGAAATAATATCCCCTAATTTGAAAAGCGGAGTTAGATCAACATTCATTTCGAAAACAATCAAATTGGCAGCTACATTGAGATTTTTAGCCCAGGGATCGTACCAGCTCAGTGTTGGAAATGACTTTAACTTGGGACTGTCACAGCCAATAGTTTCCAAGATTCTGTCTGAGACTCTGGATGCCTTAGAATTGACAGTTTGCCCCCTATGGATAAAATTTGAGATGACAGATATTGAAAAAAATGAAGCAAAATTACAGTTTTTTGAAAAAACATATTTTCCTGGTATTATTGGGTGTGTGGATGGAACCCATATCAAAATTTTAGCACCAATTAAAGAATACCAGCATCTATACTTCAACCGTAAAGGGGTTTTTAGTTTAAACGCTATGATCGTAAGTATGTTAAATATTTAATTGCATTTTATAATAATATATATTTGACTTTCATGTAGATTTGTGATCATAAAATGCGGATACGGTTTTTGGTTGCCCGATATGCAGGTTCTGCTCATGATTCATTAATCTGGAACGTTAGCCAAGCAAAACGAGTTTTGCAAGAACGATATACTGGTGGTGAACGGAATTCATGGCTTTTAGGTAAAAATTTTATTGTTATTTAAACCATTTCCTGCCACTGATCGATTCTGTGCGAATTTTTTTCTTTAAAAATATTTTACGTAGATTTTCATATAGAAAACACATACAAATTTTAGTACATTCTGTGTGTTTTGAAAGTAAAAGTTTGAACTAAAACTGGATGTGTTTTCGCTAGGGAGCACTATATAAGTGAACAAAAATTCCTACCGGATCCATCAGTGCCAGGAAATGGGTTAAGCGCACGGAAAAAGTGCAAAGTACTTCGGTAAAATACAACTTCAAAAATTTTTGGGTTAGTTACACAATATCTAAGTTAAAAAATAATATTTTCTTAGATAAGTTACAAATGAAAAAACTTAGGTAACCTAAAAAAGTGTAAACTGCTTAAATCTTCCGCCACCAGTAGCATTACACTCAACTTTGTTGGCTACGATTTTCTTTTTCACTTTAAATTTAAAGTCTCTCCAAACATGTAAATAAATTTGAAGTTATATATGTATTTTTATAATGCCTATATACGTTTATGATTTCCTTACCTTCTGCCACCCATCTCCAAGTCTTCTTGGTGGGCCAAGAGAATTGAGGACTTTTGATACTTCATCCCATTGTTGTTTAAAATTACTCGGAACAGTGCCTCTGCAAAATCCTCGAGCAAGTGATGGATTTTTCTGCAACTCTTCCACAAGTTTTTCAAACTGTTTTACGTTCGTTATTTTAATTTTTTCAATTTTTTCCATTTTTTTTTCTATTTCTTATTTTTTTTACACTTCACTTCAAAATGTCGTTAGCAAAAATGACGACGACAGAATCAGAGTCGTCTCAACACAATAACGTCGTTAAGTTTTCTTAGAGAATACCAAATATTAGTCACAGTAATCGATACAAGTCGATAACGACAACTGGAATACCAATTTTAAAAAGATGACACAAGACGACGTCGTTTTGTGTCGACGTCGACAACTAGAATAAGGGTGATTTTTTCTTCTTTATATATTTGTTTACATCAGGGATGGGAAATGAGAATTTCGTTTCGGTACCAATAAAATTTTCAAATAGTACTTTTTCGACTCTCAGAGTACTAAAATTATTTTTTATTTTATTTTTCTTAAAACACATACAAAATACATTAAAATAACATTAAATGTTAATGAACATAAATTTATGTTTATATGTATTTATAAAAAATAAAGTTTTACTTTAAAAAAGTATATTTTTTAAATTAATGTACAGGAACAAAGAACTCCAAATGAGATCAAAATTAAATTAATCAATACAGCTAAAAAAGAATTTTATAAATTGGTTGATAATAACTTGTTAGAGATTTTAAAATTGTAAAAACAAGAATTTGTTGCATTTAATAAATCTTTGGTTTGTATTAGATTTGATACTGCTGGAACATGAAGTCTGTTTCTGCCTTTGGTTTTAATCAGATTTTGGTATGAAATAAAATAAAATACCTGCAGCAATTCTGGAAATATCGGGAAACACATATTTGTTTAACTCATTTTTAATTTTAGATACTTTTGACCAGAAACTACATATATTTTCCTTTCTAGGAAGTTTTAGTTCTTGCCAATCTGCCAACGCTCTGCATTGGGTATTAATGGCGTCAACATTATTTTCTTCGTTTGGAAAATTTTTTATCAAAAATGGCACGATACTATTGGTTCTTCCGCAAACAACGTTTTCAGGTGAAAACTTACTGAACCAAATTAAAATTTCATTATCAAAATTTACTCTGGTCTTCAAATCCTCACAAAACTTAATATAAAATTTTTTGGAATTTTCTTTTATGTGATTTACAGTGCCGGATTCAATCTGACTTGTATTTTATACAAATCCACTTCCGTACCACAAAAAACGTCGTTTAGCGGAATATGGTTATCGTGGATATTTAATTGTAACGGTGTGCAATTATCTAACACATCTTTATTTATGAAGCTGCGAGCAATATATTAATAAAATTTATATAAGTTAAGGTACGCGTTGTAGCGTATAGAAAAGTCGTTACAAACATCTTTTGTTTGTCACATAAGCGTTACACGCGCACTCAAAATATTGTAAACACAGCAGTAATTTCGTAGCAGACACTACCATGCATTTTTCATATTTCGCTTGATTCATATTTTGCTGAACGGGCATAATTGCTGTGGAATTGTTTACTGAAGTTGTGGGCTTCTTTATTTAATTTTATTTCAATAAGTTAGTCTAGAAATAGAACTCAAGCTCACATAGTGAGATCTTACATTCTGTTAACAAAATACTTAGAAACTTAAGCTACAAACAAGAAATAAAACATTATAAAAAAGTAATGGACTAATTGTTTTTTAATAAAAAAGGCAACAACTCGCATAGCGAGAAATCATAAGTATAACTTAATTAATTTATATTAATAAAAATTAAAAAATAAAATGAATTAAAAACTTTAAATCGTCCAATAGTATCAAATGAGTCGCGGGAGTACTACCGTACTTTGGAACATCAAATAGTATCAAAAAAAGTACTATATTATCAACTTTGACATCCCTGGTTTACATTTGTTGTCTTTTGCAACTAAGAGGCCATTTAAACGGAGCAATTTTTTGCATGCAACGTTGCCTGCAATTATTGTTTGTATTCAAACGGAGTAGAGAAGCAAGCGGGGTAGCAAAAATTGCACGGTTTTCGTTTTTCAAGATATTTTTTGACATTTCTTTTTCTATCGTTCGTATTCTTGTTAATTTGCTTTATTCGTATTCGGCTTCTCAAAAGTTGTGTATCGAAAATATTTCGTAAAATAAAAAATAAATAATGTGGAATAGAGAACTATTTATATATTATTTTAAATTATATTATTTTATATTATATATATTATTAAATTATATTATTTTTAATTATTACGAATAAATTCAATTTCAACGAATGAACAATTAAAGAAGATTGGCAAAATAAACGTCAAAAAAATTGCATGCAAAAACTCCTCGTTTAAATGTTCATGATTTTTAGAATCAACTTTAAAAGAGAATTCAAAAATTGCCTGCAATTAATTTCTTCGTTTAAATGGCCTCTAACTTCACTACGAAACGCGCTGTCAAAATCGGATTTTCCAATTGCAAAGAGTTGCCGCCGCGTTATTTCGGGATGCTACATACAAATTGTATGGACATGAGAATTTTTGACAGCTAGAAAACGCTTGCCGCTCTTGTTTAGGTATGGCAGTTACTCTCTGTAATTTTGTTACTGAGTAATTTTTACTGGACTTTACTGGGAAAGTAATCGAACACACCAAGATAAATTTATAAGGTAGTGCTAGTAGCCCAGCTGTTTATCTTCCTCTTACCTTTGTTGGTCTTCGATATGTCAAAATTTGTCTATATATAGCTGGTTTTGACATTTCGATGTACTGTAGGCAACAACAAAATGCCTGTTGTTTTGGTATTGTTGTAGTTGTTGTTCTACTAGCACTACCTATATAAATTTATCTTGGAACACACTTTATGTGTAGAAAACAGAATTTCTGTACTCCGTTAAGAGACAGCTAAAAACACCTGATTGCTCTCACATAAAAATACTCAGCTCAGGGATGATAAATTTGGTACTATAGTACTTTGTATGGTACTATTGTAACCTTTAAAGTACTATGGTACTCCTTTTATCCATTTAGTACTATTTAAAAATTTTTCTATATTATTATTTTTAGTCCCATTAATAAAGCTTATGAATAATTTAATCCTTAATTCGACTTAGAAATCTTTTAATGAATATAGTATTATTAATAATATATTCATTAATAATTACACTGTGCTAGTTCAAAAACGTAACAAGCGGGGCACCCGGCGGGTAAAGCTAATTCGAGTACGCTGAATCCAGTGGTGCTAACCGTTTTTTTAGGTTAGCTCTCGTTTAAAAAATAATTAAGATTGAAAATTATGGTTCCAAGTACCTAAAAAAAACAATTTTTTTTAAGTTTTTTTTACCATTTATTGATTTTAAATGTATGAAATTGAGAACATTTTATGAAACAACATCAACAATAAACTATTTGCAACAAAATGTAATTGACTACAACAATTTTAAAGTGATTTATAATTTTTTTTTTTAATAAATAAATTTTTCATTTTCATTTCCTGATTCTTCTATATCATTATCTTCCTCTTGCAAATTCCAACAAATGTCACCTAAAAGTGAATATCGCATTCCGCCCATTTTCAGTTCGACTACCAATATTTGTAATTGATGGACTCGTACAAAATTTGAAGGCTATATAGCTAATATAGAACCCTAGATATTTAATATTAATATTAATTTTGTATATGAGCTTAATATTCACTTTGTATGGGAGCTGCCACGCCCACTGGTATGATCCCGCCCAATTTTCCCATGATAATCAACGTGCACAAATTTCTAAGACTCTGGCTATTATAGAACTGTAGATATATGATATAAAATATTTACTTTGTATGGGAGCTGACACGCCGACTGGTGCGACCATTTTCCCATGACTATTAACACTATCAAATAATCAACGTGCACAAATTTCTAAGACTAAGACTATTATAGTACTGTAGATATATGATATTAAATATTTACTTTGTATGGGAGGGAACCATAATTTTCAATCTTAATTATCTTTTAAACAAGAGCTAACCTAAAAAAACGGTTAGCACCACAGGATTCAGCGTACTCGAATTAGGTTTACCCACCGGGTGCCCCGTTTGTTACAAAAAAAAGTGTCCGATTCGAGCACAGTGTTATTAATATATGTATTAAAAAAATTTTAAAAACTTGAGGAATTTAAGAAAAAAATCTATAAATTTTATAATTTATGTTGCTTTGAGTTTTATTTTGTTCTTTTTTTAAGTGTTGACAGAACTATTTTTTTAATGTTAAAAAGTGTGTCTAGTATGAATAATTCGCTTTAAATTTATCAAACAAACGATCGATTGAATGCAATTGTATAAGATCGATTGAACTAGAACAGCGATCTATTTCATTGCGGTCAATTGAAAAAGAAAGAGCGCTCACTCAAACGAACTAGATTGCCCAAGAAGTGCTCCCAGGTTTGACGATTTATCTTTTCTTGACGATTTTTGAAAATAGATTAGTATGTCAGCAAAACGCAATTATTTGTCATTCTTTTAAATTCTCCGGATTTATTTGTGAATTATGATATTTCGGTAAAAATTAAAAAACTATATTTTTTATCGAAATCTAAAATTTATTTGCATATGATATAAAATAAAATACTAGAATTAAATTAGGCAAAATTCAATCCGATTTATTTATTTATTTTATAAACTCATTTTCGGTTTAGATTTCTTTAATTTCTGTAATAAAATATTTTTTAAACTAAAAAAAAAGATGAATTTTTTGAAAAACAAAATAAATTCTAAAATAAATCCGGTGCTTTAAAAATAGGCCTAATAATTGTTACGAGCGGTTTCTTACAAGTGTCAAAATTCCGTATAAACTCAAAAATTCATAAAAATTCAAAAGCCGTTAAAATTCGTATAAATTCAAAAATTCATATAAATCCAAAAATTCGTTAAAATTGAGAAATTTGTATAAATTACAAAAATTCATAAAATTTCAAAAAAAATTTAGTAAAATTTAAAAATTCGGAAAGTATAGTGGCGGCGGCATGCTGGCTATTCATCGACTAGCTCTGTCGAGTGTGGCGTGGTTCTTTTACCAACTTTCACGAAATCTCGTAATTATAAAAAAAAATACTTCATGCCATATGATCATTAGACACAAACACTGTTGTCAACCTGTTTCTCAAAAGACCGTTGTTATATCAAACGAGAAATATCACTATAAAATAGCTAAAAAAATTGTTATCCGTTAAGTTCAAGAAACCCGTCAAGGCTGACTTAAAAATAGCTGGATTTGCGAGAAAACAGCTAAAATGACAACAGTGACTATAAATTATGTGCAAAATTGCAAAAACAAAGAAAATTAATTTCATTAAAACTGTCCAATTATTCCGTGACCAGATGTTATGTCACTAAAGATTGTAATTTTCCCACCCAAGCTACTGGTAGCTACGTCATTGGTAATCCAACCACTCTGAAATTATGTAAATTACCCCTTTTATTAAAAAAGAGTACCTAAATTACTCTAGCATACCTGTCAATAGGCATTCCTCAATAATAAACAATGATTTTATTGTGGTAAAACATGACCGGAAATCATTTTGTTAACTATACTAATGTTAATAATAACAATTATGGCAATATAATTCAGAACTAGTTATAACAAGAATAAGTAAATCAATAGTTATGAATATAAGTATAAGGGTAAGTTTAATTATGAGAGTAAGTGTAAGTAGAAGAATGACTAGTTAAGGTAAGTATAAGCATAGGGGTAAAGAAAGATAAGTATGAAATAAAGGATAGATATAATTATAGGTATAAAATTTTAAGTTTAAGGGCCATTATTACAACTTGCCTTTAAAGTAAAAGTTAGTAAAAAGTAACTTTAGCTAAAATGAGAAATAAAGTGAGCTATAATGTATTTCGTTATTACAACTTCCCAATAAAATAAAATTAATATTTTTGATAATGTGGCAGCACCAAACTAAAAACCGATTATTGGTTTATGAATTGGTTTATAAAAATACGTAGTGGCAACGTAATTTTATTTATTTGTTTACAAACAATAATTTGTGAAATTCGGTATTTTTTTCTTTTTCTTTATAGAGCAGAAAATGTGGTAACTTTAAACACATAAACCTTACGTTTAAAGTTAAAGGCAACAATGTCTTCCCTTTAGCTTATGGGTCACTTTTAGCTTAAAGTATACTTATAATAACGAAAATCTAATAATCTGTCAGATAACATCCGAACTTTAGCTATTGGCAAGTTGTAATAATGGCCCTTAATATGTTGCCATATTCATAGTCACAATAAAACATGAATTTATACAAAAAATGCTGCCCTGCTGGCATTCAAATTGTTTTTAATTAATTATTTTTTTTTATTTAAAATGGATTCAGGAATTGATGCAAGCACAATATTTCGCTCCTGCAGAACACACATTTCCTCTTCATCTGATGATGAGGAAGAATTCATTAGTACCCCCAACAACATTGTTTACGCATATCACTACAGCAGCTTTTTCCATTTTTAGCAATTATATTATATTATAGTTTATAAAACAAAATTTGTTAATTTTCGTCTTTAAATATTTTTTTTTTTCAAAACAAAACTATAAAATCAGTTGTTTTATAGTGCAACATTTTCACCCCATCATTTTATAAAGGGTGAAAATGGCAACATTTTTGCATGTTAATAGGGCGACATATTTTTAAAAGAACATGATTCCTTTTTAAAGTGCTGTCAATTTTTAGAAAAGAACACAAAAAGTGCAATTTTTTAGAAAGGGCAAACAAAATGTTACATTTTTTGCCAGAAAAGAAAACGCCATTAAAAAGCGACTAAAGTAGTAGAATATTTTTGTCACAAAAAGTTGACAACACATTTATTTTATATGTTATTTTTTTTTTTAAATATGAAAAGCAAAACATAAGAGGCAGCTAACGGCGATCTTTTGTATGAAAATAGTGTACAACTGCCAAAAACATGAGACATTTTAAATGCGCAGGTATACAGAGTGCACTTAATGAAGGCAATTGCATACGTAATTTTGTAAAATAACAACGAAACCAAAATTTTGTGCAGTTATGTGAAAAGTGCACGTAAGTAAAAGGCAGTTAAATCAAAACTACTGTATAGAATTAATTAATAATGATTATAAATATAATAATATTAATAATACAATTTTATTTTCAAATATATGTCTTATCTGTATTTTATGTTAGTAGTACAGATATGCGGTTTCTGCGAAAGATAGATTTTTGAGGAAGATAAATATTGGTGAAAAATAAAAAATTTTTTAGCCTTATGGAAAAAATACATTGCATTTTTAAAACTTTTTTAGCCTTATGGAAAAAATACATACACTTATTTATATATCAAGTTGCATTTAAATATTTTTGTTTTTATCTTTGCTAGCGGATATACATACAAACATACATATATACGTACAGACATTTAGCCTTATGAAAAAAAATACATACACTTAATATAGAGGTACTTATATATCAAGTTACATTTAAATATTTTTGTTTTTTATCTTTGCTAGTGGATATACATACAAACATACATATATACGTACAGACATTTAGTTTTTTCTTTCATAAATTAGGTGTTTTGTTGTCAAGATCACTGACTTTTTATTTCATGTTGAGTATGGTCAAGAGTAATTGATTAAAAAAATGTATTGAGAAAGAAAATATTGATTTTGAGTGATTTTAAATTTTATATGATTAAAAAAAAAAAATTATATATAAAAGGAAAATTTTATACTAAAGATTTTATTTATAAAATTCATCAGGTGAAATAAACATACAAAGTTGTTCTTCAATTTTTAATAAACTTTTCCGCTCTATTCACAATACTTAAAATGGTATGATAAAAAATTATCTTTTATGTTTTTATATTTCTATTTAATTTTAAGCTTTTTTCTTTTTTTATTTATAGAATTATCAGGAAATCATTAATGTTGGTTTGGGAATCAAACCTGAATATGTAAAAATTGATGATTTGTTGCAAAACGAAGAATTTCAAATATCTAAATTTGAATGGAAGGATAGTAATTATGGATCCAAAGTTGCTGTGTATTTGGAAAATAACACATGGTTTTATTTACCAGCAAGAATGAATAAATCCCTAACAATTCAAGACCCCTATTTAACCATGATGAATAATAAGAAATGGAGAATTACTTTTAAGGGACGAATTTCACCTAACGGATTAGCTATTTTCGAATTAAAATATGATTAAATTTTTATATTTTATATGTTATATTATTATTCATACTTTTTTAAAAGTTATTAAAGGCATTATTTAATCTTAAAAATTCTTTAAACAGATTTTAAAATTGTTAAAAGTTATATTTTAGCATTTATAACATTATACATGTAACATTATAATTTTAATTAAATCTAAACACAAATAAAGAAAAACACAATTTTTATATTTTATATAAAAAATAATTAGAGTTTTATTAATTTCATATTGCATAACCGGATGTAAGGTAGACAGACATACTATTAATAAAAATATAGAATTGAAAATGCAAGTAAGCAATTTCAATTCTATATTTTTATTTTATTCAATTTTTTTTTTGGTTTTTTTTATTTTGTAAGCACATTGACTTTTTAAAACTTTAATCATAATAAATATTAAAGAAGACATGTGTTTACTAAATAGGGTTCGTTTTACCCTACGCCATGCATACAAAATTATTTTTCACAATTAAAATAAATATTAGTATAGGGTAAACCAAATTCACTGTAAATGTTTACTTATAATACAGCTCTAATTTTTTACAACGTAAGCATAAATTCAACTAACTCTTTACAAGTACAGTGAAACATTTTGATGTTGAACTAATTGGAGGTAATAGTTAATAAATAATAACTGTTTGTTAATTGCGCAATTTAAAAAGATTTTACTGTTTTTTTTTTTTTTTTTTTTTTTTTTGGTTTTTTATTTTGTAAGCACATTGACTTTTTAAAACTGTAATCATGATAAATATTGAGTATGGTCAAGAGTAAGTATTACCAAAATGTATTTAGAAAGAAAATGTGGATTTTGAACAATTAGAATTTTTATACATTTAATTGTTTTTGAAACTTTGTTCAGTAAACATCAAAACTTTAATTAAAATAAAAAAAAAAAAATGGAGTGCTACATTTGCAAAAAGTAATTTTCAACAAAAGGTAACTTAAAAATGCATAATAAAACAAAACACAGTGAAAATATAAAAGTTGAATGTAGTATGTGTAAAAAATTATTTACTACAAAATACAACCTTAAAAGACATCAAACAAATTGCGAAGGTGATAAAAAAATTGAGGCTGGCAGTCTTAAAAGACGCATAGTTAATCATGATATCATCAATATAAAAAAACCACGCATATCTAACTATGATAATGAAACTACTTCTCAAAGGGACGATACAATTGAGGCTGGTTCGTCATCAAGTGTATATAAAAAATGTGATGTATGTAATAAAGATATTCCGGAACGGAATTGGAGTCTTCATATAAGTTCACAATCACACCAACAAAACATTAAAACTGAAAATATATTTGAAACCGAGAGCTGTTTAAATTTTAAAACAATATATCCTGGTTTCAAAAATAGAATTAAAACATTAGTCTATGAAAACCAGGACGAGGGAAATTTGTTAGCGGAAAAATTGATGAACAATGCTTTAGAAAATTTACCCTCAATAATTGAGTCAGAACTTAAATCTCATATAGCAATTAAGTTTAACCTTAGACTTTTTGCGTTTTATATACATGTTAATAAAAAAGATGAGGATATGTCTGAAATTGAATTGAAACAATTTCAATCAAAAATGATTGCAGTCTTTAATGTAAACGAATTTATAGAGGAGTACAAAAGAAAAATTGAAATAATTTTAAAACAGATGGAGGAATTCCAGGAAAGGGACAGTGATTTTGCTTTGATCTCGCTAAAACGTTTAGAAATAAATATAAATAAATATCCCTTACCACCAAAACTTGAAATCAAACATGCATGTATAAACGTCAAAAACAACGATGTATATTGTTTTAAATGGGCTATAATATCAGCCCTTGCACCAGTACATAGACATGAACATGCGTGTCGAACATCTAGCTATAATTTTAATATTAATCTTCCAGAAATAAATATTAATGATTGTTTGGTAAATTTTACTGGATTAAAGTTTCCATTAAAAATAGAAGACGTCACTGAGTTTGAGTAGATAAACCCTAATATTAGTGTGAATGTTTTCGGATATGACGAAGAAATGAGTTTAATTGTTGGACCATATCATAAATCGAAAACTCTTAAACCAACACATATTAATCTTTTATATATTCAAGATGAATCTGCATCAAAAGCACACTATGTTTGGATTAAAATATGTCAAGGTAAGTTTAACATAAAGAAAGATAAAAAAAAAAGAAGAAAAAAAAATTATATATGTATATATGCATAATATTCGCTTTACTTATAAATTGTTCTTTTTAATATTTACAGATTAATTAGTAAACAGTCAAATAATTCTAAGAGGAAACTTTACTTATGTGATTACTGCCTGCAACATTTTTATAATGAAGAAAAATTAGCATCACACATCAATGACTGCAACAGAAGGGTATCTTTGGTTCCAAAAAAAGATAAGTCTATTTTAAGTTTTTATAATTATAAAAGAAAACTTGATGTTCCATTTGTAATATACGCCGATTTCGAGTGTATATTAGAAAATATTGATTCCTCTTCTTCAAGTTTTCAACCTACAAAAAATATTCAAAAGCATGTTCCTTATGCTTTCGCATATTATATTAAATGTAGTTTTGATTCCAATATTGATAAGTATTGTTCATATAAGGGAATAGATGCCCCAAAAAAATTTGTAGAGTACCTAGCTAAAGATATAAAGTATTTGTATAGTAATTATTTAAAAATTGTAAAACCAATAAATCCCTTAACACATCAAGAAAGAACTGATTTTATTAATAAAAATGTTTGTCACATTTGCGAAAACCCAATTGTTAATCAACAGAAACTTAAAGACCATTGTCATCTTACGGGTCAATATAGGGGACCTGCACATAAAGAGTGTAATTTCCATTTTAAAATTGCTAAATTCTTTCCAGTAATTTTCCATAACTTTTCTAAATATGACTGTCATTTATTTGCTAAAGAACTACATAATTTTGATAATGGAGCTGGGCCAATTAATATTATTCCACTTAACAAAGAGCTATACATATCTTTATCAAAGACTATATACGCAGAGGATGGTGAAAGCATAGAAATAAGGTTTATAGATTCGTTAAGATTTATGCCTTCAAGCTTGGAATTATTAGTCAAAAATTTATCAAAAGTTGATTTGAAAATTGTTAAATCACAATTTTCAAATGATGATGAGTTTAATTTGTTGATAAGGAAAGGGGTTTTTCCTTATGATTATATAAATTCAGAATCTAAACTAAATGAAACCTTATTACCGAAACGAGAAGACTTTTTTAATAAACTAACTAATACTGAATGTTCTCCTGAAGATTATTGTCATGCGAAAAATGTATGGGAAACATTTAAATGTAAAACATTAAATGATTATTTAATGTTGTATTTGAAAACGGATGTTTTGCTTTTGGTAGACGTTTTTGAAAATTTTAGAAAAGTGTGTAAAGACATATATAAATTAGACCCTTGCCATTATTATACGGCTCCTGGACTTTCGTGGGAAGCTATGCTTAAAATAACCAAAATAAATTTAGAGTTATTGACAGATATAAATATGATCTTATTTATTCAAAAAGGAATACGTGGAGGAATTGTACAATGTTCCCAAAGGCATTTTGTAGCCAATAATAAGTATATGACTGATTTTAATCCAGACTTACCATCTAAATATCTTATGTATTTGGATGCGAACAATTTATATGGTTGGGCAATGTCGCAAGCATTACCAGAGGGTGAATTTGAATGGGTAAATTATGTGAACAATTTTGACGTTAATTTGATGTTTTCCAATCCCAACATTGGATATATTCTAGAGGTTGATTTAATTTACCCTTTTCATATTCATGAAAAACACAATGATTTTCCATTTTGTTGTGAAAATAAAAAAACACCACATGCAAAACAGAAAAAATTAGTAACGGATTTAAACGACAAAGAGCACTATGTCATTCATTATAAAAATTTAATGCAATGTTTAAAACATGGATTAAAACTCAAGAAAATACATCGAGTCCTAAAAATTTAAACAATCGCCATGGCTAGAAAAATATATTTTATTAAATAATAAACATAGAAAAGAGGCTAAAACTACATTTGAGAAAAATTTTTTTAAATTATTGAATAATGCTGTCTATGGGAAAACCATGGAAAACATAGACAAAAGAAAGATAGTAAAAATTGTAAGCCATTGGGAAAATGATGGTAAAAAATTGGGAGCCCTCGCTTTGATTGCAAAACCAAACTTCAATTCGGTTAGTGTATTTGAAGAAAATATGGTAGCGATTGAGTTAGAAAAAACCCATTCTTATTATAACAAACCAATTTATTTGGGGTTTTCTATTTTAGAAATTTCAAAATTTAAAAAGTATGATTTTCATTATGAAGTTATGATACCGAAATATGGTGATAATATATTTCTAAACTATATGGACACGGATTCTTTTGTTTACACTATACACACTGAAGATTTTTATAAAGACATGATTAGTGATATTGATAATAACTATGACACATCAGATTATCCAATAAATAACCCGTTTAACATTCCACAAAAAAATAAAAAAGTTCTTGGTATGATGAAAGATGAAAACAATGGTGTTGTTATGAGGGAATTCGTTGGTTTAAGATCCAAAATGTATTCTATATTATTAGATGATTGTAAAGAAATAAAAAAAGCTAAAGGAGTAAAACGTAATGTTGTTGACAGACTAAAAATTTATTATGGACATATGTATGTTTTTAGATCAAAATTACATACATTATACACTACACATATTACTAAAGTTGCTTTAAACAACTTAGATGATAAGAGATTTATTTGTGAAAATAAAATAGATACTTTAGCATGGGGACATTTATACCTTGAGTTGTTAAAAAATCCTAATTTAAATATAAATAAATAAAACAAGAATATGTTTACAAATTATAACAATGTCTTTTTATTAAATATTTTGCCATTTTACATTTTCGGAGTCAGTTTCATCTTTTCGTTGCTTTCTTGTTAATCTAGGTGAATATTGATATGATAGCAAGGTTTGTTTTAAGCCTGGTTTGTTTTCTTCTGTTGTTAATTTTCTAACCTTCGGTAATCCTTTATGTGAGAAATTTTTAAGACGTTTAGCAGTTAAATATGCTGAGTTATGGTTAATTTTTTGTATAGTTGTATCCATATCTAGGGAGTTGTCATCACTTTCTCCTACAAAAATCTCTTCTGGTAAATTAAAATTCGCTTGGGTACCCACATCTACCAATTCATTCTCCAAAGTTTGGGTGTTAATGTGTTTTTTATAAATTTTTTTAGTTTGAGTTTCATTATCACGTAAATTCTTCAATTTGTTTTCAATTCTAGTTTCCAGTGGAGGATTACTTTTTTGTTTTCCAATTAAATATTTAGCTAATTCTTGTTTAATTTCATACCATTTATTAATATCTTTAAGTGAATGAGATGCATAGATTGGGAGATGTTTACGTTGTAAAAAATTTGAATCAGATATTTTTCTATTAATCTGATCAAATGTTGTTGGCTTGATAACAATTAACTTTGATAAATTATTTGACATTTTCTAAAATTTTTCCTATTGCACCGCTTAATAATGAAGATATTATAACGGGTAAAATCCTCCTTTTTGAATAAGGTGTTTCCTCTTTATGCTTACAGATGTTTTTGGTGAACAAACTTTTCTTATTGTGTTTTTATATGGTTTTATTTTTTCAAAAACGTATTTGTTAATTTTATGATTTTTATTCATAATATTGAATAGAATTTCATTTAAAGTTTTAATAACAATGTCATCAACATGTTTTAAAATTGCATTTCTTAAATTTGGGTTTGCTTTCTTAAGCACATAGAGAATATGCTTGTTCTCCTTCAGTAATTTTAGATTTGATTTCATCATCAATAGGTGAAAATATATTTTCCATAAGGCTAAAAAAGTTTTAAAAATGCAATGTATTTTTTCCATAAGGCTAAAAAAATTTTAATTTTTCGCCAAAATTTATCTTCCTCAAAAATTTATCTTTCGCATTTTTTAGTTGGCGCTGAATCCGCATATCTGTACTACTAACGGCAACATAAAGTAACAACTAATGAGGCCTTTAGGCTTAGAATTCTCTTAATTTTTAAAAATGTTTATTAATAAAATTCTCTTTGAGTTATACGTAATTGAAACAATGAAATTCTAAATTTTTAATTATAAGGGAATGACAGCCACAATAATATGTGACTCTACGTAAGTATAAATAGTCATGTCATAGTCAGTTTTAAACACGGGTATTCTTTCTGTCTAGGAGTCTGACATGCGGTTAGTTGGGTGGGAAAATTGTACCCTACATGGCATACCATCTTGCCATCGGTCAATTTGTATTTTCATTGCATTTTCTTTTAATATTTTTTTTTTTATGTTTTTGCCTACTCTGTGGTATACATGGCATGAAGAGTGTGTTATATGTATGGCGTAGAAGGTTAGGGTTGAGAACAAAATCTACCATATATAACTAGCTGGGGTAATCGTATTTCATGCCTCTTAACCTTTAACCTCCTTTATTGGGTTAATTTTGAGATTATGCACAGTAAAAAGATTTAGTTTAATTTTAACACCGAACCGGTGTGTATATATAACAATCCCTAAAAAGTGTTAAATGTATTCCATTATGGTATACTTCTACAGAGATTGGAAAACAGACAGTGAGAGAGAGTTTCGTTTTTGAGAGCATAAAAATAACACCATTATGTATTACGGTTTATTATTTTTTGGTGTTAAAATAAACCAAATTGTTTATATTCAATAAGTAACTTGGCATTAATATAATACCCTATGGAATAGTTTTTACACCTGACCAAGAATTAGAATAATACCATTAGGAATATATTGTATTCTTAAATAGGTGTTATTTTCAATACCCAATGGAATATATGGTACACTGAACGGGTGTTGCTTTTAACTTAGGAAGGGCTAAAATTAACACCATTTTTTTATAAAATTTCACTGAAAATAAATTAAACAACTTTAGTTTTATGTTTAGTATAATATATTACTATAAATGCAATTAATGTTTATCCCGATGAAAATAAATTTAAATTTTTATTTTATATTTATTGTAATATTTTAATTAATATTTTATATAATCATAAATATTTTTCTTATATAATAACAAAAATATTATTCTTATTTTTCTATAAATATTTTGTAAATATTAAATAATTATGTATATGGAACTAAAGGCCTACGTTTGTTGTTATGTATTGTCGTTTAAAAAGTTATAGTATAATTTTAATCATACAATAAATTTAATTAAAATGAGAGATAATCATACAAATAAAGCAAAAGTTTTTCTTGTTTTTCTTAAAATGAAATATTTGAAAAAGTTTGCCAATGAGATATCAAACCCAATATTTAAAATGTAAAATGATTTAAAATAAAGATCAAATACCTGCGCAAAGCTATATTCGAGAGGTAAGTTGGTGCATTTACCATCCAAACTTATGAAGTACTGTGAAATAGACGCTTTCTTTTCTCCAACAGCTATAATAGTTGGCTGCTGAGATCCTACTTTGTACTTTTCGATCGGTGTGTGTAGCTACAATAAAAATATAAAATAATATAGATAAGATATAGTAAAAGCGATGTTTTTTTTAACAAATTGCCTCTTCGAAAGTTATGAAGCTGTTGACTGATTTACTGATTTTAGCTTTTTTTGTATCTCGCCCAGCAGCAGTAGAAGGAAGCAATTTTAAAAGATTTAAAAACGGTAATACGTCAATGGGCCCACTCAGATTTACCTTCGAAGCTTTATCCAATGACTTTGCTTAAACCGCGTGGTGTTAAAAAATATAACTTTAAGGGCCATTATTACAACTTGCCAATAGCTAAAGTTCGGATGTTATCTGACAGATTATTAGTTTTTCGTTATTATAAGTATAATTTTAGCTAAAAGTGACCGATAAGCTAAAGGGAAGACATTGTTGCCTTTAACTTTAAACGTAACTTTTATGTGTTTAAAGTTGCCACATTTTCTGCTCTATAAAGAAGAAGAAGAAAATATAAAAAACAAATAAATAAAATAAAAATGGAAAGCAGACAACGTTTGTTTTATATAATCGAGCAAGAGGATATTTTTGAAGACTCGCAGCCTAAAAGAAAAGCGTCTAAAAAATATCGCGATCAAGTGGACTATGTGGAATTTTACGACGAAATGGAATTTGTGCAAAGATTTCGAATATCAAAACATACATTTATATTTCTTTTAGAAAAAACTCGCATCTCTTTACAGTCAAATAGTCAGAGGTTTGTACCAATATTTAAATAATTTGTGTAACAATTAATAAATTTCCTTCCAGGCATTATTCCGTATCACCTCAGACTAAATTACTAATAACGCTACGGTTTTATGCAAGTGGCAGTTTCCTAATTACAGTGGGTGACTTTTGTGGCGTTAGCATCTCTACAGCAGGCCGTGTAATTAAAGAAACATCATCTGCTTTGGCTGCTTTGTCGAATGCATATATAAAATTCACTTCCGATGCAAGGGGAATGCAGCAAACAGCGTCAGATTTCTTTGCAATTGCAAAGTTCCCAAAAGTTATCGGATCCATTGATTGCACACACATACGTATTCAATCGCCTGGAGGAAACAACGGAGAAATTTTTCGTAACGGAAAAGGTTATTTTTCCCTCAACGTTCAAGCAGTGTGCAATGCTAAACTAATATTCCAAGATTTAGTTGCAAGGTGGCCCGGATCAGCACACGACAGCAATATATTTCAAAACAGCCGTTTAAAATTCCGTATGGAAGACGGTCATTTTCAAATTTCGTTATTTTAGGCGATTCTGGATATAAGCAATGCAACTATATGATTACCCCTTTGCTGAATCCACGTACGAGACCAGAAACCCTTTATAATGAATCTCAAATTCGTACTCGTAACACGATTGAGAGATGTTTCGGTGTTTGGAAGAGACGTTTCCCAGTATTATCAATGGGTTTGCGGTTGGCGAACGAAACTAAAATGTCTGTCATTGTGGCATGTGCTGTTCTTCACAATATTGCTATTATTGCAAAAGACCCACTTCCATCAACAGAAGAAACATTGATAACAGAATCTCCAGAAGAATTTGTCTCAGATGGACAAAACCATATTTTGAGCAATGTGAATTCAATGGCAAGAACTATCTTAATTGAAAACTACTTTGCAGAGTAAGTTTATAACTTTTTATTTGTACTTTAATTCATTTATAAAAATATTAAATATTTTACAAATGATTGATATAATTTTTATTGTTAATAAAAATTATGATTTATTCGACCTTTATTGTGCAATGAAAATGAAGTTATTCAAGTTCGAGGTCGTATTCTACATTTATTTACCAGAATATTGTCCTAGTAAATAAATTATAGAATTTTTTTAGTTTTTCAATTTATTCTTTGACCACACCTCCAAGAATTTGTTGATAGATCTATTTCGGGGAGTTTCTAGTTCCCCATCATCAGAACAATTTAGAAAGAGTGGTAACATCATAATGCTTAAACTTGAAAATATATATAACTCATTTTTCTAACAAAATGAGAAGTATTTGAAGTTACCAATAATAATCAAAAAACAAATTGAAATACTTTATGTTTTTGTGTAGTACCCACCTTTGGTAGATTACAATACACATTTTCCGTTCATGTTACCCATTTTATTTAAAGGGGAACTAACAAACTAAGACCATACTATGTCTTTTTACAAATGATTGATATAATTTTTATTGTTAATAAAAATTATGATTTATTCGACCTTTATTGTGCAATGAAAATGAAGTTATTCAAGTTCGAGGTCGTATTCTACATTTATTTACCAGAATATTGTCCTAGTAAATAAATTATAGAATTTTTTTAGTTTTTCAATTTATTCTTTGACCACACCTCCAAGAATTTGTTGATAGATCTATTTCGGGGAGTTTCTAGTTCCCCATCATCAGAACAATTTAGAAAGAGTGGTAACATCATAATGCTTAAACTTGAAAATATATATAACTCATTTTTCTAACAAAATGAGAAGTATTTGAAGTTACCAATAATAATCAAAAAACAAAAAGAAATAAAGTATTTCAATTTGTTTTTTGATTATTATTGGTAACTTCAAATACTTCTCATTTTGTTAGAAAAATGAGTTATATATATTTTCAAGTTTAAGCATTATGATGTTACCACTCTTTCTAAATTGTTCTGATGATGGGGAACTAGAAACTCCCCGAAATAGATCTATCAACAAATTCTTGGAGGTGTGGTCAAAGAATAAATTGAAAAACTAAAAAAATTCTATAATTTATTTACTAGGACAATATTCTGGTAAATAAATGTAGAATACGACCTCGAACTTGAATAACTTCATTTTCATTGCACAATAAAGGTCGAATAAATCATAATTTTTATTAACAATAAAAATTATATCAATCATTTGTAAAAAGACATAGTATGGTCTTAGTTTGTTAGTTCCCCTTTAAATAAAATGGGTAACATGAACGGAAAATGTGTATTGTAATCTACCAAAGGTGGGTACTACACAAAAACATAAGTATTTCAATTTGTTTTTTGATTATTATTGGTAACTTCAAATACTTCTCATTTTGTTAGAAAAATGAGTTATATATATTTTCAAGTTTAAGCATTATGATGTTACCACTCTTTCTAAATTGTTCTGATGATGGGGAACTAGAAACTCCCCGAAATAGATCTATCAACAAATTCTTGGAGGTGTGGTCAAAGAATAAATTGAAAAACTAAAAAAATTCTATAATTTATTTACTAGGACAATATTATGGTAAATAAATGTAGAATACGACCTCGAACTTGAATAACTTCATTTTCATTGCACAATAAAGGTCGAATAAATCATAATTTTTATTAACAATAAAAATTATATCAATCATTTGTAAAAAGACATAGTATGGTCTTAGTTTGTTAGTTCCCCTTTAAATAAAATGGGTAACATGAACGGAAAATGTGTATTGTAATCTACCAAAGGTGGGTACTACACAAAAACATAAAGTATTTCAATTTGTTTTTTGATTATTATTGGTAACTTCAAATACTTCTCATTTTGTTAGAAAAATGAGTTATATATATTTTCAAGTTTAAGCATTATGATGTTACCACTCTTTCTAAATTGTTCTGATGATGGGGAACTAGAAACTCCCCGAATAGATCTATCAACAAATTCTTGAAGTGTGGTCAAAGAATAAATTGAAAAACTAAAAAAATTCTATAATTTATTTACTAGGACAATATTCTGGTAAATAAATGTAGAATACGACCTCGAACTTGAATAACTTCATTTTCATTAAATATTTTAATTAACACGTTTTTTACTCTATTTTCAGTCTTTCACGAAATTCATTGGGCGACTAGATAGACAACTACATAACACAAACTAACATTAAAAACAACTAAAATTAACATTAAAAAAACAACATTAAAAATAAAAAACCAAATAAAATATAATATATAATATATATATATATATATATATATATATATAATATATATATATATATATAATATATATATAATATATTATATAAAATAAAAAAACAAATAAAATATACAAAAAAAAAAACTAAAGAGAATTCAGAAACTAACATTAAAAAACAAAAAATATACAATAAAAAAAACTAAAGAAAATTCAAATTTTTGTTAAAAACAAAATTAATGTAATGTTAAAACACTTTTGATTTTTTCCGCCAATTCCAGCTGCAGTAGATCATTTTTATATCTAAGGGACTGGAGCTCTACCTCATGCTTCTCTTGAGCCCGAGTATTTTCGTCTCTGTTGAATTTCTCATTTTTATATCTAAGGGACTGGAGCTCTACCTCATGCTTCTCTTGAGCCAGAATATTTTCGTCCCTGTAAAATTTCTGCTGCAGAATTACCAATTCCATTTTTTCCTCTTCTATATTACGCTTTCTTTTGGCACCAACTACCAGCTCTTTTGATTTTGCCGCTTTTAAAGTCGATGGCCTCCAGCTTGACCAGTCATTTTTTTCCTCCATTGAATCACTCGCTATACAAGGCTGAAAAAGTATATATAAGTGTAAATAATATGTATTAAAAAAATAGTAATAATTATATTAGTCAAACATACGTTTTCATTGGTCATCTGCTTCTGGTCAACGTTTTCAATAGAGCTTTCAAAATCTACATAAATTGAGACATCTATTTCAATCACTGCAAAAAAAATTTTTTGTAATAATGCAACTGAAAAACAATAATTCCTTTATATATATATATGTACTTACGAGAGTCACTGTCATACATATTATGCAAGCCAGTGGCTGAATCTCCAAGCATGGAAGCTATTTTTTCCGAAATCGTGGTGACTTTTGTAGATGCCACTCCGCCACCTGTGCGGTACGTCTCCAATTTATGTGCAGCCATTTCTCCCTTGGACTTACGCTTTACCATTTCGTATTTATCCCGCAATGCCTTCCAGTGCCGGCGTGAGCCACTTGTTGCTGCAAACTCCTCTTCAATTTTTCTCCAAGCCTCTTCTTTCTGCTTCCATATTACGGCATCTGATTTTTTGTTCTCTATACAATTTTTATAGGCCTCCACCAAATCTACCAACAGAACCTCTTCTTCTGCCGTGAAATTTTTGGCTCGTTTTCTTAATGGCTTCTGTAGAATTTCGTTGTTTTGCGTCGTCATTTTAATATTTATTTAAAAGAAAATACGTTTATTTAACACAAATACAAAAAAAAACCGAATTTCACAAATTATTGCTTGTTTGTAAACAAATAAATAAAAGTACGTTGCCACTACGTATTTTTATAAACCAATTCATTTGGTCAAAAATAATCGGTTTTTCCTTTGGTGTTGCCACATTATCAAAATATTAATTTTATTTTATTGGGTAGTTGTAATAACGAAAAACATTATAGCTCATTTTATTGCTCACTTTAGCTAAAGTTACTTTTTACTAACATTTACTTTAAAGGCAAGTTGTAATAACGGCCCTAACTCCATTAATTGTAACAAAGAGAGAGATTTAATACTTTTTCTGGTGTTATTTTTAAACCAAAACAAGCAGTTCCATGAGAGAGGCAAATTTTTACAGCTGTTATTAATACCTTATTAGGTGTTGTTTTTAAACTTTAAAAAATTAAATTGTTTTAAGAGAGAAATTTAAGTCTTTTTTGGCATTAGAATAAAACCGAAAGTATTAAAACAAAAAAAAAAACCAATGCCTGCGTCGGTGTTATTTGTAAACTAACAGGAATTGTGTTTTTTTTCTCTTGAAAATATTTAATTACAATTTTGGTGTTATTTCTATTCCAAATAGTCATTAAAAAACTTTTAAATTTCTCTGGGTGTTAAAACAATTCCCACAAGTATTACAATTTATACCACATGGTGTTAGATATAAACTCTTTCGGAATTAATTTAAAATTTAATTCCAAAGTAGTTTAGAATTAACACTGCTAAGTTTTAAAATTAAACCACGACTTTTTACTGTGTGCAAATTTTAAACAATTTTTATTATTTCGAAAAGTATCTAGCGCCTTACAGGTTTCAACATAGAGTGAAAGGTGGTTATTACGAATAACGATTATTACGAACTCTAGTCGTGCCAAATAACGGATCTAACGACCTAAAAAAAATCCAATTAACTTGATCTTATAGATGTTTTAGGTCCTTTAAAAGTTAAATTTGTAAATTAGTAAGAATATTTAGAAATCTGATTATGAAAAATCAATATTGTTTGTCCTAACCGAGTCTTGCTGTACCAACTATACACAGTGTTATATAAGTCAAAGAATTTTATGAAATTTTCTTTATAAATTTGTACAGAAATATTAACGAATCGATTTAAAATAAACCAATTAGGAAAAAAAAAATAAAAGAAAGTATTCTTACCCTTTTGTGCGAATAAAATTTGGCTGAATTCTATTTCAAACATGTTGACAATTTATGGATTTATTAAACATTTCCCTTGGCCAACCTTACTTTAATGTATTTTTATCAATTATTAAAAAAAAAACCATTAAACTTCAAAGACACTTGTAAATTGTAATAGTATATTGAAGACTTACATGTAACATTTAATTTGCTTTAAAATAATTAACAAACTTAGGATTCAATACTAATTATTAGATGTTCTTTACACGTGTACTTAAAATGGAATGAGCGAATTTAGTATACCCAAGTCTCTCATCACCTACGAGTAATCTATTAACATCCCTGTTATTGTCCTTTAACAAATCTGGCAACATTGATCTTGCTAGACGTCCTAAAGTGACAAGGGCTATTGTGAATGGTGAATAGGAATAAAAAAAATAAATTGACAAGTGAAGTGAAAAAAAAGAAATTGTGTGTAAGTTGAAATTTTTATTTAATATTAAAAGAAAAGAAAGAATTGCAAACTTAAAAAGTGTTCTGTCGGATTGTGACCGTCACAAAGCCAGCTCTTTATGTGCAACATGTGGAGCATAAAGAGTTGGGAGACTAAAAAGGATTATAAGCCGCAAAAAAGTAAGAATAAAAAAAAAAGTTCAATGACCTTGACAAAAAAAAATGTAAACATTGTACCTTTTCAGATACATTTTTCGAGATGCATCTGTATTCTAGTTGTATCTCGAGGATCTAAATGTAATATTATTTGCTCGAGAACTATTATCACTACTTTCGCTATTGGTACTATTCGAATTGAACTTTAAATCGTTACAATTTTCGTTTTTCAATTTTATTGAATCGCTGAACTCAAGGTTTTTAACTGGGCGTTTTGCCAAATTATCGTAAATATTTCGAAACGAAATTTTAAAATTTTTTTGGAAAGGTAATATCTTTATTGGTATTTTTAACAGGTGAAAAATTTGGCAATTGGCTTTTAAAATCATCATCTTTCAGTTTAAATTTATCTGGCTTCATCACTGACAAAATGTTTCTACTCGTTTGCCCTAAATTAGCATCAAAATTTCTAAAAATGTCATCCTTAATATTTATTTTATCATTATTTTTGCCTTCTTTCTACTATACGCCTTTGGATTTCAAAATCGCTCTCATAATTTCTGAATTTTTTTATCAGATGATATTTTAAGGTTTCCCATAGGCATGTAGGATTTTGTTGGCGAAATTCCCAAAACCATCGATTTGCACGATCTTTTAATAGATGATGAAATCCTTTTAGGAATACATCTTCAGGGCAACCATAGTCCAATCTTAAACACTCAGCTTGAAAAACGAAATCTTCCACGCTACGTGACTTGTTTACTCCGTCAACTTTTATATTCCACTTCTCCAATTGGTGTAGTGTGAAAGGTTTGTTTCCATATCCCATGACCATATTTTGTTGACTGAATAGCATCGGACCTGGCTGTGGTCTATGCTGTGTAGGGTTGCCATATTTGAAAAGTGAAAAAAAAGTACATTGATGAAAAAAAAACAGTACTTTTCAAAAAAAAACAGTACATTTTTGAATTTATTGTTAACATAACTTTTACTTCAATACATCACATATTTACTTAAAATAAGTTAATACACCGAACCAAATAGCGTAGGTAAAATCAACAAAAAAAATTTTGTAGATCTTTAACGAAATTTGGCAATTTTTTTTTAAGATTTAACAAATTTTATTCAATCAACAAAATTTCGACAAGTTTTACATCCTCTAATTGACTAAATTTCATCAAATTGACTAAATTTCGTCAAATTGGCTAAAATTATTAGTTTGGACACCATTACTTTTTGCATTGGGCAGTGTCATGAAAAAAAATTGTGTTTACAACATCCCTTGCTTGAAAAGTAAACAAACCAAACTTATATATGTACAAAGAAACGAAGTGGAATTAATACAGGGAGGTTCAAAAAATTTATATAAAAAACTATTGTACATACGAAAAAAAAACATGGTTAAAAAATATATATTCTTTGTACACGCAAAAAAACTTGTTTATATTAAAATATGTAAAACTATACAAGAAAACAGTACAAAAACAGTACAAATCCAAAAAACAGTACTTTTGCGTACTGTTTTAGGTGTTGTGAATAAAACAGTACATTTTTCAAAAAACAGTACATGTACTGTTTAAAACAGTACGAAGGGCAACCCTAATGCTGTGGTTGTTGGTTTTGTCGATGAAAAGGTGGTTGGGAATATTGCTGATAATTTTGTTGGTATTGTTGTTGATATGGTGGATATGGTGGTTGTTGTTGTTGCTGAAACTGTAAAGGTTGGCGTTGAAATTGCTGTTATTGTTGTGATTGTTGATATCTATTGGTTTGCTCATTAATGTTTGCCCTATTTTGAGATCCAAAAGTGCTATTTTGGTTTTGATCGAAAGAAGTATTTCTTTCAGATCTTAGGGTTTCTCTTACTCGTTGTGGAATCAACTCATTTAAATTTTGCTGTACATGCCTCCACCCACTGTAGCACCCACTGTAGCACTTCCATATTCCCTTAAACTTAGTCCATCTTCGTTTATATGCATATCGGGATTTATGTGTTCGCCCAATGTTGGTAATCTGCTCGGTTGACGCAACATTCTAGAAAATTCTCTCCTAATTCCCCGAGCAGTTAAGCTACTACATGCTGGGCTTGGTATTGTACTCTGACTTTCTGGAGATGAATGTGTACGTGGACCTAATCCTGGTGGGAATCTTATGGACAATAAGGGTGGAACTGAGTTTGTTGCTAATACTGTACGATTTACACCTTCAGCGGATTGTGGAGTACTTGAAGTCGTCTTTGAAGTATTAATCGTTATATTATTTGAATTATTCGCAGTATCTTGCCTATTAGCGTTTAATCTAGAATTATTGTTTCTATTATTGTTCCTATTGTAATTATAGTTAACAGGATTGCTTGACATAATTATTAAAAAAAATATCTTGCCTAGCTATTTATCTAGCTGTATTCGAAATTTGCTTGAACCTTAACTGAAAATCTAATAAAATTTCGAATTCGCAATAACTGAGAAAGATAAAAAAATTCCCAAAAAAAAATTGTAATTAAAAACGAAGAATTTATAGATTTAGATATTCCGAAGATTCTATTTCTTTTTAATTATAATTAAATTATAATTATTATATTAATATCAGGGCCGAAAATTCTGATGAGCAAAAAAAAAAAATTATCTGTTAGACTTAGTATAACAGATTTCAATAATTTCAATAGTTAAAGTAACTAAATTTTATGATTTGAGCAATCTTTGGAACGATGACAAAAAAGATTTTTTTTTCTTGTTTTTTTTTTTTTTAAATCCAAATTCAACTGAATGCCACATAAACGTACTCTTTTGAAACGTCTTCGCAAAGTTTTCAAATTATTGAAAATGTATTTTCTCAAAAAAAAAAAAAAACTTTAGTTACGAATCAATAAAAAAAAATTATATTATGTTTGATACCTTTAAGATAATGACCAAAATAATTAATACTAGCAAGATCGAGAACAAAAATTAAATTTAGAAAATATATGTTGTTTAAAAAAAAAAAAATAATAATGAAAAAGAGATTAATAATAATTAGAAAAAATTATTAAATATTGATAATAACAAAAAAAAAAACTAAAAAAATAACGTTCGAAGATTATATTTCTTTATAATTATAATTAAATTATAATTATTATATGTACCCTCTTGAACGTAATAACAGAATTTTCAAATTATCGAAAGTGTAGTTTTTCCCAAAAGATTTTCCTAAGGTACGAATTGAATCTATAAAAATAATACCTTCGGTTTGGTATCTTTTAAATTCTGACCTCACGAAATGATTCAAAAATGTGCAAAAAAATAAATTTAGGAAATATATGCGGTTTAAAGAAAAAAAAAATATAATTTAGAAAAAAATATTAATAATAATTTTAAATAAAAATAGACAAATTTTGAAAAAAAATGGTATAAAAAAAATATAGAAAAAGATTTAAATAATACAAATGTCCGGGAGTCCGAAATTAAATTATAGATTTTAGTAGACTATTCTAAATATTGAGATTATTAGATAATCTTTTAGTTATGTTAGTATTTTTTTCCTTTTTCCTTAAATAATTTTGGAAACAAATATAGTTGTTAAAAATCTACAAAAATTAGTGAACACAAATAAACAAATATATACTCACGAAATGTTAATAAACAATTTTCTTTCTCTGTTTCAGAAAATTATACATACATACTGGTTGAATTTTTGTAACGAATAAACTAAAAGCTGGCGTATAATCAGAAATTCCAATTACAACAAAAAATCCTGGACCACAATTTATTTAATATTCATTGAATTAAGTAGTATTTCTAAAATTATTTTAGCAAAGATTAATATGATTGAATATTTCGAATAAAAACATGAACAAAATTAATGGTGTCAAAAAAGTGTTATGTAATTTAAAAAGGATCTAGTACATATAAAGGTAATGCCAAAAAAAAAAACTTAACGAAAACACAGGACATAACAACATAAAGTTAACCTCCCAGAATCGTACCCTGTCAAATCAAAACCCAGCAGCGAATGTACTTATAGCTTTATAGCTTTAAAGTTCATGACTTCTGATTCAGATGAGATTTAGCTTAATCTGTTTGGTTGCTCAATGTTCAAAAACTTTTTCATACCGTTGCAACACAGGCATGGTACTGAGTGTACCTTCCGGGGCATCCGTTATTAAAAAAGGATTCTCGCATTGAGAAATAAGGCATCTTTTAAAATGCCTCATACGTCGGGCGCCAAAATGTGACAATCCCCTTTGTTGACAACGCGGAAATGGCACGGAGCTCGCCGGGGTCGAAGGATTCTTTTTCCACGGGGATGCACATTTAAAGATTGTTCGTTGCCAAAATATACTAAAAAAAAAACATAAAGCATTAAACGAGCAACAAAACGCATAGTAAAACCGGAAGTGAAAACGGACGGACATTTGACAGTACCTTTACTGACTTGTATTTGACATGACCAGGACTTGGGATTTCTCAAAAGGACAAAGATGTAGTTGTCCTTCTAGGGCGGCATACCCCTAATGACTTGTTCAGTCATCCTGTGGTATCTTCTTTGCCTTTAACGATATTTCCGAAAATACCCCTAATTACTCACCAAACCTTTAAGTTTTCGCTACATATTCAACCAAAACTAGAAAAACTTAGCACATGATTAATATCACACTATATACCAACAATTTTTATTAAGAAATTTATAATATAAAATCTTAACATTAAATAAATTTATATCTACAATTAATAAAAAATCAAAATATCTATGACAAAATCAATAATAAGCAGGGTTAAGTTTTAGTATAATCTATACCTGAGTATTCATTTAGTGAAATTAGGTAATATCTAAACTTTTATTTTTATTTTTTTTTAAGCTAGTTGGGATGTATTATATTATTATTTAGAAATGTAAGTTATGTATTTAGTTTTTCCTATATATAACTTTTATTATTATTTTTTTTTATTTATTTAATTATATCTTTATCTTATTTGACGATATTATTTGATTTATTTCCGGGTAAACATCTTATTTCGCTTAATTACTTTTATTTTAGTTCCGCTAACTGATTTCTATTTTTTTGGTAGTAATGCCTTGGCTTAATGAATTATTAATATTTTTTTTTGCGCGTTATTTATTTGTATTGTTTTTTTTTTTTTAATTTAATTTTTGTTGATTTTGCGTTGATATTTTCAATTATTATATTCAATTCTTATCCGAATTAGTCCTTAAACTTGGCCTAATTAGATTAGTTTATGTATAAATGTCTCTATTCATAAATATCTCTTATTCACCTTTTTACTTTTTTTTATCGACTTTAAGTTAGAATTATAATTTTAATTTTTAAAAAAAATCATAAACTAAACTCTTTCTGTCAGTGTATGAAATTATTCAATTATATATTTTTTTATCCTTTAGTTTCTTTTAAAACCCTTTCTCAAAAAATTTAAGATTTTTCTTTTTTTGTATTTTTTTTTAATTGAATAAGTTCATATTACTGAATATGTAATACTAAAAATTTTCCTATTAACACATAACATTAACATATCAGAAAACAAAAAAAAAATAATAAGTATTAGTATTTTAGTAATTGGCATGTAATTGTGGATCTACTTTTGGTTAAAGTTAGGGGTTAGGTTTAGCTTTTACTACTTAGGAGGTCACACGAAGGTTATCTGATTTTCCTTTCCTCAAAGGTCAAATAGGGTAGTAAAATAACGGTTATTGGTTATTTCCGTTTGATACGCTATTACCTTAATTCTCCACTTATTTGCGGTGCAACTTGAATTCGCCACAAAAGGGGTGCCTGTCACAGCTAGACAACACTCCAAAGGTGGAAGAATTTGGAGTAGTGGCAAGATTTGCAACCGTGTAGAAAGCTCTTTTTCAAAAAAAATTCTACTATTTTCTTTGTTGTCCTGCCTTTTACCACGAATTGGTGTAAAGTTTTTCGATCTCACCACCGTAGTGCCGGCAGCGTTGCCACTCCACGCTGGATGGCGTTGGTTATTTACGATTTTAGCCCTAGTAGGTTATAAGAATAAAATTATTTCAATACTAATAACAGCACAACCTAAACCTGGAAAACCTTAAACGTTTTTATTTCCGTAGCAATTCATAAACGTTTGTCAGAACTTTAAAAGAGTAGTGAGAAGAAAATGAATGGATTTTAGTAAGTAATTTAAATCGTTGAGACAAAAAAAAAATATGCAGATAAAATTGTTTAGAGTAAGTCAATAAAATTATTTCTCCTAGTTGATTTTTCAACACGAGGTTCAACATACAGTGAAAGGTGGTTATTACGGTTATAACGAACTCTGGTCATAGCCAAATAACGGATCTAACGACCTAAAAAAAATCCAATTAACTTGATCTTATAGATGTTTTAGGTCCTTTTAAAGTTAAATTTATAAATTAGTAAGAATATTAAGAAATCTGCTTATGAAAAATCAATATTGATTGTCATAACCGAGTCTTGCTGTACCAACTACACACAGTGTTATATAAGTCAAAGACCTTTATGAATTCTATTTCAAACATGTTGACAATTTATGGATTTATTAAACATTTCACTTGGCCAACCTTACTTTAATGTATTTTTTATCAATTATTAAAAAAAAACCATTAAACTTCAAAGACACTTGTAAATTGTAATAGTATATTGAAGACTTACATGTAACATTTAATTTGCTTTAAAAATAATTACAAACTTAGGATTCAATACTAATTATTAGATTTTCTTTACACGTGTACTTAAAATGGAATGAGCGAATTTAGTATACCCAAGTCTCTCATCACCTACGAGTAATCTATTAACATCCATGTTATTGTCCTTT
>CM037852.1:46465072-46483255 GCA_021234595.1 Delia radicum
TATAATTAAAACTCCATTTTTATTACAATTTTTACCGACGTTTCTTCGATTTTTTGTCGACTTTTCTGGGGATTTCGTCTATTTAATTATAAAAAACATAATATTATTGCACAAAATAATACCAAAATATTTAAAACTTACAATTTTGAATATTACATTAAAATACAAAAATATTACATTTAACATATAACATTAAACATATATAACACGAAACTAATTTAAACACATCATCATTTAAAAACACAGACTATTTAATGGCAACCATGTAACTAGCGTGGATTATTTGTGTCTTCTTTCAAGTTCATGGTTCTGTTATTTGCTTTTGTAAGCTTTCCTTTTAAATCGTTTTCTTTCAATGTTTCTTTATCTATTATCCTCACTTGTCAAGATCAGCTGTGTGGCCTGTTGAAAGTACGTGTTGTGCCAATGCTGTCGACTCTTTTCCTTTTGTTATATCTCTTTTATGTTCTCCCACTCTCGTAGCTAGTGCCCTCTTTGTCGTTCCGATGTATATTTGATTGCATTGTTGATCATTGCTTCCCTTACAAGATATCTGGAAATAATATTGTTTTGTTGTTGTTGTCAATTGGAGTTTTGACATTTGTAAAAACTGTGTTCAATGTTTTGTTTGCTTTGTATGCAAAAGCTGACGTTATTTTGTTTTATTGCTGTTCTTATGTTCTATTATCTGTTAAGCCAGGGATGTATTGTACACTGTAAAAACGTTTATCCTCTTTGTTTTCAGTGTTGTTAAATTTGCTGTTATTGGTTAAAAACGGCTATTAGTTTCTTCTATAATATTTTAATAAGTTTTGTTGGAAAATGTTTTCGATGAGTATCGAGTAGATTTTTCTTATGTTTTGGGTGAAATTTCATCGTCGCTTAATTTTAGAACTCTTTCAATGAAATTTTTCGCGGTATTATGATCTGGCTTTAAGTTGGGTAGCGTTGAAATTCATAATCCTGCCGGAAGCAGTTTCCTTAGCGTACCAGTCCATTTTTATTTTATCTTTGTCCCTAAGTAGACTGTGTCTAAATATGAAATTTGCTTGTTTTTCTCCTTCTCGGGTAAATTTGATTTTGGGGTGCTGATTATGAGGGTTTTGAGATTTTGTCCACATCGTTAATATTTATAATAGCCAAAATGTCGTCTACATATTTAGCTATGTATTTCATTTGAATGTCTCGGTTTTCAATTCTTTAATCGCGTCGTCAAGTAGATTATCTAGGACTAATCAGCTATAGTGGGAGACAGGGGATTGCCCATGGCATTCCGAATATTGGTTATATATTTGGTTTCGTATATAAAGTAATTATATCTGTTAAACAGAACCGCAAATTTCCAGAAATTCTGTTTGGTATGTTGGTGAATTTATTAATTTAACCCATTTTTTCATATATTTTCATAGCAGTGTTAACGGGAATATTTGTAAATAAAGAAACCACGTCAAATGAAACTAGTATTTCACCGTCATTAAGTTTATATCAGCTAATTGTTCTTTTAATGGCAGCGAATTTTAAATTGTATTCTGTAGAAAATTAAATTTTGGTAGAGTTTGCCTATGTGTTTGAGAGCTGATAACATGGAACTTGCATTGATGAGACAATGGGTCTCAGGGGGACTTCAGGTTTATGAATTTTTGGTAAACCGTACATTCTGGGCGCTGTAGCAGCTGAGCAAATTAAAACTACGTTTTTGATTTTTATCTATATGACCTTTTTTCTCTAATCCGATACGAAATTGTTTGTTGATTTTTACAGTTTTATTGTTGGGTCGGTCCTTAGTGTCCGATACGTGTTACGATCCTCTAAAAGTTGTTCCATTTTCCGTTTATATTCGTCTTTATACATTGCTACGGTTTTATCCCCTATCCGCCGGTTATGATGATAATGTCTCTATTTTTCTTTAAAAATTTTCTTAGTATTTTCAAAAATTGTCAAAATGAACTTCTCCTTTGGCGTGTTTCTAATGTTTCTTCTAAAGAACGTTATATTATTAGCAAATTTGTTCTAGCAATGTCCTTTTCCCTGTCTTCATCATCATTCATTGTTTGTATACACTGCTCAATATCCGCAATTATATTTATAGGTGAAAAATTTTGTTGTCGACGGGTTAATGCAAATTTTTTCCCTAAAGAAAGTATCCATTTGCATTCAATGGGGATTTCTAAAGTGGTTGTATTCTCAAACCAGTGATGTTAAAAAAGAATCCATATGATTTGAAAAGTTTTTCTTCAGTGTATTCAATTTAGTCAGCTGTGTTTTCTTATTTATCCTTTCTATGTGTTCGTTCTGTCTGGTTGTTTACTTATGAAAGCTTTGTAATCGTCATCTGTCAACATTTTTTTAAATAAAAAAAAAAAAAAAATACTGTATATAAAATGAATGTAAAATCATAATACTGTAATTAATGTGGTTTGTTTTTTAAATGAACTATAATGTAGTCAAAATTAAATTTCTACAAATGACAGTTTTTTTTTAAAAATAAAGATACTGTATTACAACTGAAACAACGACAAATTTTTACAGCAGAAGTTCCCTGAGTATGTGCTTACTTTTTCATGGTTGGCAAACACTACCTTTTCATTACACTCATAAAAAAAGTTTGTAAAGTCAGCAAAAAATTTTGTGACTCAGCAAAATTTTAGTCAGGAGGATGCTAGCACAAAAGTGCTAAAGTCAGCAAAATCTTTTGCTGAAAATCAGCGAGCTGATTTTAGCAACAAAATTTGTAGATTCAGCAAAAGTTTTGCTAACACTTAGTAGATTAGAAATAAAAAAGCGTTGGTAAAAATTAATAAATTTTTTGCTGATTTTAGTAGACTGAAAAAAACGCAAAAATTTGTAGAAAAATTGTAATTTAGTTAATTATTTGCTGAAAATCATAAAACATATTTTGTGATTCTTTTAAAAATAATTTACTATAATAACGAAAATAACAATTTTAATTTTCCCACATTGACGACATGAATTAATTTAATATCTGAAAATATATAGAAATAAAAATATATAACATAACAAAAATTTTCTTTCAACTACTTACATCAATGGTTTGTCTTAATGATGCTATGACGAAACTGCCAAGATAATTCTAGAAACGAAACGAAAAAATAAACAAAAACAAACGAACGAAAAAAAACAACCCTTTTTGCAATAAGAAAAAGAAACCATACAAATCTACTAAGATGTGTGTTTTTGTCTTTCTCTTTCTCTGTTTACATGTCTGTATATGTTTTTTCATGGTTGATTTTTTACTTGTCTTGTTAGAGTTGTACTTTAATATCATTTTCCTCTCTCTACTACATCTTGACATGCCGCGACATCTGCTTATCAGCACAATTTTTTTAGCAAAATTAATTAGTAAAACATTAGATATTAGTAAAGCATTAGTATAAACACAGTTAAGTGCTGAATAAGTATAACAAAATTTTAGCTGAAAAACACGATGTTAGCAAAAATATTTGCTAAAAAATAGTATACCTGATTTACAAGACGTTTTACTAACTTTTCTACTAACTTATTTTTTTAGTGTACAATGGCAGTTGCTTGCCACGGCCACACCAATGCCGTTATGAACGTTTTAAGCTACGATTTAATAGGGGGATGTGTCTTTAAAGGGTTTATTTCAAAATTCTACCCATTAAATTTGTCACATCAACAAAATAACGTTATAAATCGTCGTTCGGTATTTTAGCGTTATTTTGACTTTAATAGTTCAAGATATTTCAAAATCAAACTGAAAACTAAAAAACCGTAACATAAGAAGAAACAGTCTTAATGAAATCGCTTTTTTTAAATTTCCATTCCGCTATTAGTGTTACTGTGATAGCCAATCGTTATTACGGAAAGTTATTGAATGCCAACCCTGCTTTTTAATATTATATTTTTATAAAGTTAATTAGTGTAAGATTGAGATAAAAATAAAATATTTTTAAATAAAAAAAATAAACATCACAGTTTTTGCGAAAAAACATCGAGTTCGAATATTCTGATTTATAAATCCAAAAATAAATCCGGTGCTTAAAAAACAGGCATAATAATAATATAAATAAAGTGCTCCAAAATGAAACTTCAGATATTCACAATTTATATTTGAAATGGAAAAAACATGCTGTAATAAACAATATGTAAATAAAAATAAATAATAAATAATTTTTAGCAAATTAAAAACCAACCCAAAATGAAAAATATGAAATAATCAAAAATTTAACAATTGATTGTATTAAACTATGTCATCACATCTAATGCAATTTGAAACTTTAATTCGTTAATGGAAGTCCAAAGTAATAATTAAAGAAGAAAATAACATTGTTAAAGAATTTCTAAACTATGTAAAAAAATTTAGATTTAAAAATTGTGCTACTGAGTGGTGTTTACAGAATTAACAGTAAAGTGGTAAAGTGCTATCGTTATAAAATATTATGATTTTCGAAAGTTTAAATTACAGAAAAGTGTAAAAAAAATCCTATTATATTACACCAATAGTACATGAGCACTTGAAATGTGAATTACAATATAATTCTTTTGTTTATTAAAACGTTATCCACTTGTAACAAATTTTTTGTTTTGACGATTTTTTGATGATTTTTTTAAAATATAATGACGATTTTTGACGATTTTTATTGGAAAATTTGACGATTTTATGCTCAACATACCTGGCAACACTGATTGTAAGAGTTTTCGTACAAACAAATACTATCTCTTCGCATACGTACATTAGAATTTAAACAAAGATTATCTGGTTCAGTAGCATCAATAACATCAATAATAGAATCATCAACAGAAGCAACAACAACCGCATTATCATCAAAACGAGATCAGAGAGACAATTAGCAGAAATTGGAGAAAAGGAATCACGCAAAGTTGAAACAGCTTTTTGAGGTAAAGCTTTACTTAAGCTGTTAGACACTGTATAGTGTTTGTATAGTTTCAAGATGTATTGGGAGAAAGACAACATTAATGTGCGAATGAAACATATATACAATTTGTAAACAAACAGTTTTGTTTTTTTTTTAAACTGACAGTTCCAAAAAGAAACTGACAACAAACTTATTTGCCTGTGAGAAATGTCAAGATAAAGTTCAAAATTTTCGTTTGCACTTTTGACAGATATCCCAATTTTTCGATGATTTATCGATAACAAAAAGTATTTGTTTTTGACATTTTACTACAATTTGGCATTATGTGTTCGTACTCTTTACACTAAAAAAAATTGAGTAACAATATATTTGTACTGCTTTAATTTAATTGTCAATACAAAAACTATACAGTGTCATACGGGCTTTAACGTTACACTTGTCTCTGCATAAGTTTTTTAGTAGTTATTGTTTTCATAGGCATTAACTTTTTTATTTTAATTCTTTCACTTCGTTTGACAAATTGAAACCATAGCAATTAAATCATTAGATTCTTTAGAACATTTATTATAGTGTATTCAATATTTTTTGATGATACTAGAGATTGAAATCATAATCATTATTTATACCAGAACACACTTTATGGAATTGACCACTTGCATCATGTTTTGCATCTACTAAAAACACTACCGAAAGCTTTTAAACAACTAGCACAACCCGTGTTAGTCTGCATTAAGAAGAGAAAAGAAAAACGAACTTGGTGAAACGCTACCCAGTGTACAAACGGTAATGACATGTCATTACTTTTCGCACTACCATTTAATGACGACACCTTACTCAATGCATTACTTTAACACCACGAATAGTAGGATCTTACTAATAACTAGTTAAAATTCATATTATTTTAATACAGAAATAATGTGTTACGCATAAAAAAATTTTAAACCTATGTTTAGACTCATTATTTTTTCAACACCAGTAAGTACATATTTCTGGTTTGTTGTAAGCTGGAAAGTAATGACATTTTGTGCAAGCAAGTCATTTAGGTTTTTATCTTTCAAGTATGTCGAGATAGCTCAGATACCTTTCCTCGGTAAAAACAGTGGAACGAAAAAAAATTAGAGTGAAATAAAATTTTTATTTCATTATATATTTACATTATTTTCATTGTTTGCATTATTTTCCATATTACCTTAAATACTTTACATTATTTACATAATTCACATACTTCCAATTTTAAAAACTTTGATTTGTTTTCATTAAACAGTAAAAACCTGGCTACGAGCGAGGATATCTCAACAAGTCGAGGAATGTTTGTTTGATGTCCTGTGGATGTTTTTGTTTGATGAATTCTGTGACTCCTTATGTTTAAGCTCATTGGTAGAGCGTTTGACTGACAATCTGGAGTCCTAAGGTTCACATCCAGTGTGGGCACATTTTATTAAAAAAAAACCAAATTTTCAAAAAAAAATACACACGATCAATATTATTGATAATTTTTTTTAAATTCAACCAATCAGAACAAAGTATTTAAAAATAAAATATTTTGATTGGTTGATTTTTGATAGATGGATAAATAATATTTATCTAGTATATATTTTAGATTGTTTGGATATTTATTTTAGACTCATTATTGTTGTACATACTAGTAACAACATAGGTAACCACATATTTTTTGGATTTTTCGTAGGGGTTTTAGTATAATATCCGGAGTAAAAGAAATTATATGTATTCGTATGTTCTCCGTTTTAAAATATATTCTAATATATGATGATAGTTTTCCGATATAAAAATTCCTTAATCTAGCCAATATTTCGAATAGCGTCGCTATTCATCTTCGGGTGGATCGAAAAATTTACAACAACACCATATAAGTGATGTACTAATATTATAAGCTAACAGTAATACATTAAAATACGTGCTAGTATATATCAGCACAAAATATAGATCAAAACAGAATGACAAAAATAAAAAAAAACAACAAATCTTACATTGAATGTTTACACACAAAACACTAAAATAAACTCAAGCTATGCTTGTTTACTCGCCGTCTGAATTACAGGCACTGATTTACTACTACCTAATTATTGCACTCTACCCTTTCCATTTTCAACCAAGTGAAATCAATTATCGTTGTTGTTGGAATATTTATTATGTGTAACATTCTCACATGACCCTCGAGCCTGACTGTTGGGAAACTTAAACATTCTAGGAAAAAGTGTCGAATAAAAGCCAAAATTTAACTTTGATTGCATATTCATATCTGATTATATGTTCTTATGTGATGACATATGTATATGTATATAACGATATATTGTTAAATATTAACCTTTATAAAATAAGATATTAAGCATATATGCTATACATAATAAGATATTATAGATCAATTGTCATATATAATGATACATTCTCTTATATAACATAATATGTAATCATATATGCTGACATATAAGCTATATAATTTAATATATAATAATATACAAGGTGGCGCAAAAATAACCTTCCGATGTTTTTTGGCTGTAATTTAAAAAAAAAATTAAAAACTTTGATTCTTCTTGTGGATTATTTTTTATTTGGTATTTTAATTTTTTTACATCAAGTCGAGAATATGATGTCATGTAAATGGCCGCCGCCACAGTTGATTGTCATTTGAGCCCTTTTTATGGCATTTTCCATCACTTTGACCAAAACTTCCGGCGATAGGTCCTCACATTCTTGACGGATATTGTCTTTAAGAGCTGCAAGAGTCTGAGGCTTGCTGACATAAACCCGCGACTTTAGAAAGCCCCACAAAAAGAAGTCTGGAGCGGTCAAATCAGGCGATCTTGCTGGCCAGTGCAAATCGCCAAAACGGGAGAGTAGGCGCCCGGGAAATGCATCCTTCAGCATATCGGTTGTGGCACGTGCAGTGTGTGCCGTTGCACCGTCCTGTTGGAACCACATGTTTTCCAATCCCAATTCATCAAGTTGCGGCAAAAAGAACTCGTTGATCATTGCTCTGTAGCGCTCACCATTCACAGTAACCGTTTGGCCCGCGACGTCGTCGAAGAAAAAAGGTCCGATGACTCTTCCAGCGAAAACAGCACACCATACAGTGACTTTGAGCGGGTGTAATGGCTCTTCGTGGGTTACACGCGAATTTTCAGTGCCCCAGAAGCGTAAATTTTGCTTATTTACGTACCCGCTAAGATGGAAATGGGCCTCATCACTCTCTTCGAGGCGAGCGGCTAAACGTCGCAGTGTTTCACCAGTAGGCGTTGGACGGCCAGGAAATCTGCGACGAAATTCACGTTGTGCCAAAGTCACCGACCGATTATTGGTCAAATAAATAGTCACCAATATTCCGCGTTCTGGAGCAGTGTAGCGTAACATTGTTTATTAACGCGTATTTCGCATGTGTTTACTACACAAATGTCAAAACAGAACTGACATTAGGGGCCAATCGCAAAATTTATAGCATTTTCTGATAGGAGGATTACTTTTGCGCCACCTTGTATAATTATAATAATATATTTTTCATTAATTTTTTTTTCATATCTTTATTAAAAATAATATATGTCATGTTATACAAGTAAATCCAAGTTAATCTCAAAATATCTCATTCTATCCACCAAAAATTATTTATTCTTTTGGATCTTATTAGATCCAAGTAGATCTTAATTCATCCCACGGGATATTTTCGGATCCATCGGGATCTTAAATTAGATATTTTTAGATACCAAAATATTGAGATAAATTTTTATCTAACTTAATCCGGTAATATTTTTGAAGGATCTAATCGGATATTATTGGATACCCAAATTTAGAGATAAACTTGGATAAAAACAAATATCGTTCTATATCAAATGAGATCTGACTTTGTATTTGAGATGTGACTGTTTTTTTTGGTCGAGATGTTAATATTTTGCTCTACATATAAAAGTAATGACAATTGTAAGTACTTGACATTACCAAATATGGACTTATATAACCACATATATGGTAAAGCTTTTCTACAGTGGGCAAAACACAAACAAACGCATCTCGCAATACATAATTTTCGAATAATATTGTAACGCTTACACACAAATATGCCAAAGAATTTTAAATCGTACGGTTAGGTTTCGCGATATTTAGTTTATTTTAGTTTTTTTGTAGAACATCTTGTTTTTTCTTGGCAGTTTTGCCTTAATGTTGCGGAATAGAAATTAAATTTTTAAGTTTACATTTGAATATAGTAATGTGTTTCAATGCTGAAGGATGTATTCAAGGTTCGGTTAGAAACTTGAAAATTAAAAATTTTGTATTTCGTTTTATTTAAATATCACGCAAACTAGATAATTCAACCATAAAATTTATGTGAGTGGACAAAAGAAAAAGCCAGGCACCGTAATTATTATTCCTTTTAACATAAGTATTTTATTTTTTGATTAAAAATAAAAGTTATTTTTTGACTTTTATTTTTTCGAGCAGAAGTAAATGTTTTTTTGTTTTTTGTTGTTTTTTAGCAAATTTTTTGTCTTCTTGGTCTTAAATTTATGGCAATTAATAATTCACATGAAGGTAATTTTTATCGGTATTCCTCACATTTGTATGCTCAAAGCTTTATACTTTTTTCATTTTTATGCATTTTTGTAAAAATAAATAACTCTTATTTTTGCTTGAAAAAATAAGCTTTAAAATATAACTTCTCAAAAAAAACTTTTACTTTTGCCGAAAATAATAATAGTAAATAATTTATATTTTTTGTTCGAAAAAGTAAAAATCATAACTTAAATTTTATATTTTGTCATTTTGATGAAAGACCTCTACAAGTATCAATAGGTATATTTGAATCAGTTCTCCGGCATTCACCTCTTTATGCTTTTTTTGCTTCAAAATTTCAAACTAACTGTTATTTTCGGGTTGAAGCTGAAAATTTTTGGATTTGCAAAGTTTAGCATTCTATTAACCTAAGTTGTACAATATAGTGAAATGAATTATTAAAAATGTCTGGTTCAAAATTTAATAATTTAATTTGCTGAATAGAGTCAAGCTAAATACTACATATTTTTATTTTTTATTTAAAAAGAAATTTGTTTATCAAAATTTCCATTTCTTATGCAAATAATTAATTAAATATTCAATGGTTTTGCAATCGTAATTTCAAAATATTTTTGGTTGAAGTGTCTGGTTGAGATGTTATTTAAAAGAAACGAAATCTGCAAGAAGCGATAAAAACTAGATGGCTTAAACTGAAAAATAAGAAATGTCCAATTCCTTGAAGAATGCTGAAAACATCCTAGAACATCAAAACAAATTACTATATTCAAATGAAAGCTTAACTTCCGCAGATTGCAGAACTACTTTTAACATTTTAAGTTCAATTCCACACCCAAAGAAAAATTTAGCTATTTGCCAACTGAAATTCGGCTACCACGATTCACATTGGATGTTTACGAATTTCAGACAGTTGGCACAACTTAACATTAATAATGTAATGGAAGACGATGTCCTTCCAAATATTTAAATTTGTAGCATAACTTTTTAGAGTATATTTCTTTATCGTTAATTTTGCATTTTCGCTTAATTTTTATATGTTTCCATATGTTTATTTATAATCTAAAGATTGTGACTTTTTTCTGAAGTGTTCACGGTTTTAAATACGGATGGGTTTCTTAATTTTTTTCCGAATGTAAAATGGTTTTTATCAATCAATTATCTAATTGCTGAGCACATGCCACTTAAAATGATCAATACTTTTTGGCGTGCGTTTATGTAAATGAACAACATTTATTGAAATTTTTATTTATCTCGATTAAAAAATGCTTTAGCCTTACAGAAAAAAAAACACTTAATCGTACCTAAACATTTTTATTTATGTGCTTAAAGGTAAATGAAAAAGAAAATAATAAATAAATGAAACATCTGCCTGATTATATGCAAATTAGATATTTTCCTTTTTACAATAAAAATCATAACTGTGGCTAAGGAACTCATTTCGGCATAAATTCAATTTTACAGATTGCTAAATATCACGAACTCACACTCGCTTATTCATACACACACACACACAAACAAATAAATATGTATGTATCTGAAAATGATACACTACATACAAACTACAGCACATCTATGAATGAATGTTTTCACATTCAAATTGTAAAGCATTACATTTTCAACCCGGAATATCAAATGAAGTATAAATGCAAATTTTTTTGAAATTTTGTTGTTATTTTTACCTGATAAATGTACAGACATATATTTGAAAACAGATACGCAATTTTTGCGAGATATTTGATATAATGAAGAAAGTAAAGTCTCGTACTAGAGATGGACATGTGAGTGAATTTTAACACGCTCACTAGATAAAAATTCCAATTATGCACAAGAACTTAGGAATGACAAGAGCGCGTTCAACTATTACACAGATGCTAACTGGTTCGATACCCGACGGGGGATTTATAAAAATAATATGTATGAGTTTTATATCCCTCACACGTATCGCAGCGTCCATGTGCGTTCCCATAGCCCTTAACTCCAGCGAAGTAGATTAGATTAGATTATAATGGCACTATGCACCGCGACCAGAAATTGGTATTTTGTGCTGCCAGCGAATACACCCTATAGGTTCAGGCTCCCTACGAAGCCAATTATCCTACCAGGTGAACAGTTCCAAACGTCTGATGGCGTCACTATTCGATCACCAAAATAACGCACCCTCCTGTCGGATAGCCTCGGACATTTGCAGAGAACATGCTCAGAGGTCTCGGGTTCCAATTCACAAAACCTGCACGTATCCGTAGAGGATCGTCCCATCTTGTACAATTGATACCTAAGGCCACAGTGTCCTGTGAGGTAACCCGTTACGGTCCTTAGTTAGCCCCTCGTCATAGACAAGAGTTTCCGCGATCTCTCCCCAGAGGGAGATATAAACAGCCTCGCCTGTCGTTGCCCAGGCGATCTGGCCCAATAGGCCCCAAACTCCGACTCCCTCCATCTTCTGAGCCTCTCTCTGACATACCCATTGGGTACGCCACAGAAGGGTTCCGGGCCAATGAATTGTCAATCCAGCGAAGTAAAACGTAACATAATAAATCAGGGCTATGAACAAAAAAAAGCTTCAATAAGTTCGCCAACTCTCCATCAATTGTCGAGCAACATTTGTTCTAAGACTTATCATCTCGCGCAATAACAGTGTTGCCATGATTGAAGCCCTTCATCTTTCCACACCTTTCATCACTTCTATATTCCCTTTCCAGAGAAAGCAACACATTAATAAATAGGAAGAATTTACTGAGTCTTGCTTCTCATTAACATAGAGGAAGAATAATAATAGAGTATCGATAAACATCCAAGCCAAAATCCATCCAAAATGTGTGCAGATTACAAAGTTTGGGTAACTCAGAAAAAACAGACATAATTAAGTTAAATTTTTAAGAGAGTTCCCCAAATTTCAAAGCAAATTTTTTCCGATTACTTGCCGTTTTCTGGAACCGTACACTCACAATATTTTTTTCCGTAAAGACTACTAAATATACACAATAAATTAACTGAAAATCAGTTAAAAACAGGACTACTTACTTTTCGTTTAAAACAATTGTATTTTTTTGTTTATTTTCAACTGTTAAAAAATTAATTGACAAAAGTTTAAAGTTCTGCCTAGCTTTTCTAGCTTTTCTAAAACTTCGGGTTCTGATGAGATCTTTAGCCAGATCGAAATACTAGTATCAACCTAGCTAATATGTTTGATTTGCTTTATTTTTGTAAATATACGGAGGTTGAAAGCTCGTTATAAATTGAAAATAACATAAAAATAATCTCGATGTATGTACATAAAAACAAAAAACTAATATAACTGTAAAAAATATTACTTGAGCCAGAGTACACACTAAATTTTTTTATATAAATAGAACATTTTTGGTCTTCAAAGTTTAGTAACGTCATGATGCTTGTTAGGAAAAGACCTAACCACGTGCTTGATTACTAAGAAGACATTATTAATAGGTTTTTTGTTAAAGTTCTGCCTATTATGGAGGCTCTAACTTTTCTAAAACTTCGGGTTCTGATGAGATCTTACCCAGATCGATATACTAGTATCAACCTAGCTAATATGTTTGATTTGCTTTATTTTTGTAAATATACGGAGGTTGAAAGCTCGTTATAAATTGAAAATAGATTTTCGTTTATTTCAATACTCAATATAATATAACAACTTTTGTTTTAAAAAGAAATTTTTAACTGAATATTTTAACTACTACGGAAAGTCCGATTTTTTTGTTTATTGAATAACAGACAGGAAGTTGAAAAATATATTTTTTGTTAATTTAACTGTATATTCCATTGAAACAACTTTACCGATTAAACTTTTAAATAACTGTTGATTTTTTATGGAAAAGTTCTTGTGAGTGTATACGGACTAGAAAACAGATTTTAAGAACATAGAATCTGAATCAAATCCGTTGAAAAGCCGTCAATAGGTCCATTCGTTTACTTTTCCAGTAAAATCCAGTAGATGAGTAAATTTTGGGCAAAATGAAAATTTTACTCTCAGAACTGGCTCTTGCACAAAAAAGTAAACGAACGGAAAAATTGCAAAAACTTGCAGGTTAATTCAAACATATGAGCGCTAAAAAGCTTAGTGTTGTAAAATAAGTGTTATTTAGACTACCCAGTATATATTGTTTTTGGTACTTGATGCATTGCATTTTAATAATTATAAATTCGTAGCAATTGTATTTATTAAATAAACTTTTGTGGAAGCTTTTGTACCTGTTTAGTTTGTACATTACTTTTAATTTTGTTTCTAGTTAAATAACATACGAAAATACATGAATACTTGATTTTTGATATTCGGTACCCTGAATAATATGCAGTAAGAAGTATTCATATATTCATTAGCTTTACATCTCTAATATATTAATGTAAATAAAAACAATTAACAGAGATATTAGAAAACTGATAAATTGTTACTATAATAATTGTAACTGACTACTTTAATTTTTTTCAGGTTGAAAATAATTATTTTTAGTTTTTGCCGCCCTTTTAATTCAGCTTTTGATCTTTTAAATGTTTTTATTACTAAATGTATGCTTATTTTTGTTTGTTTACTTAATTTAATCATATGTTTTTGTTTTCTACTGGATTTTACTGGCAAAAATTTCTCCAGTAAAAATTTGCAGGTTTTTTGCTGACAACTGTCACTTTACTCTCTTAGTAGATGCTCTCTTTTGCAAATTTATGTGTACGCGAACGCATTTCAGTAAAATCCAGTACAAATTTGTACAAATTTGTGCAAATTTTGGTGTAAACGAATGGACCTAATGACGGACCGTTTTTTGTAAACTGACCTAACGGTGACAATAACGGACGGTGGAAACGGAAACGTATTCTTACCGCTTTTTTATCAATAAAAACGGCATTAAAAATGCATAAAAATACTCTCCCTTTAAAATTTTATATATATTTTATTTTAATTTAATCAGATGCTTGATTCATTTTTTATTAATACGGTGCAGTTTGTATGATTATCCACATCATGGTACAGTTGTGACCCATACAAAAATTCAAGATCTGCATGCAAAACAAAAAATACATAAATTTTGATAAATTTTTGTAGTCCGTATTTAACGGCACGGTAACGGTTACACTAAAACGGAGTCAAAACGTATTATTTTCGAAAATCCGATAATACGATAATAAATTAATGTTCCGTTTACGTACAATCTTTGACGGATTCTCGGTCCCTAACGTTAACGTACCGCATAATCCAGATTATTGATTCCGTACGAGTAGGAGAGTTTATAAAAATGTTTCTTGTGATCCTGCATAAATCTCAATTTAAAAAAAAAAAAAACAAAAGATTGGTTGAAATGGTACAGACAAATTTAGATCAAATGTCCATTGGGGCCAAGGAATATTATGCGTACTGTTGAAGGCAGATGATAAATATTATTTCAAAATTTGTTTATATAATCAGAAAATTCAAGATTTTATTCATTAAGTTTAATTTATTTTCAATAACCGTTTATTTAAAAAAAAAACATCGCGAAGTTTTTAATAAACACAATTTGTATAATTAAAGCTCTTTCAGATTTTTTATTGTACATTTAATAATTTATTTACTATTAATTTACAAAATATTCATAATATGTATTAACAAATTCCTACTCCGAATGAAAAAGATTTGGGGAAAAAATCATGTTCAATTCATACAGTTTATGAAAAAAATATTTATATGTAGGAATTTTTGTATTCTGTGTACAAAAATTTTATAATAATGAGTTTTCTTTACCAAGCTATCATTTTCTGAATCAACCTTTTTCGGAATCATGTAATTTTTTTGAGGGAGAACTTTTTTAAAGAAAAACAAATAAAATAATATTTTACTGTGCAATCGCTTTGCATACAGAAAAACGATACAAACTTTCGCTTAAAGCTAAATAATTAGTGTCTAATTGATCAGTTCGGTAAGAAAATGTATAATAAAATTAATATTGCTAATGGAAACATTTTGTTGGACCTATCGGATGCGGTTTGAAAATTTAAAAGTCCAACGAATTCCATTTTTGGCTGCCGAATTCCCTTTCGGCAAAATTGAAAAAAGTTTGTCATTCAGTTTGCTTTACAGTTTTCATCTTTTTCGTTAAATTTAACATTTATAGTCGCAATAAATCGGATCCACAATAATTTTTCCACACAGAGAGAATTTTGTCGGCAAACAAAATAAGGTTTTTAGTAAACTAATTAAACTTTTCTTCACAAAGTAAACGAAAATTTTCTTAAAATTAACGAAAAGTTCATATTTTTTCTTGAGTGTAAGAAAATTTATACATAAATAAAACTATATTTCTTCTTATAATTTTATGAAAATTTGCATCAACTTAAAAAAAGTTTCACAAGACGAATTCTAGAGCAATTTCATTGATTTAATACAAACATTCTTTGATATCATGCAAATAATTCGCTCTGTGCAATATCGAACAAACAAACAACCATAAAATATATCTTTTGGCTAAACTGTTGCAAACAAATCGCAATTTTCATAAAATTTTATGAAAAATATAATTTTATTTAAAGAAGTTACTTTTCAAACTACACTCAAAAAAATAAGTTAGTACAAAAGTTAGTAAAACGTCTTGTAAATCAGGTATACTATTTTTTAGCAAATTTTTTTGCTAAAATCATGTTTTCAGCTAAAACTTTTGTTATACTATTCAGCACTTAACTGTTTATACTAATGCTTTACTAATATACTAATGTTTTACTAATTAATTTTGCTAAAAAATTTGTGCTGATAAGCACATTAATAGTGTGGACGACAACCAGATTGTAAGATATACGCAGAATGAAGCAGATGTCGCGGCATGTCAGGATGTAGTAGAGAAGAGGAAAATGATACTAAAAAGTACAACTCTAATAAAAAAATTAAAAAAATCAACCATGGAAGACTTTTGTATCTGTTTTTCATACATAAAACAAAATTGAGGATTAAAGCAACTTAAATTTTACGTTGTCACCGGCTTGTGAAAATAATTGTCTATTAATAAAATAAAAGACAAAAGAAAATATTTAAATTTAATATGTATTTCTATAATAAATGTTAATAGATTAATAATCTAGTGTGGTCAAATTGCAAACAAAAATATACAGACATGTAGACAGAGTAAAGCGAAAGACAAAGACACACATCTTAGTACACTCAAAAAAATAAGTTAGTAGAAAAGTTAGTAAAACGTCTTGTAAATCAGGTATACTATTTTTTAGCAAATATTTTTGCTAAAATCGTGTTTTCAGCTAAAATTTTTGTTATACTTATTCAGCACTTAACTGTTTTATACTAATGCTTTACTAATATACTAATGTTTTACTAATTAATTTTGCTAAAAAAAATTGTGCTGATAAGCAGATGTCGCGGCATGTCAAGATGTAGTAGAGAAGAGGAAAATGATATTAAAAAGTACAACTCTAACACGACAAGTAAAAAAATCAACCATGAAAAAACATATACAGACATGTAGACAGAGTAAAGAGAAAGACAAAAACACACATCTTAGGTAGATTGTATGGTTCCTTTTTCTTATTGCAAAAAAAGGGTTGTTTTTTTCGTTTCGTTTGTTTTTGTTTATTTTTTTGTTTCTTTTCTATAATTATCTTCGGCAGTTGCGTCCTTATGAAACTACACTCAAAAAAAAAAGTTTGTAAAGTCAGCAAAAAGATTTTAGTCAGGAGGGTGCTATCAAAAAAATTGCTAATGTCAGCAAAATCTTTTGCTGAAAATCAGCGAGCTGATTTTTAGCAACAAAATTTGTAGATTCAGCAAAAGTTTTGCTAACACTTAGTAGATTACAAATAAAAAAGCGTTGGTAAAAATTAATAAATTTTTTGCTGAATTTTAGTAAACTGAAAAAAACGCAAAAAAATTGTAAAAAAAATTGTAATTTAGTTAATATATTTGCTGAAAATCATAAAACATATTTTTGTGATTCTTTTAAAAATAATTTATAATAATTACGAAATATAAAAATTTTCATTTTCCCACATTGACCAAACTAATTAATTTAATATCTGAAAATATATAGAAATAAATATATATATAACATAACAAAAATTTTCTTTCAACTACTTACATCAATGATTGTCTAAATGATGCTTTCTTTAAAGGACGCAAACTGCCGAAGATAATTATAGAAACAAAACGAAAAAATAAACAAAAACAAAAAAAACGCAAAAACAACCCTTTTTTGCAATAAGAAAAAGGAACCATAAAAATCTACCTAAGATGTGTGTCTTTGTCTTTCGCTTTACTCTGTATACATGTCTGTATATGTTTGTTTGCAATTTGACCACACTAGATTATTAATCTTTAAACATTTAGTTTAGAAATACATATTAAATTTAAATATTTTATTTTGTCTTTTATTTAATTAATAGACAATTATTTTCACAAGCCGGTGACAACGCAAAATTTAAGTTGTTTTAATCCTCAATTTTGTTTTATGTATGAAAAACAGATACAAAAGTCTTCCATGGTTGATTTTTTTTATATATCTTATTAGAGTTGTACTTTTTAGTATCATTTTCCTCTTCTCTACAACATCTTGATATGCCGCGACATCTGCTTCATTCTGCGTATATCTTTCAATCTGGTTGTCGTCCACACTATTAATGTGCTTATCAGCACAATTTTTTTTTAGCTAAATTAATTAGTAAAACATTATTATATTAGTAAAGCATTAGTATAAAACAGTTAAGTGCTGAATAAGTATAACAAAAATTTTAGCTGAAAACACGATTTTAGCAAAAAAAATTTTGCTAAACAATAGTATACCTGATTTACAAGACGTTTTACTAACTTTTGTATCAATGG
>CM037852.1:47083355-47270947 GCA_021234595.1 Delia radicum
TTGAAAAGAAAAATTTCATTTTCATTTTGTTTCTAGTGGAATTAAAGTGATTTGATTTGTTCTATAAAACAATTTCACTACAAAAAAAGTAATTGTAAAACGGTATTCGTTAACTGAGTGAAAAACCAAACTTTTTAGAAAATAAAATTATTTTGAATATTAAACGTAAAAAAAAATCAAACAATGTAAGTAAATGTGATATGTTGTTAATATACGTTTATTTAACTGAAAAAGTGTTGTATTTTTACGGGAAAACACATGAATCCGGAACAAGAGGCCCCATTGTGGAAGGACTTAGCAAGTACATTAAACAGCTTAGGACCTCCAGAAAACGATGCAACTGGTTGGAAAAAACGGCTTGGGCTGATTGGAAGGCTACCAATCGTAAAAAATTGGCCGAAAATAGAGCAGAGGTAACGGCAACAGGTGGAGGACCCAATAATATCCAACACATATCGTCCAAAGAAGATTCAGTTGCCAAACTTTCTGGCCTTTATACAGCAGTCGAAGGTGTTCCAGCTGCTAAATCATTCGGGAAGACTAGCAAAGGGTAAACAACCACAAATTCATCTACTGAATTGTCAAACTTAGATGGCACCAGTTCCGACAATGTACTGCATATGACAGTTTTCAAAACATTACACATATTTGTTATAATTGTTGACGCTGTACTTCTTCCCACTGCTAGATTGAAGTCTTTTGCGATCATTTGTTGGTAAATTCCTTGTCCGAAATAGCGTAGTGATGTGTCCAATTGCAAAATAATTGGAATGCTTGTCTTTTTAGCCATTGGTGATAATTCTTCTAAAACCATCATAAATGCATACTTATTTAGTCTAAAATACTCAATAAAACTATTTTTTTTATTAATTTTAAACACTTGCGACTCAGTTTTAATTATTGTCTTACGATTTTTCTGGTAGTCCCAGAGATTTGAACAGTCACGAAGCCTTTTAGTATTTAGATTTTCCGTTCTTTGTTTTTCTTTTTTAATTAAATACCAGGAAATCACAATTGCGAAACTCATTTTATATTATTTTAAAAATAAGTATTTTTATGTTTAATTTTTATTTTTGTCAAAAAATGCACTCTTCTTTATTGCAATTTCATTCACTTTAAAGTGATAATTTGGCTTTTTCCTGCATTTTTTTATGTTGTTGCTAAGAACAAAATGAAAATGAAATCGCCGTGAAAAAAACGATTCATTCGTTTTTCAGAACACAGCGGAATTGAAAATGTGGAACTAAAAACGATTCTACTTTCACTTCGTAGTGGAATATAGAACCCAGGCCATAATAATTCATTTGAAAAATAAACTGAAAATACTGCAAAAATCAGAAATTAGTTTCTGTAAAATAAACAAAATAAAAATTTTCCATGTCCTTGAATGGTAGCCCAATGTTCAGCAAGCAAAATCTCTTCAAATAGCATTTAATTCTGGCTGTTACAGTAAGATGTATAGCAATTTCGTGTGGCGTTTGGTATGCACAAATGAACATTGCATTTCACGCACTTATAAAGGGTCCGCCAATAACTTTTTTTTTTTTGAAATCCTGAACTAATTGGACTTTGTATGGCGTCATACCAAGGTCTTTATGCAAAATTCGTTTAAATGATGTTTCCGAAATGTTCAATTGTTGAGAACGACGGTGAATTGGTGTTGATGGCGCTTCACGCACACTTTCTGCCACATCAGCAATATTCTCGGGTGTACGCACACTGTTTTTGGCTTTTCACGCTTTGGTTTATCGATGAGGATGCCAGTTTCTTTCACTTTTTTCTCAAGATAACGAACATATGGACCATATTCGTTCAGCGGAAGGATAAAACTAATTATCTGTCAAGTCAGACATGAGCTAAGTGTTACCATTCACGAAATAAGCACTAGTTGAGAAAAAAAAAAACGTTAGATGGCGGACCCATTATCTGGAATACGCTGTGTAATTTGATTTCTTGCATCTAACTTTTTCCGCTGTGTGCTCCGGCCAATGATTGAGACCATCATACCTCAGGGAGACAGGTGGAGTAAATTCGAATTTCTTTTTGTTCCCGAAGTTGTAGGGCTGTTTTCATTTTCAACCCAAAAAATTGGTATACGCTTACGTATATTTCGAATTTCTTTTCAATCTTCTTTTTTTCTATTGCACAAAAACGTGAAACAAAATTAACGTTTTCTGCGCCATAAATCGTCGATACAAGTTGTACATTGCCCCCGTCAAGCCACCTTACTATAATTATATTTTCGTTTCTTTCAATGCGAAAGTCAAAACTACATCGTCCCACCTTTTTCGGATTGAAGCGGCACTTTACCCATTCTGTTACTTCTTATAGTTCCTGTGGCCCATATTCTGCGTAGTTTTAAATATCTTACTAAAGCCTGTGTTGTGAAGTAATTGTCAAAAAATATTTTAAAGTTTTTGTTTCCGGGAATTGTTTTTGTCAAATGAATTACAATATCGGCACAAAATCCAAACTTTTTTCTCCAATTATTGTATTTTTGCCTTGATATATCTCAAAATCGTAAACGACACCTTTTGAACTGCAGAGACAAAATATTTTCATACCCCACTTTATAGGCTTCTTTGGCATATATTGCCTTAGTGCTGTTTTCCCTTTAAAAGGGACCATCATTTCGTCAACGCAAATGTTTTCATCCTTTGGTAATGAATATATCTTTTTGCAAAATACATCTAAAAGCGATCGAACCTTGAATAGCTTGTCGTTTTTATTTGAACTCGAGGAGAATTTTAAGCTATTTCGTAGAGAGTGAAACCGAGCTCTAGTCATACATCGACGAAAGGAAGAGATCTCAGTAGCTTTCGATCAGTGAATTGTTAGACGAGGATAACCAATTTTTCCCATCATTATTTCTAATGCAACAAATTTCGTTAGCTCTTCATTGGTTAGTTTTATTGACGTCCCCGTGTCTTTTAGTGATGCCTGATTGGTTGCTGCAACGATTTCATTTAGAAGCTCACCTCCAAAAAGTATTGTAGAGGAGTCTTTACAATGTTTTTTTGGTATCAGTTCTTTGAAATGTTCATCTGGAGCAGTCCACTTGTCCTTTTTCCAGCGATAATTGTCTAGCTTCTTAAATGCTTCCCATACTCCTTTCTCGACTTCCTCCTCTACTAGTTCTTCTTCCTTTTTATTTTCAATATTATATATGTCTATTTCAGATGAATTTTGTCAAGATAACTCTTCTATAACAAAAGAGTAATTTTTTTCTAAGGCCCCTATTAGATCATCTAGTAGGTCAGAGTCTTCTAAATCAGAAATATATGATTCATCCAAATCATTCAAAATCTTTTCGATTTCACAATCCTTAACCTTCTTTGACATAATGAACTGCAGTTTTTGCGAAACAGCTTGTAAATGAATCAAACTTATCAAGTTCAAATAAATCGTTATTTTATACCGCACATTAGCTCCGTTTAATAAAATTGATGCCGTATGGCATCATGCAAATTCAAATAAATGCCACGGGGTTATTAGCTGGTATTTTAGATTAAATTATAAATTCTAGTAATATTTTACACTTCTCTACGTATTTTGGTATACTAAATTTTATTAATTTAGTATGTTATTTAGTAAAATCGTGTATATTAAAAAAGGCCCTTTTTAAAACTTAAAAAAAAAAAATTTAAGTAAAGTTTCAAAATTGCAGTTTTTCATCCAATGGTAGTTAAAATGTAATTAAAAAAAAGAACTGTTTTTAAAACATCTAAATACAATATTGCATAGAAAAAATTTATTTTAGATGAGTCAAACTAAATATAAAAGTATTCAAAAAGTCATGATGCCATATGGCATCAAAATAACGAAAGGGTTAACAGTTTTTCTAAGATGTGAATAGTACATTTTCTTATGAATGACTTTATTTAAATGCCGCCGCCGTATAATTCTCACTTGCATTAGCCGCCGCCGAAGCATGCGGCTTTCATCGGCTAAAATTCTTAGAGCCAGTTTTTGGGAGGACGATCAAACTTAGTTTTACAGCTGTTTAGTTAAACTTAAATAAGATATAAACTGCTTTTAAACCTCCATGCTGTTTTTCAGTGATGGTTTAAAAAATCTCAAATTAAATAAGATTACCATATTTTACACCAAAAAGAGTAATGCCATTTTCAAAAGAAATATGGTAGCACTTGCGAATGTCAAAAATGAAAAACAAACAAAACAACGCGCATAGAAAAAAAATGTTTGTTTATTTTGTGCCCAACAATTAAATATTTCTTTTGTTTAATATTGGTTGTAATTAAATATAAAATGGACTCTAAAATAAATGTAAAAATATAAGCCGATGGTTTGGACGAGCGGAAGCGCTGATAAAACTCCAAATCATTATATAAATAAAAACACATTTTCAAAAATTTCGTATATATTGTTTTTTTTTTTGGACTTTTAGTTAACAGCTGCTTTATTTATGTATAATTTTCATTCACAGCTGTTATGATTTGACAACTCAAAACTTAGTTTAAACGGCCAACGCTGGCCGGTTAAACTACAATTAAAATATAATAAACTTGATCTCAAAAACAGCATTTTAAGTTTAAACTTCGTTAAAACTATAAACAAGGTTGAACTACATCCCAAAAACTAGCTCTTAGCCGACTTTGACAGCTAAGCTGAAATGTTAATTTTTTTGATTATAGTTTACTTTTAGCTAAGTAGATTACTATAAAATCTTTTGATCTATATTTTGCGGCAAGGCAATTCTAAAATATAAATAAAAATTGTTTAGTTTTACTGATTATATTTATGATTTTTTAAGAAAGTTGGAATTTGCGTTACTGTGGCAGCATGGTTTTTTGAAAAACAGATTATTCTTTTTAGCATTTTCCTTATGTTGCAAAATTGGCCAATTTGTGTTTTGGGATTCCAGCCACGTCAGCATCTTCAGAACAAGCTTTTTCTTATGCTGGGAATTGCGTTAACGAAAAAAGAAGTGGACGCCATCCTGCAACAATAAAAAACAGCTATTCGTGCATGATAACATGAAAGACGTGGAACCATTTTTATCAAAATAATCAAAATCTTACAAACTTAATTAAAAAGCCTTATGCTAGTGTAGCAATGAATTACTTTTACTTTTTTAAATAAATAAATCAATTTAATTTTTCTAAATATTTCTAAAACCAGTCGGCTACAAGCCGGCTTTAAGCCGCCACCGAGTTATTTTTGCTTAGCCGCCGCCGCCGAAAATTTAGCTCGGCTTCGCCCTCTGTGTACAACCTTCCAATATGACATAAACACTGGTAATATTTTTCACAATAGCAAAAGTTACAAAAGAATATTGCATAGTGTATTGGTACATTTAGCTGTCAAGTTAATCAAAAAATGTATATGTAAACGAGGGAGATTAAAAAGTTGGATTAACGTTAAGCCCGTATGACACTGTATACTTTTTGTATTGACAATCTAAATTAAAGCAGTACAAATATATTGTTACTCAATTTTTTAACTAGTGTAAAGAGTACGAACACATAGTGCCAAATTTTAGTAAATGTCAAAACAAATACTTTTGTTATCGATAAATCAGCGAAAAATTGGGATATCTGTCAAAAGTGCAAACGAAAATTTTGAACTTTATCTTGACATTTCTCACAGGCAAATAAGTTTGTTGTCAGTTTCTTTTTGGAACTGTCAGTTAAAAAAAAAACAAAACTGTTTGTTTACAAATTGTATATATGTTTCATTCGCACATTAATGTTGTTTCTTTCTCCCAATACATCTTGAAACTATACAAAACTATACAGTGTCATAACAGCTTAAACTCCCTATAAACTGCCCTACAAGAAGACTACCGGTCATTTTACTAGTTATATTACCGGTAGTGTTGACCAATATATTGGTTAAAGTTTCTATTAGTTTATTAAGAGCAAAATGAAAAAACTAACCGAAACTCTAGTGTACATGTGATTTTGCCTCTCTCTCTAACTAATTAATTTCACAAGACTACAGAACATATATCTGTACTGTTTACTCTGCTGCTTTAAACTAGTCAATGATAACCTTAATAATGGTTAATACTAACTAGTTATTCATAACGTTAATATTGGTTAGCAATAACTAGTTACACCTAACTTATATATCCGTCATACCTAACCTTTATGAAATAAAACTTAGTTATTCACCCTTATTCTAGTTGTCGACGTCGATGCCGTCGTCGTTTTTGAGTCAACATCACTTTCTTTCGACGTCGACATCAATTTGACACCAATTTGGTATTCTCTAAGAGTTTTGTAACGACGTCGACTGTTTATCGGTAATTTGAAAAAAAACAAAAGCACATCTCTAATATTTGAGTCAGCTGATTTATTTTACTTGTTATTTTTGTGGGAAAATGTTTTTTATTTCTGATTCTGATTCGAGTGAAGAAGAAAATACTCGTAAACAAAATCTAATATTGCAAAGAAGACTACTCCGACAGAAGTCCGACATCTTCAACTTACCAGATAAAAAGTGAGTAGCAAAATCAAAGACTGTTGCCTTTAAAAATATTTTGTAATTTCTTCAAAAGGTTTGAAAGTTACTTTCGACTTAATAAAGCAGCTTTAAGCGTGTGCTGGAAATAATATCCCCTAATTTGAAAAGCGGAGTTAGATCAACATTCATTTCGAAAACAATCAAATTGGCAGCTACATTGAGATTTTTAGCCCAGGGATCGTACCAGCTCAGTGTTGGAAATGACTTTAACTTGGGACTGTCACAGCCAATAGTTTCCAAGATTCTGTCTGAGACTCTGGATGCCTTAGAATTGACAGTTTGCCCCCTATGGATAAAATTTGAGATGAAAGATATTGAAAGAAATGAAGCAAAATTACAGTTTTTTGAAAAAACATATTTTCCTGGTATTATTGGGTGTGTGGATGGAACTCATATCAAAATTTTAGCACCAATTAAAGAAAACCAGCATCTATACTTCAACCGTAAAGGGGTTTTTAGTTTAAAACGCTATGATCGTAAGTATGTTAAATATTTAATTGCATTTTATAATCATATATATTTGACTTTCATGTAGATTTGTGATCATAAAATGCGGATACGGTTTTTGGATGCCCGATATGCAGGTTCTGCTCATGATTCATTAATCTGGAACGTTAGCCAAGCAAAACGAGTTTTGCAAGAACGATATACTGGTGGTGAACGGAATTCATGGCTTTTGGTAAAAATTTTATTGTTATTTAAACCATTTCCTGCCACTGATCGATTCTGTGCGAATTTTTTACTTTAAAAATATTTTACGTAGATTTTCATATAGAAAACACATACAAATTTTAGTTTTGAAAAATTTTTAATACATTCTGGGTGTTTTGAAAGTAAAAGTTTGAACTAAAACTGGATGTGTTTTCGCTAGGGAGCACTGTATAAGTGAACAAAAATTCCTACCGGATCCATCAGTGCCAGGAAATGGGTTAAGCGCACGGAAAAAGTGCAAAGTACTTCGGTAAAATACAACTTCAAAAATTTTTGGGTTAGTTACACAATATCTAAGTTAAAAAATAATATTTTCTTAGATAAGTTACAAATGAAAAAACTTGGGTAACCTAAAAAAGTGTAAACTGCTTAAATCTTCCGCCACCAGTAGCATTACACTCAACTTTGTTGGCTACGATTTTCTTTTTCACTTTAAATTTAAAGTCTCTCCAAACCTGTAAATAAATTTGAAGTTATATATATATTTTTATAATGCCTATATACGTTTATGATTTCCTTACCTTCTGCCACCCATCTCCAAGTCTTCTTGGTGGGCCAAGAGAATTGAGGACTTTTGATACTTCATCCCATTGTTGTTTAAAATTACTCGGAACAGTGCCTCTGCAAAATCCTCGAGCAAGTGATGGATTTTTCTGCAACTCTTCCACAAGTTTTACAAACTGTTTTACGTTCGTTATTTTAATTTTTTAAATTTTTTCCATTTTTTTTCTATTTCTTATTTTTTTTACACTTCACTTCAAAATGTCGTTAGCAAAAATGACGACGACAGAATCAGAGTCGTCTCAACACAATAACGTCGTTAAGTTTTCTTAGAGAATACCAAATATTAGTCAACAGTAATCGATACAAGTCGATAACGACAACTGGAATACCAATTTTAAAAAGATGACACAAGACGACGTCGTTTTGTGTCGACGTCAACTAGAATAAGGGTGATTGATTTCTCATTTAAAATTCAGATTTATATTAAATAAAAGTAAATGATAAATAAAAAAAAAAACTTATTAATAAATTAATAATAATAACAATAATAGGTCATCAGTAAATAGGCCACGGATTACACTGCCGACATCTTCCGATGTACCCTTGAGCTTATACATGTAGTTAACCTGTAAAAAATATATATGTGATATTTAAATTTTCAAATTATTTTCTTAAATTTCAGATTTTGTTACCGTTGCTTGGGCAAAATCTTCGGCCTTTAGCTTCTCCTCCATCTAATTTACCGCTTCATCAGACCGCAAAGGAAGCATGGCTGCCACTTCGTTTAACTTTCTGTCTATATTTTTGCCAGTAAATAACATTTGTTAATTTTATAATATATAAAATTGTTTATTTATATTTATATTTACCTTGATCTTTGTCCACAGCTTTGTTGGCAGCCAAATTTTCCTTTTCAGAATTTGTACATTTCTTACTAAGGCTAAATGTTTTTTTTTTTTTTTTGATTAATTTTTGGCCTGAAAAAAAACCTATAATGAAATATATCAAACGGAAATTTTGCATTTGTACATTCGATGTTCCACTCTAACACATATGTTAGAGTGAAACAAGTAATGCAATATTTACCTGCTTTGCCACTAGCAACAATTTTTCCTCAATACATTAGATCCAAAAAAATCCCCAAAATTTCCAAACCCCAATTTGCATACTAATTTTATTTTTTGGCCAATAAATAAGTAAAATTAAAATAAAAATATTCCATATATTTTAATACAACTTCTATTTAAATGAAAATTAAATAATTATTTACATAAATTTCTATAAAACAAATTCAATAAATATTATAAAAAAATACCATAAAATTGTATTTCAAAAACGAAACAGTGGCAGCGCCGGTAGCAGAAATTCAATGTAAAATTGTTGCAAGTGTGTTGGTAAATAAATGTTTTTTTTTTAGTTTTGGTTATGCATTTCTTGTAGGGTGGATATAACCAAACAAGTATTATAATCTGGCAACACCAAAATTATCGATTACTATTGAACAAAAATTGCTTTCTCTAACGGATTTAAAACATTTTGTTTACAAGGTTTTAAACTTATATTTCGTGATTTTTATATAAAGAAAAAATATAAAATAGTGCTAAAATATCAATACTTTAAAACATAATAATGTATGAAACTGATTCAGACGACGAACTTCTTAACGCCGCTGATGTTACGTACAATGGCGATCTGAAAGAGTCCTTTACAAAAGTTGAGCTGGTTAGCCAGGATGAATTAGAGCAAGCTTCTTTAGTTGAGATACAGGAAAGAGCCTCACGTTTAGAACAAGAATATGCACAACAACAGCAACAACAACTCAAAGAGGACGAGAACCGTGAAAAATTGTACCATTTGCCTGGCTCCTGTCTGACACAATCACAGATTCCCAACGTAGCTGAAGTTCCCCGGAAATATTTGGATTGCTTGGAACGAGAATTCGGACATACTAGTTTTCGTACATTACAGTGGGCCATAATATTTTCCATATTGCAGGAGGCTCGAGACAATTGCGCAATTATGGCAACAGGTTATGGCAAATCTTTGACGTACCAATTTCCGGCAATCTTTTTAGAAAGGGTTGCCATCGTGGTGTCACCCCTTATATCACTAATGGAAGATCAAGTGAGAGCCCTGAATTTAACTCGCGAGAGAGCCTGTTTACTTGGTTCAGCGCAGACCGATCGGACAATTGAGAAACGTATATTAGAATTAGATTTTAACCTGGTATATGCTACTCCCGAATACATAACGGGAGAATGTGGCCAAAGTCTACTTAAGGCTCTTGGTAACAATTTGGTGTTATTAGCTGTTGATGAGGCCCATTGTATTTCACAGTGGGGACATGATTTCCGTTCGGCTTATCGCAGATTGAATTTGCTAAGACGTTGTGTTCATCAGGTGCCAATATTGGCCTTAACTGCTACTGCTACTGCACAAGTACGGGATGATATTTGCCATCAATTGGGTTTAAGACATCCCCAGCTGTTGAACTCGGGCTTTGACCGGCCTAATTTGGAATTTATCGTACGCCAAAGATCTTCGCTGCGCGGTGGACTTGGAGTATGGCTTGACATGGGCTCATACATCCATTGGGCACTTGGCGAAGAGGGCTCTGTTATAATTTATTGCAATACTTGTAGTTTTGCTGAAACTGTTTCTCGAGAGATCCAGCAACATATACCATGTCATTATTATCACAGTAAATTGACTTTGAAGCAAAAACGACAACATCATCATGAATTTTCCAGAGATATTGTGCGTGTTATCGTAGCAACTATGGCATTCGGTATGGGCATTGATAAGCCCGATGTACGTCTGGTTATACATTATGGCGTACCCAACGATTTGGAAAGATACTATCAGGAGGTATGTCCTAAGTTTGTAAAAACCAATTTACACAACAACCAAAAACTAGTATTTTTTGGCTTTGATTAAAAATTTGCATGGAATTTGGCAAATACAAGAAATTTTCAGAAACTACTAAATTTTGGTTGGAGTCTAAATTCGGCTTAGTTTTTTATTTTATGCTTTGACAATTTAAAAGCCTCTAAAAAACAATGGTTGTGTTCGGCTAAAACGCCTGCTCTAACGTAAAACTACAAAATCGTTCAAGTTACATTGTTCGCAAGGGTTTTGGCACAGTTATTTGTATCAAAAGAAATTCTCCATTACATCGTCACCTAAAATGCAAAAGTACTTAACTAACATATTTACTTTTTTTTTTACAGGAGAAGTAAACAATGTCCACAGATATTTTAACAATTACGTTAATAAAAGTGATAGTTTTAATCATAGAACTAAAAAATTTTGAGGAGAATAGTAGAGCTTCAATATTTTACAGGGCAACAACAAAAATAATCAATAAACCCAGGTCTGGAAACTTTGTTAGTTACGCCCTTTTGCATTTTAGGTGACAACATGTAAATGTTGAATACGGTTATAGCGGATATGGCAGTACTAAATACAAACATCTTATTAACGGTACGAAAAGAAAAGATTCCGATATTTTTTACTAGAAAAACTAGTTTAAAAACACAAAATGAATTAAACACATAAAAAGTTATTTTTTCAAAAGTTATTAAGGAAAGAGAAGTTGTGCAAACTTCGCATTTGATTCTGGAGAAAATACTTATGAGAATAATTATATTTTTACCTCTGGTGATATTTCCTATTAGCGGTTTTCATTCTTAACAAAGCGTGTCTTTTTTTTGAATGTATGGTAAATTTATAAATCAGCTGATTTTTGTTGTTCGCCACATACATATGTATCCAAAAGTATTTTAACTTAAGAAAAATTACAAAATTTACAGAAAAAAAAATCACAAGTTTTTGAGTGCAAAATACTTTCATTTTAAACTGGATTTTTCGATATTTTTTTTATTAATTTTTAAGTTTTTTCAATAGTTAACACAAAATAAATTTTTTTGACGCAGAACAGGCAGCTGTTTTTTGGCTGATGTATTTATCACGCGTGTTTACTACAGTTTTTATGTGGTATTTCGCCGCATGGTAGTAAATTTTAGTGCAATACATTTTGTTGTTGGTTGTGGTAAATTATGATAAATTTATCAAACGTACACTATAAACCAGATCTACAAGTGTTATTTACTACCAATAATGAATACCGCTAGGTTTGCAAAATGCTGACATTCAACAAAAAATAATCTTGATTTTGAAAAAAAAATCTTGACTTGTAAAAACACTCATATGTTACCAAGCAAAATATTAGTAATATCATCTCATTACTGTTTGCATTACCAATAATAATAGTAATAGGGTTATATAATAGGGTTATATAGTTGCAACAAAAAGTTGACTTAGACTTGTGTAGAGTTTTAAAAGTCGAGTTTTTGACTATTCGACTGTAGTTTTTAAAAAGTCGACTTTTCGAATTTTTTACTTTATTCCAATAAAAGTCGATAAATTGACTTTTTGTATGAAAATTTCTAATTCGCGAAAAAAAACTTATTTTTTAGATTGTTTTGGGGTCAATTAATTTGTATTTTAATGGCAATGATAACGAACTCGAGTTTTATTAATGTTAAAATTATCTTTATTAAAAAAAAAAATTTAAAAGTTTCCAATTTTTAATACAAAGTTCAAAGTTCACATTTCATTATCAAAAAATTTTAATGTCAAATTTTTAATGTCAGCCAACAAATAATTTTTGGACTATAAGACTAAGCTAATCAAGCAGATTGTCAATGAAATTACCGTTGGTAATTTCTAACTGGATAGCACTTGGAAAATACTTTTTACCAACGTTGGCATATTCTTTGCCAATGATTTTTTCTGTAGACCACTGAAATTTTCGTAAAAAAATACTGGAAAAAGGCTTTTTGGCTTTTTAAACCTGTGTTTTGCCAGTAGTTTATTTATTATTATCAATAATGACAATGATAATGGCAGGAAATGCCGAGACAAAAACGCTATATTTTATATATCGTCTTTTAATATCAAGTGAAAGCGATCCTTAAGCCTCTAGATAACTTTTTTAGCCGCTTAAAATACTTAAGGATATTAGAAAGTTCTTGTTTTAATTCTTTAAAAATTTCAATTAAATTTCAAGACAAGGTTACATATTACATATTAATTCTGTAGGAATTCGACTTCTTCCATCTAAGAACACTTTTTATAATCGGCTCCCAACCACTACAGTTCTAAAACATATTCCACAAGAACCAGTTTCATGGAACACGAACCCGTTTCACAAAAATCTAAGATATACCAAACAAAAACCAATTTTTATAAGTAGCTCAAGGATCAATTATTCCGTTTGCTTTTGGAATTACGTTATAAATAGGTTTAAATGTAAAAAGAAGAAAAATAAAATATTAGCGATTTTCCTAGCTAAATACGGTATTCAAGATACAGAACTAAAATGGTTTCAGTCATATTTAACAAATCGTAGACAGTTGACAAATGTTAATGGTGAAATATCAAATGTAATAGAAAATGAATATGGAGTACCACAATTCTCAATGTTAGGAGCTCTACTTTTTGTTATATATATAAATGATATGGTAAATATGTTCAAGAAGTGCGAAATTGTTCAGTATGCAGATGATACCTTGATTTTCTCAGAAGCAACAACTAATGAATTATGTCATGAAAATTTGAAAAACGTTATGGATAATATTGATAAATTAATAAATTAAAACTAAACGAAAACAAAACTTAATTAATGGAAATCAATATGAACACAAACATAACTTTCAAAAAATAAATAATGTAATAATCGAAAAAGTAAATAATATAAAATATCTGGGTTTCTTAATAGACAAAGATCTAAACTTCAAAGATCATGTCGAATACATATGTAGAAAAATTGGCAAGAAAATTGGGTTTTTTAAACGTATAAGAAATAAAATGACAATATAAACCGCAATAAACATCTATAACACTATGATAAAACCACATTTTGAATATGGGTCAACCATTTTACTTACTTGCTGTTCAGACCAACAAATAAATAGGATACAAAAACTACAAAATAAGGCTATGCGCTTAATTTTAAAATGCAATCGGTTTACTTCAAAAAGATATATGTTAGGCACACTGAAATGGTAAAACATTCAGCAAAGGCTGCAACTAAATACAATATTTTTTATCCAAAAATGAAAATGGGAAGTTCAGCCGATTACTTGATTGAACAAATAAGACATGTTGGAGAGGTTCAACCTTACAACCTTCGGAATGGCTTAGATTTTAGACCACAGCGAGCAGATACAAATGCAATGCAGAAATCGTTTTTTTTTACAAATTATTGAAACTTTATAATATGATGCCTAGTGACGTCAAGAATGAAACAAATATAAATCTTTTTAGAAGAAAAACTGTAAACCTTATTTAAAATGTTAATTCTAATCAGAGTATATAATATTTTGTTAAATTAATATAAAATGTCCATTTAAAGTATTTTAAATACTACTAATAAAACTAAACTAAACTAAAAAATTGCAAACAGAAATGACCCGACAATCGAACGGTTTATAATGAAAAATTAGTTGCTCTTAAAGTTGTCTATGAAACTCTCATACTTTCAAAATGGTAGCAGTGACAGATTCTTAACCCTTTTACTACCGACTCTCTGTTTGTGGATATATTTCTATTTTAACTATAGATGCTTCTTTGGGGTCCAGCAATTTAGCTGCATTAGATTCGAGGCCATACTTGTGTTGGAAATATTTTTTCTTCGATTTCTGAAAAATTAAAATTTTTTTGTTTTTTTAGTTAGTCTCTTTACAGGAAGAAGAAGAAGAAAACATTTTTATTGAAAAATTTTACGGACACAAGGGATACACCAGACTGCCGCAGTTTCGTCCCCCTCATGGGACTCGTCAGTGGTTAATGTATGTGTCAATTGAACAAAGTATTTTATATTGTTAATTTGCTCTATATGAAAATTTTTTTTTTACTTTTTTGGAGTCGTACTGGGATTCAAACTCACTGCCTTAGCATCAAGCTTTCCATCATAATCTCACCTCTTAACGAGTTGAGCCACGGTCGACACAGCGATGACTGGGCTAAGTGGAGTTTTGTCACACTACGTACACACAAGTATTGTTTCGATCAGAAGAGACAGAATTAACTAATACCAATGCACAATTAATGTCTCAATTAGAATGCTTCTTCTTCTTAATCCTATCTCTCTTTCACAAGTAATTATCACGTTTTTGATGCGCTTTATTCACATACAGTAGTTGACACATAAATTAACCACTGACGAGTCCCAGGAGGGGGACGAAACTGCGGCAGTCTGGTGTAACCCTTGTGTCCGTAAAATTTTTCAATAAAAATGTTTTTTCTTCTTCTTCCTGTAAAGAGACTAATTAAAATAAAATTCTACAGTAATTAATTAAAAACTAATTACGATTGTCATTATCTGACGGTTGCAAAACACTTTCTAACATAAAAATTTTGTTTTCAATTTATAACGAGCTTTCAACCTCCGTATATTTACAAAATAAAGCAAATCAAACATATTAGCTAGGTTGATACTAGTATTTCGATCTGGCTAAAGATCTCATCAGAACCCGAAGTTTTAGAAAAGTTAGAGCCTCCATAATAGACAGAACTTTAACAAAAAACCTATTAATATTCAATTTTGCTCCATTCTTGTCTTCTTAGTAATCAAGCACGTGGTTAGGTCTTTTCCTAACAAGCATCATGACGTTACTAAACTTTAAAGACCAAAAATGTTCTATTCATATAAAAAATTTTTAGTTTGTACTCTGGCTCAAGTAATATTTTTTACAGTTATATTAGTTTTTTGTTTTTATATACATCGAGATTATTTTTATGTTATTTTCAATTTATAACGAGCTTTCAACCTTTGTATATTTACAAAAATAAAGCAAATCAAACATATTAGCTAGGTTGATACTAGTATTTCGATCTGGCTAAAGATCTCATCAGAACCCGAAGTTTTAGAAAAGTTAGAGCCTCCATAATAGGCAGAACTTTAACAAAAAACCTATTAATATTCAATTTTGCTCCATTCTTGTGTTCTTAGTAATCAAGCACGCGGTTAGGTCTTTTCCTAACAAGCATCATGACGTTACTAAACTTTAAAGACCAAAAATGTTCTATTATATAAAAAAATTTTAGTTTGTACTCTGGCTCAAGTAATATTTTTTACAGTTATATTAGTTTTTTGTTTTTATATACATCGAGATTATTTTTATGTTATTTTCAATTTATAACGAGCTTTCAACCTCCGTATATTTACAAAAATAAAGCAAATCAAACATATTAGCTAGGTTGATACTAGTATTTCGATCTGGCTAAAGATCTCATCAGAACCCGAAGTTTTAGAAAAGTTAGAGCCTCCATAATAGGCAGAACTTTAACAAAAAACCTATTAATATTCAATTTTGCTCCATTCTTGTCTTCTTAGTAATCAAGCACGTGGTTAGGTCTTTTCCTAACAAGCATCATGACGTTACTAAACTTTAAAGACCAAAAATGTTCTATTTATATAAAAAAATTTTAGTTTGTACTCTGGCTCAAGTAATATTTTTTACAGTTATATTAGTTTTTTGTTTCTATATACATCGAGATTATTTTTATGTTATTTTCAATTTATAACGAGCTTTCAACCTCCGTATATTTACAAAAATAAAGCAAATCAATTTGAGTCACTTTTGTGCGATATATTTCAAAAAAAAAAAAACTGTGTTGTTAAATACAGCAGTTTAAACCGCGGATTTTGAGAAACATCCATTTTACCTCAAAAAAAAATTTTTTTTTACTTATTTAAAGCATGACAAAAGCGGCTGTAAAGTGAGGTATCACATAGCTTCAACCGTTAAAAAGATGTGGACGGTTAAGTACGACTACCTTTGTTAAATTTTCGATTTTTTTCATATTTTAAAAAGAGACATTTCCACAAACGTTAGAGCTAACAACCTACAACTTCTACGATGACACATTTATATGACATTTACCTTCTATGGTATGGTATACCTTTAATATTGAAGGGGGTAGAAGTCGAAAATTGGATATATTTAAACGAGCGGATAATAGTGAACTATTTCAAATCGTTCAATTGGGTGAGTAGTTCAATTGAACTAGTTCGTTCGCGAACTACACAAGTCTAGTCTGAGCTGGGCCTGGCCTTTCCATCCCTGATTTCAGCATTTTACGTTTTTTTAAAGCCATATTTTCAATGGTACATATAACACTCCGCTGTTATACCATCGTTCCCTGGTGATTTTCCATCTTTTAAAGAAGATATTGCATTTTTTATTTCTTCTGAAGATGAATTGTCCGTTGAAATAAAAACATGTGTCTGTTGACTTCTGGGTATATGCAAATCGTCGACTTCACTTTGAATAATATTTAAAGTTTTTTCAAAATCTTGCTTCCATATTTTTAATTGATCGTCTTTGGATGTTATAAAACAAGATTAACATCTTGTACGAGCGTGAGATTCACCGTTGTTTTTTTTTCCGATAAGAGTTCTTATAAATTTGTAGAGTTCCTTAGAATCTCCCTTAGTCGCCGCTGGTTGGGTATTGTTTCCCAAATTTTCGTAATGTGCCTTCTTGTCTCCTTTCACTTGCTTTTTATTTCTTTGCTTATTAGTTTGTATTTATTGTTATAATCACCTTTTCGTTAATAATTGTTTTCCCTGATCTTTTTACATTTTACTTAATTCCGTTCTTCTATGATATTCCAAGAGCTAATTGTCATCCATTCTGTGCGTTGATTCCGCTTATGTCCCAGTATTGTCTCGCAAGTATCTTGCATTTTGCTCTTGATATTTTTCCAGTATTCTTCACTTGTTTTGTACACGTGCTTAGCTCCATATTACTAATACTGTTTGTAAATATTTGTTTAATTGCATTATTTTTCAATTTAGTGGCATCAAATCTGATTGTTTTGACATCGCTGATTGTTACTTTTGGGAAACAATTTGAGCTTAATTCCTGCTATTATAAGATAGTTATCGCTAAAGATTTCCGCACTGCGTTTGTTTCGAACGTCGCATAGAATATTGCACCACTTTCTTGATACACATATGATCAATTTGACTTTCAAAGTTTCCTCTTGGTGATTTCCATGTTATCTTGTGGGTCCTTTTATGAGTAAACATAGATCCACCTATCTCGTAATTCATGTAAAGTTCTAGCAAAGGTTCTTCATTCTCATTACGGCAACCTTTAGCATGATTGCTACATACCCATTATTGTCATCATCAAGTTGTTCGTTGGTGTCACCTAGAAGGGATTTTGATTAATATGCTACACCTGCGGTCACGCACATCTTACCACTTCATTTTTCACGTTTTTTTTTTAAATTTCTCAGCTTACGTTTGGATCACATGCTAATTTTTTTGGATTTTATAGATATAAAATAAATAAAAGGATCATTTTTATTTGCATATGTTTATCTCGGTTTTGAAAATATTTTCATAAAAATAATGTTATTTGTTTACTTGAGTCTAATAAGATGTCGACATCCCCTTTGGCGGCTATAACATCATCGATTCGGGCAGGCATTGACTCAACAAGTTTTTGCAATTTACTGTTTGAAATCTAATTTTCCCAGACATTTTCCAAAATTCTTTTTAACTCCAGTTTACTCTGTGACTTACGCAGAGCCACTTAACGTTTCTTCGTGCATTAAACGTTCGATAGGATTTAAGTCCGGCGAGTTTCCAGGCCAATCCATGTATAAAATACCGATGTCCTAGAATATTTTTTTCACCTGTAAAAAATATCAAAAGGATCCATAAAGAACAAAGGACTCCGTACATAATAAGAAAAACATTCACAGATCATTTGACTCAGGATGCTTGCCGTTCTAATAACACAAGTGTTCTTTAATCTTTCTCCTCGAAAACGTCTCACGTACGGAAGATTGTCTGCATAGTGCAAGTTAAATTTGCTCTTCTCAGACCATATAACATTTCTCCATTGGTCGAGCGTGCAATTACGGTGCATTCTGGCCCACTCCAACCGTTTAGCTCTCATTTTCTGTGTCAGGAGAGGTTTTTTTTTGCTGGTCTACTGTCACAAAGTCCGAATTCCCGCAACCGCCTGCGAACCGTTTAAACACTAATGCTAACTTGATGCTCTTTTTCAAGATCTCTTCTTATTTCGACGGCACTTTTAAAATGATTCTTCAGGCTCATTCGGTGTATCTGTTTTGTCAGATGTTTTTCTCCTAGTTCTTTTCCTGTTTCTGCTCTCTTAAACGGTCGCCCTGGTTCTTTTTTTCAGCAAATTTATCACGGTTAGGTGACTGCAGCCTATCCGTCTTGAACTTTCTCGGCAAGATAATCCTTCTACCTCCAATGTAAAAGTAATGAGCGTTTGGTCCCTAGTCAACCGCTTATATTTCGGAGTCAGTTTTGAGGTATACGTGTTTAAATTTGCCTCTGCTAATTTATAAATGATTTTTTTTTTCACAAAATTTTGTACTCTTTTTTATTTGAAGGTACTTGCTCGGATAAATTGATAAAATTACGATCGTTATAATATGCATTCAAACAAGAGTTTGTCTACCGAAATTCAATGGTAAGATGTGCGTGACCGCAGGTGTATTTAGTTGGCTATAAAAATTTTTCAAAATTTCTCTTTAACCGATATCTCAGTGTCCTTTGCAGGCGCGTAGCATTGTATTAATGTGATGTTGTATTTTGTTCTTTCCAATCGGCAAATGATTTATATGTACGACTGCTTAAGAATATGCCAAGTCCTATTACATGTGGGTCATCTTGGTTAGGCATTTCAAAATATATGAGCGCATCACCTTTTCTGTTACGTACTTCCCCATTCCCGTTCCATCTCACTTCACTGAGACCATACACGCTGATATTTAACCGCTTACATTATCGTGTTAGTTTGGCAAATTTTCGAGCCTGATTTAACGTCCTGGCATTTTATTGCGCAAATCTTATCCTTTTAACATTGCTATTTAACATTGGGTCCTCAGATATTTCCTTCCAAGGACAGTTGCTGTGGTTATATCGCCTTTGATCGGTCGACAGAGCCGCATCTGCTAAAAACAGGATTTTCCTCTAATCGGAGAGGATGACAGTAATGTAGGATAGGCTATATGTTAAGCATCACGCATCGCATTATACCCCATATTTGCAATAAATCGGTTCAAAATTTTTTTTCACAGAAATAACTTTGTTGGGCAAAAAAAAAACAAATTTTTCAGTAAATCAGTGAAACTTTTCTTCACAAAATCAACATTTTCTTAAAATAATGAAAAGTTGCTATTTTAAATGAAACTTCTTCATTGAGTGTTAGAAAATTTACATAAATGTCTTCATTCAATTTTAAGAAAATTTCAAGTTCAATTTTATTGATTTAATGCAAAAATTCTTTAATATCATGCAGATAATTCTCTCAGTGAAACGTAGCTATAATGCCTTTTAATAAAACTGATGCAAGTTTTTATAAAATTTGATGGAAAATATCATTTCATTAATTAATAGTGTAACATTTATAAATTAAAGACAATTTATTAACATTAGGTCATTTATTTCTAATTCGGCTTTTTACAATGTGTTCTTTTCTTCACTAGGTTTACCATATATATTATTATAAAATTCAGTATTGTATACTCAAAACCCAACAGTGTTTTCCCCCTAAATATATTAAATTACTACATACTAATTTTCCATATACAGAATAATATAATCGATTCAATTTGATTAATCTATTTCAAAGTCTTCTAAATACTTGGGTTTATTTCTAATTCTAACAGGATAATCTATATCCTTTATCAACAACTACATCCTATTCGGAGGTGCCCGTCAGCTCATGTGATGACGATGTCAAATCAGACTATGTCAAATTAAGACCTTGTTCCTCCATGATAACTGCCGTTTCCATTTCGTTATTCTGCGTTTCAGTTCCAGTTTGACCCACATTTCAACGTTCTTCCATTGGTTCATTATTAACAGTTCCTAAATTGCTTACTACCTTTCTGATTTGATCCACATGCCTTTGCCACAACCGACCATCATTAAATAATACTTCGTAGTTCAATTGCCCAATTCGTTTCGTTATTTTCTCAAACTGACACTTGTTATTCGTTAAATAATCATGTACCGCCATTCTCTCCTCCTCATCAAATGATTTTAAATCGTAAAATTTTCATCACTTGAGTTTCTAGTATTCTGTGGTAATAATAAATCTAAACGGTTTGAATTTGTCTACCCAACATTAACATCTGGCTGGTAAACTTCCTGTTTGCATATGATTGGACCGACGTAAGTAATATTTTAGGCACTTCACTTAAATGATTTTAACTTGTTTTAAATTGTTTGTACGAATCTTTCGGCCAAGTTGTTTGTAGCTGGGTGGTATGGGGCACCTTGTTTGTGTCTTAAGAATTTCCAAAATTGTCCTGAATTGTGTGCCATGGTCACTTACCAACATATTCCTGAAAAAATTTCTCGACAAACTTCAATTGTATTTTCAGCATTTATGTTATATATAACACACACTTCCGGCCAATTTGTAAATGCATCAACGACCACAAATAAATATTTCATGTACACGTTCGAATGGTTTACTTGCTGTATTTCAACAGTGTATTGGGGTTTTCTGGCTCCGCTGTCGTTTTTTCTGGCTCCGCTGTCGTTATTTGGCATTGCATATAATTTTTCACCAGATTTTCTATATCACTGTCTAATTTAGGCCACCAACAATTCCCACGAGCTAGGCTTTTCATTTTATTCATAAAAAAGTGCCACGAATGGAGTTCTTGCAACATATTTTTGCGCAAGACCGCTGGAATGTATACGCTTATGATTTTGAAATCGTAACGTTTTGAGTTTGAGTTTCTAGTATTCTGTGGTAATAATAAATCTAAACAGTTTTGAATTTGTCTACCCAACATTAACATCGCTGGTGAACTTCCTGTTTGCATATGACTGGACCGACGTAAGTAATATTTTAGATACTTCACTTTTCAAATTTCGGGGGGTACACTTAAATGATTTTAACTTGTTTTTAATTGTTTGTACGAATCTTTCGGCCAAGCCGTTTGTAGCTGGGTAGTATGGGGCACCTTGTTTGTGTCTTATTCCGTAATCCGCATTAGGCCTTCTTGTTGAAGACTAAACTCTGTTTGTTGGATCCAAAACCGATCCCTGTCTGGGCATTGGCGGCCATATCTTAAACAGTCCATTAATAAATGTATTTCCTTTTCTTTTAACGTTTCCTTAATTAACTCGCTTACTGTCACTGGTAAATTTTGGATTCTTTCAATTTCTATTTTATTAACTTCAGCTAAAGGTATTCCTTTTTATATTTTCTGGTAATCAAGAGATTACATCAGCATTCTTTTTTGACCTCTTGACTTCAATCTCGTAATCGAATGATTGTAGAAATTTTGCATAGTGTTGCATTCTGGTGGCATTCCTTTTTTTGGAGAAAATATCTGCGAAAAAGGTTTGTTGTCTGTTATAAGTATAAACTTACGACCGAGAAGATATTGATAACATTTTGTAACCCCAAACACAATAGCGTATGCCTCTTTGTCAATTGGACTTTATTGTTGCTGAGTACTTGACAATTTTTGTGGCGGGAATTGTATAGGGCGCTCTGACCCATCTGGAAACCGGTGGCTTAAGATTGCTCCCACTCCATATGAACTTGCGTCCACATCTAAAACCAATACCAAATTTGGATAGTAATGCACTAAAATAATAACTTTTCCCACTCCTTAAATGACTTTTTGCACTTCTTATAAACGGTACGCCTTTTTTCAATAAATTGTTTATATTGTATAATACCAACAAAAGGCTCCCACTTTATCTACATTAGTAGGTCTCTTCATATTTTATATTGCTGTAATTTTTTCTTTTATCTTTCCGATTCCGTTTTTATTGATTACATACCCACAGTTCTCAATTTCATCTTTCATCCAATCAGACTTTTCCACATTTATTCGCATATTATGCTCCATTTAGCGGGAGTGAATGCCACCCAAACATCATTCGTGTAATCATTGTGTGTATTTATTTTAAAAAACATACGGTCATCTGGATGCCCCTCCAGTTGTAAGTACGCTTGAGACAAATCTATCTTCGTACATTTTTCCCCTCCTTACATTGTACTGAAAAGTTCCTCAATAGTCGGTAAAGCGCGCTCATCCACAATCATAACCGGATTAATGGTAATTTTGTAATCATCACATATTCGTACACGCATGTTTTTCTTTGGAATCACCACTATTGGTGTGTCCCACTCACTTGATTTGACCTTAATCAGTAGCCCTTCGGACTCTCTCTCTTTCCACTGCATCCATTTAGGAAAATGTAACTCTTATCGCCTTTAAAAACTTTGGAGTACTTTCGGGTTTTATATTTATTCTTGCCTGATGGCCTGTTATCTTACCAGCAGTAGGATGTTGTAACACTGCATATTTTCTTGTAATTTAGTTTTAGCACGGTTTCCATGTTAATTGTATGTACATTGTTAATTTTTTGTACTAAAGATTTCCACCTAGTTCAACTTTACATTTCTTAACCATTCTCGGTCGTGCAGTGGTCTTTTGTTTGCATTTACCAGATATAATTTTAAGGATGATGATACCGCATTGGCTAAAAATTGAAAAGAAACTAACACATAAACAACAGGCAATTGATTGTCGCAAAAACTGAACAAATCTGTGTCATTATCCTGAATTCTTAATTTGCCAATGTATTTCTTCGCATCGTCAACATTCACAATAGTAACGGGAGCACCTCGGTCCGTGAAGTTGCCAAAGGTGTGCAGCCTTTTTCAAAACGTTGAAATTACGTCTATAATGATTATTTTTCAACGACCTATCGCCTTCCCCATATAAACAAAGTTTAGATTTAATTTATTTTATATTTTTTCAATAGATATGCAATTAAAATTACTATACTAATGCCCGTAATTTCAAGCATTATTTACCTACCGGTGCTTAGATACCTACCCGATTTTGTTCGTGTATACGGGTAGATATCTAAGCACCGGTAGGTATCTATTGCTTGAAATTACGGGCATAAATTAATTAAATCTTATCTGTGCCTATCACAGAAAGTTAAAAGGTCTTGAAAAAAACTAATTATATACGCAATTTTAATAATTTAAACAAATCGCACCTTTGACAACTTCACGGACCGTCACTGGACCACCTGTATCAATTTCAAAATTTATAAATGTGTTATTTACTTTTAAATTGCAAAATAATTAGAACGATCTGAGTACAATTTACCATCAACTTTCTTAAGTTTTAAAGTTTTCTTTTTTGCAACGCTTTGACAACGGTGTAAAATACCATTCTCACACCGTAAAACATGGTTATCATTAGTCGCGTTAAACCTGTAAATCGGAATCTTCTGAAAACTCTTCTACCACCTTTTAAAGTGCCTTTAAAACGCTGTCACGCTCGTATTTTTCTACCTGGGCTATATTGTAAACTTCGATAAACGATATCTGGTCGGATTGTCGGTATTTGGAGAAAATGTGGACAAATTTTGATATTGAACACATATATGTTGAGCCGTTTTGATTGGATTTAAGCTGTAAAGATAAATAATCGACATCGAATTTTTTTCGATTTGGCCGAACTTTTGGCGGCCTAATATTGAATTCATTGCTACGGACTTTTCTTTAAATTTGTCACTCAAAATCGTATCTAATAAGTCCAATAAACATTTTTTCATTTGTTAAATTTGTTCATAATGCTTTAAAATACCGAATACCGACGAAAATAATTTTATGGCGAAAGTCTTCGGCCGTACACTACTTAAATTTGCTAAAGTTTTTCTTCTAATTTTTATACTTAAGGTTGGTCGTGCTGGTCGCGATGGTTTACATTCCAAATGTGTGCTCTTCCATAACTCATCTGATTGGACAACACATCAACGTATACGACAAGAATCGAATTCACATCATAGACATTTAATGCATTTGGAAAATCTTGCTTTGAAAATGTCTTCGTATACTCGTATTACGACATGTCGTCGCAAATTTATTTTGGAATATTTTGACGATGAGACTGCAAATTCATTGCAAACACGAAAAGATTGCTGCGATAATTGTTTTATACTATCAAACAAAGTTGATTATCGTCAAATCTATGAGGGATTAGACGATGAGGGAAAACTAAATATAACTGAAGATGCACTTACGTTTCTTACTCTCCTGAGAGACTTAAAGGGACGATTTGGCTTAGGAAAGATAATTATGATACTAAGAGGTTCGAAAAGACAAGAGTTACCAAAGCAGTACTATACACACAATTTGTTTGGTAAAGGCTCGGCGAAGTCTGAAGCTTGGTACAAAATTTTATCAGAAAACTTACAAGCTCTAGGTTACACACAGAATATAACAAAGCAAAGTGCTTTTGGCGGTTATACTTTGTTGGATTTAACGAAAACAGCGGAAAATTGGTTAAAAGCCGTACCTAACAAACGAGAAGCAATAAAAATTGAACCTTATGCAGAAGTGTTGAAATTTTTGAAGCCGAAAATGGCCAAAGTGGCCTCTTCAATTCAGCAACTACAAGCGCCTGGAAGTGCATTCAATTTGAAAGCAGAAAATAGCGAACTGATGAAGGCATTAATTAAGTAAGTAGTGTTGCTTAAGTAAAACCTTTGATTAATTATTTCCTAAAGAACAAAATTTGCCACTTAAGCCCAAATATGTTTGGAAGTAAAGTGTGGTGAAATGAGTTAGAAATCTATTTTCAATAGAAAATCTACTTTCAAATAGGAAATCTATAGAAAATCTACGTCAGTTGTAAATACTAGGTCCGTTTGACGTTATTTTTGGTAAAGTTTGGTAAAATGAGATTAAACAAAAACTCTACCACAAAGAGATAAAAATGCTCAAAATACCTGGAACGCACAAAACACATTTAAAGTCCAAATTATTCATAAAAAAGCTGTTATTAAGAATTAAATCTAGAAATATTTTTTTTGTTTATTTTTACAAATGCAAAATATGTGGTTTATTAACAGCTGGTGATTTTATAGTTTTACCATTTTACCCACATCAAAAGTACAACAGCAAAGGGAACCAGATAACAGAAAACACATGTCTTTAAATTTTTAGCTCACAACTAGGGTTTTCAAATTCCCGAAATTTTTTAGCTTCCGGGAATCGGAAAATTTTTTATATTTAAATTTAACTACAACTGTTAATTCAGGAATATTTTTAAACATTTATTTCACTAAAAACAACTCTTAGACCTGCTAATTTATCTCAAGTTAACCAAAGTTTAAGGCTTAACCGTAATTATGAATGTAAAATTTATATACAATAGAAATATCTATTAAACCCTGGTTATTTATAGAAAAATTACTAGCCCTTAACAGTACTTTTTAAACCTTATATAATCACATATATATATATATATATATATGTATGCACAGCGCATACTCTAGAGACATTTATTCGTTCCCCCGCATAGTTTAGGGACATTTGCTTACTTTGGGGACTGTCCCCAAAGTTTTCGCGCCTTTTCATACATCTAGCGTATTAGGTGAGGACATTTTTTTCGATACACCGCATATTCCGGGTACAATTTTGGTCATGTCCCTAAAGTATGCGCTGTACATACATATATATATATATGTATATACAGCGCATACTTTAGGGACACGCCCAAAATTGTCGCCGGAATATGCGGTGTATGGAAAAAATTGTCCTCATCTAATACGCTAGATGTATGAAAAGGCACGAAAAATTTGGGGACAGTCCCCAAAGTAAGCAAATGTCCCTAAACTATGCGGGGGAACGAATAAATGTCTCTAAACTATGCGCTGTGCATACATATAATCATATATATATATATATATATGTATGCACAGCGCATACTTTAGGGACATGGCCAAAATTGTACCCGAAATATTCGGTGTATCGAAAAAATTGTCCTCATCTTAAACGCTAGATGTATGAAAAGGCGCGAAAACTTTGGGGACAGTCCCCAAAGTAAGCAAATGTCCCTAAACTATGCGGGGGAACGAATAAATATCTCTAAACTATGCGCTGTGCATACATATAATCACATATATATATATATGTATATATATACAGTTTTGAGTTTTTGAATTGTTTTTAAATGCTATAGCTACTTCTCCTCCTTGCGTAGCTCTATCTCGCCTGTAAATTCGATAACCTGGGAGATAAAAACTAGATTTTTCATTTAAAAGAGTTTCACAAAGGAAGATTATATCAAGATACTTAGCTTTTAAAACCTGTTGCCTTGCGCATTCCAATACTTGATTCTTAACTGATGACTGATTATGACATTAAGTTGATCTAATTTAGTTGAACATTTCTTTAATTCTATTGTGGCATTCTGAAATATTGTAAACAGCTGATCCATTGAGAATAAATCATTTTGATTAACGTTGTTTTGTTTAAAATGATTGGCATATGAGGTTTTGTCATTAACATTTAGAACTTGTGGCACTTTTGTATTCGGCAAGTTTGGGAAGTTTTGGTTCCTCAAATTAAATGCTTTAAATGCTGGTGGTTCTGCTTGTCTTCTTTGATTATCACTGTTTTTATTTGTGGTTCTTTTACGAGCTTTTAAATAGATAGCTCTACATGGGCAATTCGGGTCGTCAGCTTTGTGAGAAACGTTATCGTAGCCCTTGGAAACACAGTTAAAACATTTATATATTTTACCACCGGTGGTGTTATTCCTTATGCATTTGCTAGATTCGTGCAATGTGCTAGAGCATAAGAAACAAACAGCTTGTCTAAAATAATTTTCAGTGTCATGGCCATATACACCACACTTTTGACATTGAGTTGGACCTATATATATATATATATATGTATGCACAGCGCATACTTTAGGGACACGCCCAAAATTGTCGCCGAAATATGCGGTGCATAGAAAAAATTGTCATCTTATACGCTAGATGTATGAAAAGGCTCGAAACTTTGGGGACAGTCCCCTAAGTAAGCAAATGTTCCTATATATATATATATATATATATATATATATATATATATATATATATATATATATATATATATATATATATATATATATGTAGGCGTAGCGCATACTTTAGGGACACGCCCAAAATTGTCGCTGAAATATGCGGGTGTATAGAATAAATTGTTCTTATCTCATACGCTAGATGTATGAAAAGGCGCGAAAAACTTTGGGGACAGTCCCCAAAGTAAGCAAATGTCCCTAAACTATGCGGGGGAACGAATACATGTCTCTAGAGTATGCGCTGTGCATACATATATATATGTATGCGTAGCGCATACTTTAGGGACATGGCCAAAATTGTACCCGAAATATGCGGTGTATCGAAAAAATTGTCCTCATCTTAAACGCTAGATGTATGAAAAGGCGCAAAAATTTTGGGGACAGTCCCCAAAGTAAGCAAATGTCCCTAAACTATGCGGGGGAACGAATAAATGCCTCTAGACTTGCTTACTTTGGGGACTGTCCCCAAAATTTTCGCGCCTTTTCATACATCTAGCGTATTAGATGAGGACAATTTTTTCCATACACCGCATATTCCGGCGACAATTTTGGGCGTGTCCCTAAACTATGCGCTGTGCATACATATATATATATATATAAATATATATATATAATTATATATGTATGCACAGCGCATACATATATATATATATGTATGCACAGCGCATAGTTTAGGGACACGCCCAAAATTGTCGCCGGAATATGCGGTGTATAGAAAAAATTGTCCTCATCTTAAACGCTAGATGTATGAAAAGGCGCGAAAATTTTGGGGACAGTCCCCAAAGTAAGCAAATGTCCCTAAACTATGCGGGGGAATGAATAAATGTCTCTAAACTATGCGCTGTGCATACATATATAAATATATATATATATATAATTATATATGTATGCACAGCGCATACATATATATATATATAAATATATATATATATAATTATATATGTATGCACAGCGCATACTTTAGGGACACGCCCAAAATTGTCGCCGGAATATGCGGTGTATAGAAAAAATTGTCCTCATCTTATACGCTAGATGTATGAAAAGGCGCTAAAACTTTGGGGACAGTCCCCAAAGTAAGCAAATGTCCCTAAATTATGCGGGGGAACGAATAAATGTCTCTAGAGTATGCGCTGTGCATACATATAATTATATATATAATTATAATTATATATATAAAGGGTATTTTTTTTAGAGGTATATAACTTTTAAATGGAATAAAATAAAGATAAATTTTTTTAATTGACATGAAATTTAGTTTATTCGAAAGATAATCTTCTGGCATTATAATTTTAATATGACTTCTGGCATATGACCGCCACGGCTGGCTCGGACGTAATCTAATCTGGATTTCCAATTTTCGATGACTTTTTCCAAGATTTGTGGCCGTATATTGGCAATAACGCGTCCAATGTTGTCCTCCAAGTGGTCAATCGTTTTGGGCTTATCGGCATAGACTAGCGACTTCACATATCCCTACAGAAAATACCAATACTAATACCATATTCATTATAACACTTCTGGCAACGCCGTAATGTCAAGTTGATTTATTTTTACTCGCAACAAAGCTTATTCTTAAATATTTAATAAAAAATAAATTAGTAAGCATTAAAATTGTGAAAACTGCTGAATTTTATTAATTATATTGCAGTTTTATTGGAATGTGTCATCGATCACGTATGCACAGTTAATCTATAAAAATACGAAATTTTAATTTTCTTTTTGTCATCAGAAGTTGATTATAACCTCAACAAGTTGCTTATTGTATTAGACGTGTAAAAGAAAAACAAACAGCTGTCTACTTTCTAAGAATTACAAATTTAGTTGCCTTATTTGTTGATTGCTCTAAGAACTTGAAATTTATTTTTCTGGGCTAAAGATCATTTACTAGAATGTCACAAAGTGATTCAGCTCAATGTGGTGTTCCTGCTTGCGAAAAAAATGTTACTAAGAAGACTGGTGGCGTTGCTTGTGCCCGGTGTCAAGTTTGGTTTCACTTAAATTGCGCCAAAATTACAATTAATTTATTTATTTATTTATTCGGAATTCTATACACAAGACTATTGTCTCTTATTACAGTATAGAATTATATATATGAAGGAAAGGCGTTTCGTTCGAAATAATACAAAAAATAATAATAATAATAATATTAACTTAATCTTAAATAATCAAATATTATTAAAATAGTGAAATATAAAGTGGACAAAATATCAATAATATAGTTTACAAAAACAAATTAACAAAATGATCAAAAAAAAAAAAAAAAGTAATTGCATTAATAAAAATAAAATAATAAAAATAAAATAATAAATATAAAAGTATAAAAGTAATCATCATCATCCAATCAAACATCAAATCAAAAGGAAAATTTGTTTACGAATGTGCTAATTGCACCTCATCCGTCTCAGAAGTTGCTGAACTCAAAATGAAGTTCGAAGTTTGAATACTAATATAACTGTAAAAAATATTACTTGAGCCAGAGTACACACAAAATTTTTTTTTATATAAATAGAACATTTTTGGTTTTCAAAGTTTAGTAACGTCATGATGCTTGTTAGGAAAAGACCTAACCACGTGCTTGATTACTAAGAAGACAAGAATGGAGCAAAATTGATTACTAATAGGTTTTTTGTTAAAGTTCTGCCTATTATGGAGCTCTAGCTTTTCTAAAACTTCGGGTTCTGATGAGATCTTTAGCCAGATCGAAATACAGTATCAACCTAGCTAATATGTTTGATTTGCTTTATTTTTGTAAATATACGGATGTCGAAAGCTCGTTATAAATTGAAAATAACATAAAAATAATCTCGATGTATATAAAAACAAAAAACTAATATAACTGTGAAAAATATTACTTGAGCCAGAGTACACACTAAATTTTTTTTATATAAATAGAACATTTTTGGTCTTTGAAGTTTAGTAACGTCATGATGCTTGTTAGGAAAAGACCTAACCACGTGCTTGATTACTAAGAAGACAAGAATGGAGCAAAATTGATTACTAATAGGTTTTTTGTTAAAGTTCTGCCTATTATGAAGGCTCTAGCTTTTCTAAAACTTCCGGTTCTGATGAGATCTTTAGCCAGATCGAAATACTAGTATCAACCTAGCTAATATGATTGATTTGCTTTATTTTTGTAAATATACGGAGGTTGAAAGCTCGTTATAAATTGAAAATAACATAAAAATAATCTCGATGTATATAAAAACAAAAAACTAATATAACTGTAAACCAACATTCTTTGTTTGAACACCAAAATGGACGCTTTGATTGATAAAGTTGGAAATTACGACAATCAAATTAAAAACCTTGGTGAGGAAGTTAACAATTGCAACAAACTAATTAAACATGTCGATGACACCACTTCCAGCAAAATCAAATTACTGGAAGATAAAAATGAGATTTTACAAAAACGATTCAATAAGTTGGATATTGTTGTCAATGGTTTGGCTAGAGAAAAAATTAACATTAAGTATCTTTAAAATATTTAATTTTCTTAATGTTTATGTTGCTGAAAACGATATTAATACATGCTGCTACATAAACAATAGATACAGTGTCTTATTGAAATCCAATTTCCTATCAAAAAGGGATGAAATTATGCGTAATTACTTCAAGAACGAACACTGTATGGAGGTGATTTCCTTAAAAATGGCTTCAAAAAACGTATATATTTAAATGATCACCTAACTAAAAAGGCGGCTAAGTATGCAGGTTATGTCTGGCTTTGAGAAATGATGAAATTTAGAATTCTTAATTCGGATCTTTCAGGAGTAAAGATACATTTTAAGGATTCATCTGAAAAAAATATTTAAATACGAGGAGTGTTTCTCCTATTTTGAAATGTTGAACGTCCACAGTCTACAAAGGAACCAGATAGGAATGGTAATTCAGCAAATATTCCTGGTAATGATGTCTCTAATACAACCGTTAACAACAATTTGCCAACTAATTCTTCTAATTCCGTAAACATAATTTTTGTCACTAATTATACTTTTTGTTTTCCTTATATTTATTATACTAATTAATTATTGTCGGGGGAACCAAAAATATGCATTTGTGTTTTGGATTCTTAAGTTCATGGATTCAATATTGTGAATTACACTCAAAAAAATAAGTTAGTAGAAAAGTTAGTAAAACGTCTTGTAAATCAGGTATACTATTTTTTAGCAAATTTTTTGCTAAAATCGTGTTTTCAACTAAAATTTTTGTTATACTTATTCAGCACTTAACTGTTTTATACTAATGCTTTACTAATATTATACTGTTTTACTAATTAATTTTGCTAAAAAAATTGTGCTGATAAGCACATTATTAGTGTGGACGACAACCAGATTGAAAGATATACGCAGAATAAAGCAGATGTCGCGGCATGTCAAGATGTAGTAGAGAAGAGGAAAATGATACTAAAAAGTACAACTCTAATAAGACATATAAAAAAATCAACCATGGAAGACTTTTGTATCTGTTTTTCATACATAAAACAAAATTGAGGAGTAAAACAACTTAAATTTTACGTTGTCACCTGCTTGTGAAAATAATTGTCTATTAATTAAATAAAAGGCAAAATAAAATATTTAAATTTCATATGTATTTTTAAACTAAATGTTTATAGATTAATAATCTAGTGTGGTCAAATTGCAAGCAAACAAACAAACAAACATATACAGACATGTAGATAGAGTAAAGCGAAAGACAAAGACACACATCTTAGGTAGATTTTTATGGTTCCTTTTTCGTATTGCAAAAAAAGGGTTGTTTTTTTCGTTTCGTTTGTTTTTTTTTATTTTTTCGTTTCGTTTCTATAATTATCTTCGGCAGTTGTGTCCTTTAAAATATAGCATCATTTAGACAACCATTGATGTAAGTAGTTGAAAGAAACTTTTTGTTATGCTATATATATTTATTTCTATATATTTTCAGATATTAAATTAATTCATGTCGTCAAAGTGGGAAAATGAAAATTTTTATATTTCGTAATTATTGTAAGTTATTTTTAAAAGAATCACAAAAATATATTTTATGATTTTCAGCAAATAAATTAGCTAAATTACAATTTTTCTACAATTTTTTTTTTTCTCTTTTTTAAGTCTACTAAAATTCTGCAAAAAATTATTAATTTTTAGCAAGGCTTTTGTATTTCTAATCTACTAAGTGTTAGCAAAACTTTTGCTGAATCTACTAATTTTGTTGCTAAAAATCAGCTAGCTAATTTTGTTGACATTAGCAATTTTTTTGCAAGCACCCTCCTGACTAAAATTTTGCTGACTCAGCAAAATGTTTTGCTGACTTTACAAACTTTTTTTTTTTGAGTGTATGTAAAGAAAGTGGATTTCAAAATTTGATTGCATATTCTGGGAATATTTTAAGCATTTAGATAAAATTATCGTTATGAATAGGGCTCGAAGGTAAATATATATTTATTGTCGTAGGCTGGGGAACAAAGTTAACCAAATATCTTTGCGGATAAGCAAATTTACATTAAGAACGATCATAAATCTATTATCTCCCGAGCCCTAGTTATGAGCGCGAACTTCTTTATCATAGCTAATTTTACTTAATTTTATAGCCTTATACAGATTTTGTAAATTTATAACTTCTTTATGGATATTTTTGAGTTTACATTTTACTATTTATATTAATATGTTGAACATTAATTAATTTGTATTAATTTTATTATATATTCGTTTTTTTTGCTCACCCCTCGAGTTTTACTAAACTTATTGTTTTGCTAAAAGATTTTGCTTTTGTATATAATTTTTAGGATAACTTTGTTGTCCAAATGGAAATATCAAAATGAATTGTCTTTATTTGAAAAAAATAATCTTATTATGTTTCAAATCGTGTGTTTTGTTTTGGATGCGGCAACAGGCTTTAAAAATTCATCATTTTGATGTTCCATAATGGGAACATGGTTCCTATTATCGGTGACGGCGATCTGGGACAAGTTTTTTATAACTGCAACAATCGGATTAATATTGCTCAGGCTAATTGCCAGAGTATAAAACTTCAATCTCAACAACATAAAATTGATGAGTTAATAGTGTTTTACTGGATTCGAATGTGCATATACTGGGCCTTTCTGAGACATGGCTTAAACCGAGTATGCCTGATAGATCTGTAAGATTTCCGGGATATTCAATTTGCAGAAGCTATCGGCCTGATTCTGCTAGAGCAGGAGGTGTAGGTATTTTGGTTGCAAATGTGTAGGTATTTTGGTTGATGATGCTTACTTTATTAAAAAAAGAAATAATAACACTGCTAAACAGAATGATAAACAAATGGTAGTTGTTAAATTTAACTCAAAGAAGTCGAAGGAAAAATTAATGTCTATTAAACCAACATTAAAAGAAAATGAGTCTACTCAAGAAATATTTGTCCGCGATTGCCTAGGCAGGGAGACTTTAAGCTTGCTAAATCATGCTAAAGCGTTAAAAAATGTGGGCTATCGTTCAGTCTATGCTGCCAATGGTAAAATTTTTGTTAAAAGAGGTGAATTATCCAAGCCAAAATTTGTTGCAAACGAGGAAGATGTTAATAACTTATTACTGGAAGCTACAACAAATGGTCCAAGAAACCGTAGGTCTCGTATTGGTGTTCAAAATGAAGCAGCTGAAGAAGATGTGTATTTATCACCATAATCTGCAGTATTTATACATTTTCTTTCTTTAATTATCATTTGTTTAATTTTTATTTTTAAAAAACTTTTTTTTTTATTTCTTATGATTAATTATCATTACTTTATGAACTTAAAATTGTTTGAAAATTATGTTAAAAGTAGTATTAACTCACAACTTTCATTAATTTGTATAAACATCAGAAGTATTTCTTCCATTGACAAATTTAATAAGTTTAAATCTTTAGTTTTGAAATTACCACAACTGCCCACTATCATTGCTGTCCAGGAGACATGGTTTTGTAAGGATATAGTTCAACTTTATAATATTGCTGGCTATAATAGTGTACATTGTTGTAGATCAGATAGCTATGGTGGGGTGTCAATTTATATTAAAGATAGTGTGCAATATACGGTTGAAGCTTGCGAAAGTAGATGTTTTATCGAATCAATTGTTTTAACGTTCAATAGTCTAAAACTAAACGGAAAATCTATAAAATTTTCAGCATTTTACAGGTCACCAAAGTGTACTACAAGTAGATTTTTATTATTTGTGGAAAATCTCCTAATAAATTATGGTCGAGACCCATGTCTTTTTGTAGGCGACTTAAATGTTGATGGTAGAAGAACTGTTAGATCTACTTCAAAATTATGACTTTAAAAACAGTGATACATTGATTACTCGCCCAAACAGTGGAAAATCTATTGATCATATTAAAAACGCGTTGCATATCGACTCAGTAGAGTGTGATTTATCGGATCATAACATCATTTCCTGTAGAATAGCGTTGGAAGTTCAAAATCAAAATGTTGTTGAAGAAGCTCGTTTATGCTGTGATTATAATAAAGTACAGCAATATATTCAAAGCAATTTGCCGTTAATATTCCTTACTGGGGATCCGTCAGTAGATACATCTGCTTTTATTTCGTGCGTTAGCGATGCTGTTTTTATATCTTTTACTAGCGAAAAGATATATAGAAGGTGTAATAGAAGCGAAATCACGCCTTGGGTAAATGCAAACTTGCAAAAATTAATAGCTTAAACTTTTGAAAAAACGAAGGAAGAACGTAGGTAATGTGGAGTTGAAGGAAGATTAAAAGAATCAGCTGCGTAATTAAAAAGCTTGTAAAGAATCTATGAACAATTTCTACAGTGACAACTTAAATAGCATTCAACAAGATCCAAGAAAATGTTGGAAGTTTTTAAATGAAACATTAGGAAGAGCTTCAAGAAAGTCTATAAATATTAAAGATGCTAATAATGAGTTAATTTTATGTGATTTTCGAAAGGCTGAGGTTTTTAATGAATATTATCTTCAATCTATAAAGGATTTAAGACTTCAAATTGTACAAAATTCAACGGATTCATGTTTAAATTTAACCATACAGCATATGACGAGGTTCAAAATGTTATATCTAATTTGCAAACTAGTAAAAGTGCTGGACATGATAATGTATTTCCCAAAATACTTTTAAACAACAAAAATGATTTTGCTCCTTTTATGAAATCTATTTTCAATAACATGATAATTATGGCATCGTATCCAAATATTTTGAAAATACATAAGGTAATACCAATTCCAAAAGTAAACAATGCAATTACGCCAGATATGTTCAGGCCAATTGCTGTGTTGTCGGTAATTGATAATGTGTTTGAACGAATTATACATGAACAAATTTCCACTTATATGAAAAATGAAAAGTTGTTGAGTGATTTTCAATTCGGATTTAGAAAAGGTTGTGGTACGGAAGAAGCGGTTGTTAATGTCATTAATTTCATTTGTAAAGGACTAGATGAAGGTCACTGTGGAGTAGCAGGCATATTTTTTGACTTTACAAAAGCATTTGATATCATAGATCACGATATTTTGTTCCTGAAATTACAATATTATGGTATTTGTGGAAAAGAATTAAGCCTATTGAAAAGTTACTTAACTAATCGAAAGCAATTTGTTCAGATTAATGGTCATAAAAGCTCTTTTTGAATAGTGGAGTCCGGTGTGCCTCAAGGTAGTGTGTTGGGGCCCTTATTGTTTACGATATACTTTAATGACATTAAAAATCTTGATCTTTTTGGAAAACTATTTATGTATGCTGATGACATTTGTCTAATTTACCCGTATAATCATGAAACTGTTGCTAAAGAATATATTGAACGTGATGCTGCATTAATATCTGAATTTACTAGAATAAACAAGCTCTTCCTAAATGCAAATAAAACCCAATTACTTAGATTCAAGCCTCATGGTCAACTTAGTGGATTTAGTGTATATGTTGATGGCAAGGAAATATTTGAAACCAATTCTATAAAATATTTGGGAATACATGTACAGAGTAATCTTGCCTAGAAGCTACACATTCAGCAATTGAAATCAAAAACTGCCCAAGCTGTTGGTATGTTATATAAGTTCAAAAACAAATTTGATGAAAATTCAAAGTTATTGATTTATACAGCATTAATTCAAAGCCATTTCAACTACTTAGCTATTTTGTATGGATTCAAAAGGAGTACCGAGTTAAAAGCGCTACAGCGAATGCAAAATAAAGCTCTAAAAGTGGTGTATAACCTTCCTATCACTCATTCAACTGTACAGCTATATAGAGAAAAAGCTTTATTACCGATTTATGGGATTTATAAAATGCAAGTTTTAATCTATGTTTTTAAGTGTATTCACAAAATAGGGCACCATACTATAGATTTCTTACATAATCAAAACGTATATAAGACGAGAAATAATGATAATTTGGCTGTAGCTTGGTGTCGACTGGAAGCAACAAAGCAACGCATTGAGTATGTGGGTAGTCGTGAATTCAACAATTTGCCACCAGTTTTAAAATCTATAAATAGAATTTCTGTATTTCAAAAAGACTTAAGGGATTATTTATTACAACATGTGGAAGAGCTTCTGATGTAATTTTGTTGATCTCAGGTGTACAAATATACTAATTTTAATGTTATATAAAATTTTATAAAATTCAAGTACTTATGTATTTATTTGTTTTTGCCAACTCGCCTCTACAATGCCTATAAGGAGCTGAGGCACCATAATGTAATGAATTTTTTTTGAAATAAAATGAAAAAAAAAAAAATCTTTTTATCTACAAGTTACAACGTATGTGAGTCAATTCTAATTGAAGTCATGTGTGGCAGAAATATAATTTAGTTGGGAAATTGGACATGATGGAGGAAATTTTAGGCGGGATTTTTACACAATATGAAAATGTAGTTATAATTTGTGATTTTATTTGCAATTTATTTAACCCTACTAGTGCATCTAACATGCGCTCTCTTTGTAGCAGATTGGGTTTAAAATACGTTCATAATTCGATTCCGACGCATTGGGATATTGCTCGTAATACCACATCTTTAATTATTATGTTTATGGTTAATGAATCATCTAATATTTGTTTTTCTGGTCAGGGACAGGTCCCATTTCTACAATCATATAATGTTTCATTACCCTTGTTGCCTCTAATTAATGAAGAATATATTGAATATAGAGATTTTAAAAATGTAAATTTGGATCTATTTTATGCGTACGTTAATAATTTTGATCTTTCCCTGCTTTATTCTGATAATTGCGTTAATTATAAGTTATCTGTTCTGAGCTCTCTGGTTGGTTGGTTGGTTTAAGTGGCAGCTCACGCTACTCGTGAGCATCAAGTAGAGTCAAAAAGCGACTCCGTTTTGAAGAGACCACACTACCCGTAAGGAACTAGTATCCGGAGTACTAGACCCACCCCGTTCGGTTAAGATAACGTATGAGATCACCGAATCCCACACGTGATATTACCGAGAGATCGTCCAGTATATGGTCACCCAAGATCCGGAGTCGAATATTCTGCAGCGCCGGACAATCGCAGAGAAGATGCTCCACAGTCTCCTCCTCGCCCGGTATGCCGCAGCTGCGACAATGCGAACCGCGTACAATCCCCAGTCTAATGCCATGCCTACTAATCAGCCAGTGACCGGTCAGAACAGCCGTCAGCCTCGAGACATCCCTCCTGCTCCTGCTCAGGAGAGTTTGTACGCCCTAGGTCGTAGTTGGGCCACGTAAGTCTCGCGGTCCTACAGGTATCCAAATTATGCCACCTGTTCCCCGCCCTGCGAAAATAGTGCCGGAAAATTTCCCCCTTAACAGTCCCCAGCGGTGCAGCGACTGACACCGATGTGGAGACGTTTAAGGCAGATCCTGCCCTTGCCAATTCGTCTGCCCTTTCATTACCGTAGAGGTCTCTGTGGCCGGGGACCCAAACTAGAGTAACTTGGGATAGACAGCTTAGCCTGGACAGTTCCTCCCTGCACTGACCAACGAGAGCAGAGGATGTGACGTACGAGCTCAGGGACATTAAAGCCTGAGCTCTCTACTATCCAGGTTGTTTAAATATGTTCCTGTGGTTAAACACAAAACTAAATAAAAAAAGACCCTTGGATGAAAGAAGCGGACGTAATTAATGCTATGACAATCAGAGAAAGTATTGTATTCATTCTGGAACCACTTTTATATCTTTTTAATTATATTATAACTACTTCTTCTTATCCTGATGGATGGACACTTGCTAGAATTGTTCCAATACCGAAAAAGGGGTCTGCCTATTTTAGACCTACACTCAAAAAAATAAGTTAGTAGAAAAGTTAGTAAAACGTCTTGTAAATCAGGTATACTATTTTTTAGCAAATTTTTTGCTAAAATCGTGTTTTCAGCTAAAATTTTTGTTATACTTATTCAGCACTTAACTGTTTTATACTAATGCTATACTAATATTATACTTATGTTTTACTAATTAATTTTGCTAAAAAAAATTGTGCTGATAAGCACATTAATAGTGTGGACGACAACCAGATTGAAAGATATGCGCAGAATGAAGCAGATGTCGCGGCATGTCAAGATGTAGTAGAGAAGAGGAAAATGATACTAAAAAGTACAACTCTAGTAAGACATATAAAAAAATCAAACATGGAAGATTTTTCTATCTGTTTTTCAGACATAAAACAAAATTGAGGATTGACACAACTTAAATTTTGTGTTGTCACTGGCTTCTGAAAATAATTGTCTATTAATTAAATAAAAGACAAAATAAAATATTTAAATTTAAAATGTATTTCTAAACTAAATGTTTATAGATTAATAATCTAGTGTGATCAAATTGCAAACAAACATATAAGTTAATGTTATATTGATATCACATTTAGATTTCAATAGTTAAATTAAATAAAGTAGTCAATTTAACTTAATTAATTTTACATTTCCTATTGGGTCTTTGATCTTGTTTAACTTTACAGAGTAAAGTTAAATTAATGATTGTAGGATAACGGTTATTAGAGTGACAAATAGTGAGATTATTGTTTCTTCTTTGTTCTAAATGAATTAATGACTGCGTTAATGACTTTAATGTTAAGGAAAGTTCAGTTTGGTAAATGGATTTGAAAGCTAAACATCTTCATAGAAAATACCGCTAGTGACTAATTTAAATAACCACATGTTAATTATTGTGACAATTATTATTGAATTATTAAACGTATTTTAGTGAAATATGAATTATTAAATAAAATATTTTAAATTCAACAAATAAAAACACATTAATTATTAACTTATACAGACATTTAGACAGAGTAAAGCGAAAGACAAAGACACAAATCTTAGGTAGATTTTTATGGTTTCTTTTTCTTATTGCAAAAAAAGGGTTGTTTTTTCGTTTCGTTTCGTTTGTTTTTGTTTATTTTTTCGTTTCGTTTCTATAATTATCTTCGGCAGTTGCGTCCTTTAAAAGATAGCATCATTTACACAACCATTGATGTAAGTAGTTAAAAGAAAATTTTTGTTATGTTATATATATTTATTTCTATATATTTTCAGATATTAAATTAATTTATGTCGTCAATGTGGAAAAATGAAAATTTTTATATTTCGTAATTATTGTAAATTATTTTTAAAAGAATCACAAAAATATGTTTTATGATTTTCAGCAAATAAATTAACTAAATTACAATTTTTCTACAAATTTTTTTGCTTTTTTTTCAGTCTACTAAAATTCAACAAAAAATTATTAATTTTTAGCAAGGCTTTTTTATTGCTAATCCACTAAGTGTTAGCAAAACTTTTGCTGAATCTACTAATTTTATTGCTCGCTGATTTTCAGCAAAAGATTTTGCTGACATTAGCAATTTTTTTGCAAGCAACCTCCTGACTAAAATTTTGCTGACTCAGCAAAAACCAATTTAGGACTATATTAATCAACATGACTTGTTGAAGAACATTCAATATGCTTACAGGGAGAGGCATAGTGCATCTGTTATGTTAGTGGGCATCACTGGGACTGTTAGGGAGCATTTGAATGAGCATAGGAACTGTGTACTGGTACCTCTAGACCTTACTAAATCGTTTGATCGTCTAAATCACATTATTCTTATTGGAAAATTGAAACGAAAACTTGGATTTTCGGTAATGGCTTGTAAATTGATATATTCTTATTTGCAAGGGAGGTCGCAGTTTGTAAGAGTAATGCTATAAACACATAGACCACAGCAGACTGCAGAGCTACACGACTGCAAATGCCGTTGACTGCAATCGTCGCCGTGTGGTCAGCTACTTATTATTTTGGAAACGACAGCAGCATAGTAAACAGCTGATCACGATTCAATTTAAAAATATCAAGAGCTGTTTTTTATACAAATCAGGGATGTTAAAGTTGGTACAATTGTACTTTTTTTGGTACATTTTGACCTTCTAAAGTACCATGGTACTACCGCGACTCATTTGGTACAATTTAAAAATTTTTAATTTTTCCCCTTTTTGAATTTTTAGTATAGCAAACAAATTGTTATTGTGTCCTTTTTCATTGCATTTATTCGTTTTATGTAATGAGCTCTTAAAATATATGCGACTATATCCGCCAGATTTTACGATTTATCATCATTTTAAGGATTTTGAAGAATAAAGTTGGCAATTTTTTTTTTTTAATATTGATTAAAAATTTACGATTTTTTACAAAATTTATCTGACACTTGTTGCAGCCAACTTCACTTTCATTTTGAATTTATTAAAATTCTGAAGAAGTGAAAATTGATATATAGATAACATATGGGAAACAGTGGACATTAGAGTGAGGTGAGTTTCTAAAAATAGAACTGTTGTGTTGTTGGAGTTGTACTTCTGAGATTATGTATGCAAGAACAAAAACACCGTGTATTGAATAAAACTAGTTTTAATCACAACAAAACTCGACCTAACTATAGCTCAGAGGGCTAAAGCGCTCTGTCTAACGTGTAGTGCGAGTGCATGTGGCATTAGAAATCAGAAATGAAAGAAAATTCCAAACAATCTTATATATGTTTAATTTAGAACGAGCGCTCAACCTCCGTATATTTACAAAAATAAAGCAAATCAAACATATTAGCTAGGTTAATACTAGTATTTCGATCTGGTTAAAGATCTCATCAGAACCCAATGTTTTAGAAAAGTTATAGCCTCCAAAATAGGCAGAACTTTAACAAAAAACCGATTAATCATTAATTTTGCTCCATTCTTGTCTTCTTAGTAAAAATATTACTTGAGCCAGAGAAAAAACTAAAATTTTTTGAACTGAAGTCGTTAAAAAATTAAAAACGTTTGTAGTTTTTGGTCGGTAGTAGCTAATTTTCAAAATGAACTGAATGTCAATATGTTTCCAGACATTTCTAGTCGTTGCTGGAATTTTATCCATTCCACACTGGTCTGCAAATGTGGAAAGAGTTTTTTTTCTTTTCAAAATATAATAAAAACTAAGGAAAGAAACAGACTACATTAGCCAACATTATCAAGTCTCATACAGACTAAGGATTGGTTAAGAGCGACAAATTTATGCTGCTATGATGTAGAAATTCCAAATAGTTTATTAACTAAACAAATAATTCCATGATTTGGTCTCATATATTCATAAGACTTTTTTATGCCTTATTTTATTCATACATATAATGTATGTTATTGGAAGGTTTTGTTTTTTTTCTGTACAAGAGAATTTTTATGTATTTTTTTTTTTGTTGTTTTAATAAATTTAAAAAAAATGGTACCGTCAACGTCCAAAAAGTACAATTTTTTTTGGATGTTGGTACAAAATTGAAAACTCCATTTAACATCCCTGATACAAATGCATTTTTGTTTCAGTAGTGCCAATTACATCTTTTTTTTCTTTATTAAATAGAACAACATGCTTGGTTGTAGACACGTATATAAAGTTCACTTAAAAATACAATTACTTATTTATAATACATTATTATAACCTGAAAATAAATTTATATAACCCCTCTTGAATATTAATGCAATTATACCATTTGATGTTGCGACGTTTTTTGTGTTTAACAAAATAAAATATTTTTGAGCACTAATTTGTTACATATTTTGTTTTATTGTCAACACTATTTTTGTTTTGCAGCCAACAAAAATAGAAATTAACCTAAGTTGACTACAGCGGCAAAAGTAGTCGGGTAGCCGTGTAGTTGTGTTGGTGCCAAAATAATCGTTTTCATATAAACGTGTGTATTTTATTTTTGACAGGCTGTAGTCGTGTAGCTGCAGTCGTCTATGTGTTTATAGCATAAATGGAATTGAGTCTAGTATTATTCACACATATTCTGGAGTGCCACAGGGCTCGGTCATTGGGCCTATTTTATTCTTACTTTATTTAAATGATATTGTTGATTGCTTGGATCTAAGCTTGGTTAAGCCATTTATATTTGCAGATGATATTCAATTGCTATTGCTATTGCAATTGCTGCAGAGAATTTCCTGAGGTACTGACAGCGTATGCGTTGTTAATGTCTCAAGTCAATTATTGCATCGAGATTGATTCTGGCACATGTTATAATTTGACTAGGATAGAACTTATTGTTAAAAAAATTGTGAGATTTGTGTATGGTGTTGGTCGTCGTGATCATGTTTCTGCGGCTGTGAAAATATTTCTGGGTTGTTCATTTAATGACTACTTGCGGTTAAGGAATTTGTTATTCTTTTACAAGATAATGTACTATGGAGTTCCGTATTATTTATATTCAAGATTCACATTCACGAGATATACTACAATGCCACGTATTGTTGAACTCCTTATTTCATGTAGGATCTTTGCTCAATCTTTCATTATTAGAACTTGTAGGGATTGGAACTACTTACCATACCATTTGCAAAATTTTCACGTCAACACCTGGTACTCTTAGGCACATGCTTTCAGCTTACTTCCGAAGTAATTCATAGTTGTATCATTTTATTTGGCTCTTAATATTAAAAGTTGTGATCGATAGGGCCTTAATGTATAATGACGTTGTTTGTGCCTCGCCATATCCAACAAAAATAAATTTAAAGCATACGATTTGAAACATTAGATACGTTTTATTTTCTTTTTTTATATAATTCTGTTTTAGGGATATTTTTTTTATGTATGTACATCTATTTAGATAAGAAATTTTGTAAATATTTATATGAATTTGTACAATGTATTAACAATGCACTTTGGCCTAAGTGGCTTATTGCGTTGCAAATAAATAATTTTTTTTTTTTTTAAATGGTCCAGCGGCGTTAAATCGGACGATCTTGGAGGCCAATTCACGGGTCCGAAACGTGAAACTATGGGGTTACCAAACGTTTCCTTCAATAAATCAATTGTGGCACGAGCTGTGTGACATGTTGCGCCGTCTTGCTGAAACCACAGCTCCTGCACATCATGGTTGTTCAATTGATGAACGAAAAAAACAGTAATCATGGCTATAGCGGTCACTCTTGACTGTAACGTTCTGACCAGCATCGGAAAAATGATTCCACCAGCCCATAAAGCACACCAAACTGTCAGTTTTTCTGGATGTAACGGTGTCTCAACATAAACTTGAGGATTATCATCACTCCAAATACAGCAGTTTTGTTTATTGACGTATCTATTTAACCAAAAGTCAGCTTCATCGCTAAACAAAATTCGCTTATGAAAATCGGGATCAACGACAATCTTGTTTTGGACCAATTCACCGAATCTACGCCTTGTTAGGTGATCGTGTGGCTTCAATTGTGGCTTCACGCAAACCAAGATCTTTTCTCAAAATCTTCCATAAAGAGGATGGACACATCGAAATTCCTGTGCACGATGGCGGATAGACTGATTGGGGTCTACGCTACTCTCTAGCTAACCGAATCCATAGTTAATCGAATTAATTGCTCTGATGTACGATTATGTTGACATTTTACGGGACGTAGTGCGCATACGTATTTCGAGCAGAACCACGATTTTATAAATAAATTTGCACAATTTGGAAGCGTTGTTCAGGCGTCAGTCTATTCATGTTGAAATGCCAAACCAAACCAAACCAAAACTAAACTAAACATAAATCACTTGACAGCCTACAAAATGGCCACCAGTTATAAAAGTGTTGCCAACTTAAAGTTATATACCTGTATAAAAAAACACCCTTTATAATTTCATATCATATATATATATAATTTCATATCATATTATATCTTAGTTGATCCGGCATACATAACCTTATCTGATGTGATCCCATGGAATCTCATCTGATATAATTTTATCCGAAAAATTGTCTATCTAATTTGATCAAGTTCTATATAATTTGATACAATTTGGTATAACTCCATAAATCCTTCAAAATTGTTTGTAAATCCATACAAATATTTTGTTTCACATTTCAAATAATAATGAAATTTAAATATAAATCTAAAGGATTTTCAAATTAGATGTGATTTTAATTTGACTACTATATGATGCCATATACAATTTTATGGTTTCTATCATATATGTTTATACATAATTATCAGAGAAGGCAAATTAACTTTTTTTTTTCTTATATTTGGTTTTTACTATTTTGGATTTCCCAAAGATTTTTAAAATTTTGGGATTTTAACCAATGATAATTTAGTAGTTGGACTTTTAAAAACGCTTATAATTAAAAAAGTAATTATATTTTTAAAAAAGTATTTTTATTAATAACACAGAATAGACTATAAATTATTAATTCACTTTTTGTAGAGAACAAACGGACAGCGATATTCTATTTGGCGTATTTTATGCTTGATACCACCGATCATGCTTTGGACGACATTCATGTCAATTTTTCACTGCTTTAAATTTTGTTTCTTCAATTTTTCAGTGCATTTGTTTTCCAACCATTTCATACACTTTTTGGCATAAAAGATCCCAACAGTCTGCAATTGAATCCTGGATGTAAAGTTGTGATATAACTTTTGCCGAACTGGCTACCCTCTAAGGTGTCCCAAAAACACAAGTTGAGCTACGCACAAAGGTACCTCAAATAATAAAAGAAGGTGTCTATCATGATATATTGACAACATTTCAACAACATACAACTACTGGAAGGCGGTGCACCGCGATCAATTGTGTTGGCTATTTCAGCCAACACTATCGAGTTGATAATCATATGTAACGGTGACACGAATAAAGCATATTATCCACATACGGTTTCCTGATTTTTGATATTAAGGATCTTTTTATATGAAAAAAAAAATATATATATTTTTTTCGTTGAGATTTATGAAAAATCATAAATATTTTGATATTTTTTCGGCCTTTATATATTAATTTTAAAAATTGATGAATAATTAATCTGGAGGTCTTTTGTTGAAAAAATTTGTATTTATTTTCTTTCAATATTTCGCCAATCTTTTACTGGCATCCTCATGAATCCTTAAATAATAATCTCACAATATTTTTTCTGTTAAGACTACTGAATATATACATTAAATTAACTGAAAATCAGTTAAAAAAGGACTACTTACTTTTCGTTTTAAACAATTGTATTTTTTAGTTTATTTTCAACAGTTGAAAAATTAATTGACAAAATCGATAAAAACAATAGATTGTTTTCGTTTATTTCAGTACTCAATATAATATAACAACTTTTTGTTCTAAATTGAAAATTTTAACAGAATATTTTAACTATTACCGAAAGTCCGTTTTTATTGTTTATTGAATAACAGACAGAAAGCTAAAAAAATATATTTCTTTGGTATTTAAATTGTATATTCCATTCAGTGTTACCATATTGCCAGTTTTAACTGTTTTACCAGTTTTTTAGGATGCGTAACAGTTTTCCAGTTTTTCATGAAAAAAAACAGTTTTTGTTTAATTTCAGCCTTTTTTCCAGTTTTTCCAGTTTTTAACAGTTTACATGCTCGATTTACTTTCTTTACTTGAATTTATAAATTTAATACAAAAGTTGCACAAAATGTTTCAATAAAAAATAATACTACATATTGAATGCAACTGTGTAGTAAGTTTTAATTCCCTTTTTAGCATTTGTTTGTGTTAAAATTTTGTGGAATCAAACGAAATGAAAATCAAATTTAACCAAAAAATGTATAACTGATATTTTTATGTAATTAAGTAAGATCTCAAAATGTGATGAATTATTTTGTTTTTTTATGGTTTTGTAGCTATTTTTTGCTGTATGTTAAATAATTAATATAAATATAAATATGTTTTTTTTATATTATATTTTTTTTTTTTTTTACTTTAAACAAGTACACAGAAAAAAACCATATTATTCCTATTGTTAATTAAAATGTAGTTCTATAACAGAGCACAACTTGTGATCTGTAATAACATATTTTTTTTTGTAAGTGTAATTAAAAGTTAGTCTACAAAAAAAAATATTTTTTTCTGTGTATATAAATATGTTATGTGTTTAATGTTTTTATGTTGTTTTATGTGTAAATAAAATGCAATTGAATTCAAAATGCACATATTAACTGCTTTTTCTACTGTTTTTTATTTTAAAAAAAAACAGTTTTTTCTTAAAAAAACAGTTTTTTCTTACAGTTTTTTGAAAAAAATACATGGCAACACTGATTCCATTGAAACAACTTTACCGATTAAATTTTTAAGTAATTGTTGTTTATGAAAAAGTTCTTGTGAGTGTATTTAAATAATAAAACAATATTAATTTCCAAAAACTAAAACATTTTTAACAATAAACAAAATTTTAATCTTCAAAAGAAATCATAGTTTTAAACAACTGTAACACAAATAACTTAAAAACACTAAAAACTTACGAGTGACAATAATCAAACAACAAATAACAAATAACACGACTTAACTGTTACACATTTAATCACAGATTACACACAGATTTGAATCGGAAGTACATAAGTCTAAAACGAGAAATGCAAACTATATGCAGATTTTAGTTGCTATCTCACTCTTGATATCAATTCTGACACACGTCACTTGTTTCACATCTGTGTACAAGATATATTTATATAGGTAGTCTTACTAGAACAACAACTACAACAAACAACTACAAACAATACAAAAACAACAGGCATTTTGTGGTTGAGTACAGTACAGTACAGTGTCAAAACCATGTAAGAAATGTCAAAACCGCGGAAGAGGAAGATAAACAGCTGGGCTACTAAGACTACCTATATAAATATATATTGATCTGTGTATTAATCTGTGCATTTAATATTGTTTTAACGATCACAGCTTCTTTTGTTTATTATGTGCCAATAGCTTTGATCACAATTTATTACGTCTGTTTCATAAATATGAAGCATTTATAGAGTAAAGCGTCGTTTGTATTTCTCTTCTGTTTGTAAGATCTCTGCATTTGGCGTATGTGCTTTCTCTGCACAATGAGCCGCTAGTGCCGTTTTTTGGTTTTTGATTTATTCCTACATTTTATATCTGATCTATGTCCTGATATTCTTTTTTAAGTTTGTTTTTTGTCGTACCATCGTATACTTTGTCACACGTTCTGTTTTCTCTTCCTTTCTCCGCCGGTCTTTCTGTCCTAACGCAGTTCTCCTTTCTATTCCTGTTTATAAGATTTTTAATAATATTTTCAGGGAATGAATTTCTTTTTATTTTTCCTGGTGTTCTTACTATGAAACTGCTAGACGCTGATTGTTAATACACTTCTAATAAAATTGTTGGCCGTATTTATAAGAATATTTTTAGGCTGAAAAATAGTTCACCAGTTTTTGGTACCATTCTACTTTGATCCTATCACTTATAACTACAGTGTCAAGGTATGGTAATCGAACATTATTTTCCTCATCGATTGTAAATTTGATCCTATGGTGGAAGCTGTTTATGTGTTTCAACATTTTCTATTGCATTTTCATGTTAATCTGTATTTATAGAAAATGTTTCATAAATTCAACCAAAGTTAAGTAACGATTTGTTTTTTCTTAACAATCTTACTTTTATAAGTTAACTTCGCGAGAAAAATATAGCGTATGGGGGTTTTTTTTTGCCAAATTCGGTTTGGGTTTAGAAATATTTTTACCTTTAAAATAGCGCTTTCTTAAAATTTTTGGGCTTTTAATTGCTTATTTTAAGATTTTCTGATTTAAAATACTTTTTTACTTATAATATATTATTTATTCTACTAACTTTAAATTTTTTTTTTAAAGTGAAGCTTTTCTAAGTTTTCACTTTTACTTTTTTACAATTTTCTTTAGCTTTAAATACATTGAACTTTGTTTTTTGTCTTCCCTGATAATTATGTTTCAAGGTGATAGATTTTTTTTGTGAATTTCTACCATATACAAAAGTGATCAAATTTTTCTTTTTAATTTTAGCACATATATTGGATATATAATTATATATAATGCCATATATAATTATAATATAAAATTATAGAATTTGTTTGGTTTTACTTATACATTGAAGTATATCAATTATATATGATGAGATAAAAAAATCAACTTATATATAACATAATATATAATGATACATGATGATATATAGAGCCATATTAGACATGTTCTTAAAAATAACCATGAGATGTAATTATATATCGTTACATATGGCCACATATATAATTATATATAATCATATCAAACTATATATGACTATATAAAAACTTTTTTCGGTGGGTATACAGTTTTGAATGCAATTTGAAAATAAATAGGTAAAAAATTTAAAAATTTCATGATTTTAATTTTTTTTGCTATTTCACATATTTTTAGTATAGCAAACATGGTTGTTTTAGTGTTTTTTAAAATTCCTGAGAATTATAACAAATTTTCCGGGAATTGCGTCCCGGGAATTCCCGGGTTAAAAACCCTACTGACAACTGATTTGGCATATCTAATAATGGATACTAACTGAACACAGCTTAAGTTCATAAATTAAATTTTGTCTTAATAAAATTTAGAAATCCGGCTACGTAAATTCATATTCGTATCAACTTTTTTTTTTATTCTCAGATAACTGCTCTTTTATTAATGATCATTGATTTCTAAATAGGGTACTCCCCTTAATTAGTTTTGCCTGTCAACACCTCATTTTTGACATTTATTTAATTTCAAATAATATTGTTTGGATTTTAAATTCTACACCTTTTGCAACTGTAATTCAGATAATATCAATTGGAATTTAGAAATATCAATTGAAATTCAGAAATTCCATTTGAAATTCAGAAAACATCAATTGAATCTCAGAATTTTCATTTGTTAATTAGAAAACATCAATTGACATTCAGATTTTCCATTTGAAATTCAGAAAATACAAATTAAAATTCAGAAAATACTCAGAAATTCTAAATTCATATGAAAAATCTGATTTTCAATTGATATTTTTGAATTTCAAAGATGTTTTCTGATTTTCAAATGGAAATTCTGAATTTCAATTGATATTTTTTAAATCACAATAACAAAAGGTGTAGTTTTGGAAAAACAAAAAGAAAATTATTGCAATTTTTATTATTTGAATATCAAATGTAATTTTTAAATTATAGTCGACGTTTTTGTATAGTGTTTAATGTATAGTGAATTCACTAACGTGACCTATAATTAAATTGTTAAAAATAAGATTTATTTTAAGAACTAATTTTTAAAATTATTTTCAAAATTTTTAAACCATTCTATTTATATTTTAGATTACGTGGACAATTGGCTACTGATTTAGATGTAATGCCGTATATGATTGCTTCAAATATAGCACTGAATCAACTAACCGATTGTAAACCGAAAACTATGGAAGAATTAAAAGCTTGTAAATTGGATGGTTTTTATGAAGCTAAATACGTACGTTTTGGCGGTATGTTTCTTAAATGTATACACGATGCAAAGCACCCTAATGGAATTCAAATTCTCAAGATGACATCAAAACTAATGTCACACTTAAATCGGATTTTAAAATAAAATCTGGAATACAAAATTCTCAAGATGACATCAAAACTAATGTCACACCATCGTCATCATCATCGACATCACGCAAAAGACTTTCATCTAATGATCTTTGGGAAGAGGATTCCGATTGTAATGATGCTGATTTATCTCAAATTAGTGATGCTATTGAAAAACAATTTCAATCATCTGCGCAAAAGAAAGAAGATCCACCCACAAATTCTGAGTCTGAATTGGATTTGCTCTTGGCTGATTTAGAAAAAGTTCAACAAGAAATTGATGCTGATGTAAAACCTTCTTCTTGCTCATCTTTGTCTTCTATTGCCAAATCGCCAACTATAAAACCATCGTCATTGGTGTTGCAGAAACGGCCAATTTATCAGTATGAAGATAGTTCCGATAGTTCAGAAGCTGATGAACCATCGAAAACAATTTCAAACAGCACTGACGCAAGTGTTTCGTCTTCGCAAAACTATTGCCATTCAGGCACCTATACAAAAATCACGAGTTTTACCTTCATGGATGAAGGCAAAACGTTAATACAAGTTTAAAGGGCATATGCATAATCATTTTATAAAATTTATAAAAGGTTTATCAAATGATTTTTGTATGAAAAATTGTTTTATGAACAGACTTTCATCTAATGATTTTTGGGAAGAGTTTTCTAAAACAATTATGCACATTTATCGAAATTATTATTTGTTCGTTATATGTATTTAAACGTTTTATATCATTGTTTATTCGCGGTTGCTCTAGAAGTGGGTTTTGACAAAAAAAAATTCACACAAAAAGTGAGTATGGGGGTTTGAAAACACTATATTTATGATTTAAAAAAAAAAAACGCATTTTTAAAAAAATCCTAGGACGAATTTAAAAGTTATGACCATTTAAAGTTTTTGGTTTATAAAAATTGGGCGCCATTTGAAATCTCTTATAAAAAAATCTACTAAAATAAATATTTTTAAAAAATGAAAATTAAAAATAATACTGTAGTAAAAGCAAGCAATTTTCAATTAAATAAACACAATTAAAAAAAAATTTGTTAGGCAGAAAATATTCTTCGGAGATTAAATCTGAATGAAAGTGTCGTCCAAATCTCAAATTAAAGCAACTACTAAACCCCCCCTTTTAAACTTATTAAATTAATACACACATTTTTAAATTTTTTTATTTTTTTTTGTTTAAGATAAAATTTAAATATGATTCGAATTATACTTACAAAATGCTCTTTGTAGCCATTTTCCGTAATGTGGATCACTAGTTGTTCGTTTAAACCTGTTCCAAACCATCTTGAAGTCTTAGTGAACAGATTCGGAAGTCTGTACACTCCAAGGTCCTAATCCGGTGTCTGCTTTACATAGTACAAAAATCCGGTGTATGGTGAAATACTGCATGCACTTTGGGAGTTACTGACAAGTTTTGGTTAGTCAGTGAACAAAGTTGAAGGAAATTATTTTTAAATGTTTCAATATGATGCGCTGCATTTTCATCTAATGTTTTACCAAAACATGAGTTTGCCACAATATTGAAACTGTTGAAAAATTCAGCAAAGAGTAAAAAACTTTAATGGTAGATTTTCTTCAAGAAATGACATATTTTTTAAGAGTTTTCTTGAAGAATTACCATTAAAAGACTTTATTTACTACACCTTACAATAGGTGCAGCTCAGGTGGTGCAAATTTGTCCAAAACTAATGTAATTGGATTGTTTACACAATTTTTAAAATATTTTGCATCTTCTTGATGTTTACCACTTTCACACCAGCCTTCATAATTTTTACGAATGCTTCCAAACGTCCTTAGTTTTCCACACATTTGTAAGCGATTTTTTTCCACTTCGCACCAACAACACGGAATGCTGGATGCGTGGCTCATTAGACCCAAAACTATATTACCCAATTTTAAATCGTTTGCAAATACTATATTATTTGGTAAAGTTTGGCTTGATAAATTTAACTTTTCAAATAGAATTGCCATATTTTCATAATTTTCCTGAACATCGGGAGCAATGGCTAAAAAAACAACTTTTTAACGCCAGTATCAAGAAACTCTGAGTTTTTTTCTTACTAAATTATGTGTAGATTTTAAAACTGAAATATCGTGTTCAGTTAATTGTTTACCAACTTCAGAATTTTCAGAAGTGCTATCAAGAGGGACTTTAGAGGACGTCTTCCACGATTATTTTCTAAAGATACTTTTAATGAGCGCTTGGTAGCTAATGATTTTTCTGTTACCGTTTTAGAGGATATTTGTTCCAGAATTTTTGCTCCAGTCATACTTAGAACGTTTCTAAATTTAGTTTGTTTATTGCATTTGTGGGATTTTCCTCTTCACAATGGGCTTAAGCAGCTAGTGCAAAGCACCGCCTTTTTTGGAGTTGGTGTAAGTTTTTTCCGAAGGTCTTCCTACTTTCTGTTTGACGGACGACGATTTAATTTTATTTAACTTAAAATCTGAACACTATGCATTTGTGCAAATGTAACACATACAATCTTTACCTCTGATAGATGGCTTAGGGCGTTCAACATTATTATAGTTAAAAATTTTATATGACATTGCAGAAGAAGATTTTTTTTCTTTTAAGTATTTGTTTGCGACAAGAATCACATATAGAATCACATAAGTTAAAGTTAATAATAAAGAACTCTTCTATATCTTGTGATATTTGAAGAGATATCTTACGGAGTTGTTTTGTTTTCCCCATACAAATAGCGCATAACATTTTTCTATATTTTTCGTGAAAATTAATTTTTTATATATGTACTCAAGCATAAACATAAAAATACATATCGCACACCCAGTTCAAAAGTGACTCAACTCAAAATTTTAATTTTTTGGTTTTATATGGTTAAACTATGCACAATATACTTGTTTATCTATATAAAAAAAAAAAAATATTAGTGTATTTTGTTGTTGTTAACTGTTGCTAAAAAACAGTTATGTCTTTCATTATGTTTCAAATTGGTATAAAGTTGCAAATGTTTTTTTCGATTTCTGAAATATTTTGAGTTGAGTCACTTTTGTACTAGGTGTGCGATATGCTTAAATAAACTCAATATTATCGGAACATTTAATTGAAACAGTAAAATACCAGATCAAGTTGAATTCAGATTATATTGAAGTAAAAAAATTATGGATTTGAATCTTTTGATCCAAAATAAAAAAAAATTAGCAGTACGCGAAAACTGGTTTAAGAAGGCGTTATTGCTTTAAATGTTAACTAAATTAAACTCAACAATTCTTTTTTCGTATTTGCTAATTTTGTGTGTACTTAAATAGTCATGTGTGATCATCAAACTTTAAAACACCATAACTTTTGATTTCGTTGTGCGATTTTTTAAGGAAAATTTTTTTTGGAAGGAAATTTAACGTACTATAAAACCTACTATGTTCTTTTTAAAAAATATTTATTTTGAGCAGTTCTTTTTCCAAGTGTTTGCCAAAGGCGCCAAAGTTTTTAAAACCAATAACTTTAAATGGTCATAACTTTTAAATTCGTCCTAGGATTTTTTTTTTAAAATGCGTTTTTTTTTTTAAATCATAAATATAATGTTTTTCAAACCCCATACTCACTTTTTGTGGGAATTTTTTTTGTCAAAACCCAAATTCTAGAGCACCCGTACATTGTTTGTATTTAAAATTAAGTTTCATGATATTTAAATTTGTTGTATTTTGTTGTATAATAAAAAACATACATAATTTGGAATATTGTAAAATTTTTTCAAAATTTTTGTAATAATATCATACATACAGTGTTAAACTTTAATGCACTCAGAATATTCTTACAGTAGGTCATTCGGGTAGTAAACAGTAGTAGTTGTTTTAACTGGTATTGTAGTAATTTTTCTATGAGAAAATGAAAAACGACTAATTTAGACAGTAATTTCAAAAAATAACTAACCAAAAATACTGTACTTCAGTAACAGTTGTTTTAAATAAACAACACAGTGGTAACACAGTAATTTTGCAGTAAACAGTTAATTTTTGTTAGTTATTTAAAAATAGAAGATTATGTCGAGTTTTTAACAATTATCGTTTAGTTTATATTTGTTTTTATTGATATGTTCATAGTTTGCAAATAATAATTAGAAAATTTCATTGTATCTCCAATGCATAAAAACGTCATAACTGGAATACTGTTTGGAATTTTAACTTTGCTTTATAAATAGGATGTAGGAAATATAAACTTGTGTTGTAATTAAAAGAAAAAAAATATTGTTTTTTATAAAAAAAACATTTTAAAATATAACAAAATAACTGTTAAAACGGTAGTTTTTCGTTCTATGTTCATTGTTTTTATTGTTTTGTTGCTCGTTTTTATGGTTTATGCATTCAGTTAGGGTTAGTTGTTTTTGACCGCTTCGATAGTCGTTTTTAATACCTTTGTAGTTGTGTTATCAATAGTTAAAAATGACTGCATGGTTAGTAATTTTTATGACAAATATATTCATCGCCATTTTGACCATATTTGTAGTCATTTTAACTGTAATTTTTAGTAATTTCTACCTATTTTATTTCCTGAGTGTGGTTACATTGTTTAAAAAAATTGGTTAACTTCGTTGCAAGTCTTGGGCCGTTGAGTTTACTAAAAATTAAACTGTATTCATTTCTGTACTAGTTTGATAATTTTTAAAATAACATAGGTTTTTGCCAGTTTTTAAAATAAATTAGGTCAAATGTAATTGCCCGATAATAAAAAAAAAAATACATCTCAATGATACTATCATGTATCATTTAAAACACAGTGTTGGACGTCGATGAATTCTATATCAGATGAAAGTATGTGTGGGTACAATCAAGTTTTATGTCTGCTTAAAGTCTTCATATTTTTGCCCAACACTGTATAAAAGAAGACGCAAAAAAAACAGTATAAATGTTATTCTGATCTTAACGTTCCCAATAAGCAATTTAGCTTGAATTCAAGTATAAATCAAGTCATACTTTCATGTTTCAAGCCATGATGTATACTTTATTTACACTGTTATTCAATAGCATATTCCAGCAAAATGGATATTTGAATTCAAGTGGAACATATCAAGCCTTGAGTTGTAGTGCAATTCAATTTCAAACATCGTACTAAATACTACTTGAATTCAAGCCCTAAACTCAAGCCTTTCTCAACCCACTAAAACACGACTATGATTGGTTTTGAAACAATTTATTTATGTTAACGTAGTCTTTTTGAACATAATTACACATTAAAAATTTTGGACTTATTTCCAGGAAATTTGCATAATTTGTTTGCTTAACTGTTCCTTTATTAAGAAGCTTAGAGGTTTGTTTAGTCTCACTGAAATAAGGAATACAGAGAATGTTAGGTGAGAGTTTAGAATGAAACCTTTTGAGCATAATCCTTGGATGATAATCAGATCAGAAAAAATGCTGTATAATAAAGTGTAAAAACGAAAAAGAAATCGCCATTTTGAAATCTTAATAATATTAACACAAAAAATAATAGAAGAAAATTAGACATTACATATTAAAAATAATACTCTAAAGTTTTTTCCATGGTCAAATTCGTTCCGAAATGTGGCGAACTTACAATTGGGCACTTACAATTTTTTTTAAGGGATCAGTTTAATTTTTAATATAACATGCTTTTGAAAATTTTTATAAAATTCAGAAGCTTTATAAGTAATTAAGCCCATTTGTTATATACATTATACAAATTTCAATTAAAGTTAATTTTTAATTAAAGTTTAACGATTTATCAGCTTTTTTTAAATGAAATTTTTTTGTCGAAAATATGCCTCATTTACCGCTTGGAATCGACCACATATCTAATTTCGTTGGCAAACACAGATTGTTTTCTGTCATTAATAAAATTATTTTTATGTAAATATTTTCTACACAACAGTTACAAAGTAAAGGATTCATTAGTTGGTTCGTATCAGAGAACAGAATGAGACCATTCGTTTTTGTTGTCCATTCATACATTTGTTGAGGGTAGGTCGAAGGGGGTGGTGGTATCCGAAAGTGAATTTTGGGGTGGATGAAAATATTTGTTATAGGTGGAATTTTGAATTTGAAATTTAATGTCCGTTACTGTATTTGTTTTTGCTTTTGAACTGATTTATTTGGAAATTTATCGGATTTGAATGGGAATATGAAAATTGAGAAGAGTAGCTATGTTTTCTGAGGGTCTGGTGTAAGTTACTAGTAAGAGGAATTTTCAGGCGTTAATGTCCCAGCCAATTGTAGTTTTGGTTGATATATTGGATAAATGGGGAGTTTGGTTAATTTCTGTTGGAGATTTCATAAGGGTAAATTGGCATAGCATATTTCAGGGGGCAAAACTCTACATGCTGATTAGAATGGTTATCAAGTATTTAGAGTTTTTTTTTATGGTGACTTTGTGCATGTTTTTTGTTATTGGCAATTGATATATCGTCCCCTTAGTATTAAAATAGCCTATAAATTTTTTGATGTTTTGAGAAAATGAATTTCAAACTTTTTGTCGAAAGTAGCTCTCACTCAAATCTCGTTATGTCTGTAAATATTTATTATTTTCGACGTTTTTTTTTAAGACTGTTTAAAAATGAGTCTATTTTGTTAACTGATCAATTTTTATTATTGTAATCATCCTTTTAATGAACAAAAAAGTGGTGTAAACTGCAAATACATCAGATAAGCTATTTTATTTTTAATGTTTTCTATCAAGTTTCTGATACGTTATTTTATTTTGTATGGTATACACTATTTTATTCAAGAAATACACCACAATAATTAGTAAATTTAATATGATTTTTTATTAGTATAAAATTATGTTTTAATTACAGTCAGATCGTAAATTATTAGCATGGTCTTTAATAATTGTCGTATGCGTCCTCTTCTTCGAATCTGTCTGGTTCATCTAAACAATCGCGATTATTCCCTCCTTGTAAATTCAAAAAAATGTCTGTGAGCCGGGAGGAATTACATTTTTTTTGCATAAATCTTTGAGATCCTTCAGTTTTGTGTCAGAAATTGGTAGTTCTTTTTTATATTTGTGAGTTAATGTAAAATTTGTGACCCCTTTCTTTTTCATTCTCGAGCCATCTATATCAATCACTTTGAAGTCTTCGTTCCATTGTTCCTTGTATAACAATTGTCTCTTTTCACTTTTTATTACTTGGAGAACCTTGATTTTAAGCCAATTTACCGATTCATTGTTGACATTTTTCTTCAAGTTATGGTTCAATTTTGAGAACGCCGTTTTGAGATCAATAATATCACTGTAGTTAAGCCTTTCTACAGCGTACGGATTTTTTCGTCTTGCCAGTCTAAGTATAGTTGGCCATTCTTCTGGTGAATATACACAAATATTTCTCTTAGTTCGTTCTATAGCCGAATGCATGGAATCTGCTTCCATTTGTGTGTGTCCACTTTGAAGATATTTAATCGTTATTGAATTAAAATGCAATGAATGATTTATATGAAGCAATAATGTGGCAATTAATCTGTTTCTATTCTGTCCTCCACAGCAGTCTGAATACAGAATAACATCCGTTACTGATTCGGGTAAATTGTTCAGCATTTTTAATAAAGTGGTTCCAATTTCCTCTGACCCACGCTTACCATGGTTTTCATCCCACAGGAAACAATATCCAGCTCCATTAGCTAAATCGTAAAATGTGTTGTTGTATGTGGCGAACTTCCGACTGTAATACAAGGTGCTTACATTGCTACATGGTGTCAATAGCACTGATTGTAAGTCAAAAGTAAATACTTTTATATTGCTGTTATTTTTAGATAACTCCTTGTCAGCATGTTTGTGGAGTCTTGCTTGGGCTTTATTTGCTAAGTGTTCATCATATGATTTCTGTATTGAAGCCTTGTCCTCTGTATTTTTGAACGTTTCGCATGTTAAGCATGTGTCCTTTTTTGGATGATGGAATGAATAATTGTAATTATTACAAAATATGTGGCGATACATATGTTCTTTAACTGAGAGATCTGGGTGGCGTTCTTTAAATAAGATATACATTTTTGTAATTGTTAGGTCTGAGCTCAGATAAAGGCGTTGGGACTTTGCTCGAGTATAGTGACTTTCTACTGCTGGAAATGACTCTATGTGTTCTTTAATAAGAGTTGCTATCTCCGCGTCTACTTTTCTTTTCATTCCGTGTTTACCCCTCATGTCAACAAATTGTCTTTGATTTTTTTTTTTGGCTAATACAGATATCGCGCAGTCTGACACGTGTAAAGTATTTAAAAAGAACTTTTTACAGACCTGTTTGTCATTTAGAAAGTATTTTAGAGTGTTCGAACCGCCGTGATTCTCTCGTTAATGTCCTGTTGCACTTCTCCACTTTTATGTTATTACTAAGGAATAGACGTTGCTTGCAGTAATCGCCCAAACTCCAATAGTCTGCATTGATTTTCTTACGATCTTCTTCAGAGAAGTGTTCTGGACATTTGTGATGACAGCTGCAATTAGCGGGCTTCGGTAAACGTTCCTTAATTACTTTACCACTCTTTGTAACATAAGCCTTTCCTTGACTCCTGTCACTCTTTCTTTTGTTCTGCATCCAAAGCTGGCTCTTACGCTATTGAATAAAACAAATCCATAATTGCAGGAGACATCTTCTTAAATTACCTTTTAATTAACTCACCTTTCTTTTTCGTGTTACTGTCAGTTCTACATTTTCATCATTGCTTTCTTCTGCGATTTCGCAGAGCACTTCATGTTGCTTTACCGAAGATTTTTCAATTTCCTCTTCATCCGTTTCTGGAATATAATAATCCGACGATCCTGCTGAAAAGTCTTCTCCATCCTCTTCGTCAGTTTGCGATATATTTGAATCCAATGGTTCCACAGATAATCCAACAGAGTTTGGAGCAAGTTTGACACATAGGGCTCCTGTTAATTCCATCGCAAATTCTGTTGACAATTAATATACATTAATATTCCTTCCTGCAATTTAAGTTAGCAGATACTCACCAGAGCTTGATAAATCCATGATTAAATAAATGAATGATTGGGAACGAATGAACGACTAAATGATTATGAACGAGCGAATTTCAACAACGAACTGAAATCCTTAATTGTACAAATTATTTCTATTGCATTTACATACATGATAAAACAACGTAAGCATTGCATAGCCTACTTTTGTTTTTTGTTATTTTTAAAACACATGTTAATTGTTCTGACAATATAACGGCCTATAAGATTCATACAAATGAACAAATTGAAAATATTTGTTGAACAACAACGTATATCATTATACGTCATTTTAGGTGTTTGTGTCATGATAAAATTGATTTTTTTCCTAAAAGTTAAAATAGAGTATGTGAGTGTACATTACTATTATATTGAATAAACAGAAAATTTACTTTATGTAAAATAGCGTATATGCGTTTACATGATTTTTGAGGAAAATAATTTAATACAAATTTATACTATATTTTTTTGACTGACGTTTTGACACACTTTGTGGAACTAGAATTTGACAAAATTTTGACCACATATAAAATCGACGATGGAGAATCCAAAAATTCAATAAAAAAATAATAGCCTATGAGCACATAGGCTATTGTTATACTAAGGGGACGATATAGTGTTGTTTTTTTTTTTTGGTATGCCGGTGTCTCCTTTTGCATATATATTTTGTTTGGTCTCATGGGAAAAAGTGAATATTGGTAGAATATTGTAGTACTAATGAATTTGCTTTTATTTGTAGTATAGCTAAAGTGACCATATTTGTTTTACCTGAAAACGGGACATCGAATAATTCTGATGGGTTCGGTCATATGAAGTGAAAATGCATAGATAATATAATATTTAATTTATCCGTAGTGAATGGAATTATTTATTTTATGTTACACTACAAAAAAATTTTTTATACATTGTTATATTTTTCAGAGGCACAAATTTGTTTCAAAATTCTAGGTGACGATTTCAAATACGTGAGGAACTTTTGGCAAGATTTTGTAATGTTAACTTTAATAATTAACATAGCCTTTAGCACGATACCCTTAATTGAGTTTTATCTTCGGTCCATAACTTGTTCATCAAAGAAAATACACATTCAACAAGCGCATTTGTACCAGGCAAACATAAAATATATTCAACTATAATCTGAAAATTTTCATGGTTAAAGTAAGTGTTTTTAAAATTTTTAAATACTTCCACCCAACTATTTCCATTCATAAATTTTCTGCGATATTAAGTATTTAGATAGGAGTGAGTATTCATCGAATACTTCCGTATCTTTATTGCAATCGATATGTTCTTTTTCGATCAATATATCTAGAACTTTTTGAACATCTTCCCACTGTGGTACTTTTGTTAAATTTGCCCAATTAAATTTTTCTAATTCTTTGCTATATACAGTCCATTGCTCTAAATATTCTCGACTAGTTTTATGAAATTCTTCAGCCTTTATTTTCACGAAATTCTCGTCAATATCTGTGTAACCATCTTCTTTTAATTTTTCAAGTAAGCAACGGACTGCATATGGAAGAAAGTGAGTTGAGAGGGGATTCATTTTTTTACTTTTTAAGAACAGTAATTGACAGTGATGCCAACTTAATGCTGTTGGCACTATTTATGGTGCTTTTCAATGACACAAAACTCCAAAATTTGAAGATTTCTTACATTTTTGAACAAATCAACTATCTCTTTTTTCAAATTTCTGAAAACGGGACATTTTTGCGACCCCGAGTTGTTGTCGGGGACAACGGGACAAAGTAGCTGAAAACGGGACGGTCATATTTAAAACGGGACGTATGGTCACGTTAAGTATAGGAAAAAATTGTGGTAACTTTAACGCAACAGTTAACTTTAGCGTTTATCTTAGACTTCGACCTTAAATTAGACATTTAAAGTCACTCTAGATCGCTCCTTAAAAAAATTTTGACATAACAAAAATTTGTCGAAAACACTTTTAAATACCAAATATTTTTCAAATGCTATTTCTGGTCAAAAACTTTGGTCGGACTTATAATCCTTCTAATTTTAACATTTTTCGTAAACGTGTTTTTTAATTATTTTAGGCCTATAATTTTTACTGATTTTTTTTAATAAAACCATCAAATTTAAAGGAATTGCCGTTAAACAAAATCAATTTCAAGGTTGCCGTTAAACAAAATCAATTTCAAGGTTCTAGGTTCCCATCATGAGAACACGTCTTGAAATTTCCAGAAATATATCTATCAACACATTCCTGAAAGTGGTCAATTAATAAATTTGAAAACAAAAACTCTACAGATTATTTGATAGGACAATATCATAATAAAGAAATATAAGTTATGGCCTCGAACTTGAATAATTTTCATTTTAATTGCAAAATCATTTTCTCTCAGACTTAAGAAAAACTAAAAATTCTGAAAAGCACCTACTTTTAATGGAGACTTATTTTTATTTTTCATTATTTTTATAAAAAACTATTTTCGATCGGGATTGGATAAACCACTAATTGGATATTCACAAGTGATATACCGTTAGAAAGCTATGGGGTTGTAAAATGCTACAGGCTATATTTAAATTTAATACCAATTAAGTGGGCGTGGTAGGTGGCGAAAAGGTGTTAAACAAACTCAGTATTTTCACTTTAGCAGGAAGGAATTTTGACCGCTTACAATAAAAATGGTATTAAATGAAAGTCGCATTCAAATAAGCCTCCGTTTAAATCATTTAAATATCTTAGCTGGCAAGCCGGCGGTGATGAATTAAAAATAGCTATCTCCATTACATACAATGAACCCAGGCGTATCCTTAATGTTTTTTTCATATTAACATAAAAACCGTTTGTGTGTATATTTGTAATCTAATATAGTGTACACTACTAGATGTATCGAAGCCATATTCGTACCTTATGTTAATTTGGTGGTCCGCTTAATTATTTTTTTTTTGACACGATATGTGGCGCTGTTATTGACATATTTATGAACACATTTTTAATCACCCGTTTTGGCCCATATTCAGAATGAATATAAGCTATGTGGATGGAAAGTTTTTTACATAAAACTGGTGTGGTAGGTGGCGCTGTAGTTGATATATTTGCAAAATTTAAATTTATAATCTGATGTGGCCCATATGTAAAATATATATTTGTATAATAATTATATGACGGTAAAATTTGAAAAAATCACGATAGGTGGCGCTATAGTCGTATTTATGAACCTTTTTTTTTTTAAACGTTTATTTAGCAAAATTTCTTATATTAAAACTATAAATAAACAAATAGTAGATTATACAAGGTGGCGCAAAAATAACCTTCCGATGTTTTTTGGCTGTAATTTAAAAAAAAAAATTAAAAACTTTGATTCTTCTTGTGGATTATTTTTATCTGGTATTTTGATTTTTTTACATCAAGTCGAGAGTATGATGTCATGTAAATGGCCGCCGCCACAGTTGATTGTCATTTGAGCCCTTTTTATGGCATTTTCCATCACTTTGGCCAAACTTCCGGCGATAGGTCCTCACATTCTTGATGGATATTGTCTTTAAGAGCTGCAAGAGTCTGAGGCTTGTTGACATAAACCCGCGACTTCAAAAAGCCCCACAAAAAGAAGTCTGGAGCGGTCAAATCAGGCGATCTTGCTGGCCAGTGTAAATCACCAAAACGGGAGATTAGGCACCCGGGAAATGCATCCTTCAGCATATCGGTTGTGGCACGTGCAGTGTGTGCCGTTGCACCGTCCTGTTGGAACCACATGTTTGCCAATCCCAATTCCTCAAGTTGCGGCAAAAAGAACTTGTTGATCATTGCTCTGTAGCGCTCACCATTCACAGTAACCGTTTGGCCCGCGACGTCTTCGAAGAAAAAAGGTCCGATGACTCCTCCAGCGAAAACAGCACACCATACAGTGACTTTGAGCGGGTGTAATGGCTCTTCGTGGGTTACATGCGGATTTTCAGTGCCCCAGAAGCGTAAATTTTGCTTATTTACGTACCCGCTAAGATGGAAATGGGCCTCATCACTCATGATTATTTTTGATGAAAAATCATCTTCCTCTTGGTGGTGATTAAGGATGGCTTGAGCGTATGTTACACGCGATTGGCGGTCAGCAGCTAACAGCTGATGCACCGTCTGGACTTTGTACGGAAACATCTTCAAATCTTGTACCAAAGTTGGCTGTAAAGACCGTCGACTGATACCCATTTGCGTGGCACGTCGTCTGGTCGATGTCGACGGCGCTTCCATGACATCCTCGGCTACAGCAGCAATATTATCTGCAGAACGGCTACTCCGGGGTCTGCCACGCCTGGCAGCATCTCGTGTTGTGCCAGTCTCTTCGAGGCGAGCGGCTAAACGTCGCAGTGTTTCACCAGTAGGCGTTGGACGGCCAGGAAATCTGCGACGAAATTCACGTTGTGCCAAAGTCACCGACCGATTATTGGTCAAATAAATAGTCACCAATATTCCGCGTTCTGGAGCAGTGTAGCGTAACATTGTTTATTAACGTGTATTTCGCATGTGTTTACTACACAAATGTCAAAACAGAACTGACATTAGGGGCCAATCGCAAAATTTATAGCATTTTCTGATAGGAGGATTACTTTTGCGCCACCTTGTATAACTTAATGTACACTGTCCCGTATTCGAGCTCTCAAGTACAATTTACATTTATCAATTTATTATTCTTTTTGACAAAATAATTTAAGTGTTTATAAATACAACAAAAGAGTAAATATGTATCAATAAATTCATGTAAAGAAAAATTTAAAAAAAAATTACTTCTATATTTTGTATGAATAAAAAAAGGAGTTAAGTGATAAAAACAAAAAAAGTAAGAGCTGTAGCTGACAATTTAGTCTAGCCACCAATATTTTTTAAATTTATGTTCGGTAACATATTTGTATCTCCAGAGTATACGCTAGTGTCGTATCTTTTATTTTCTATTGTCATTTGATTGCATTTTATAGCTTTTTCTGTGGCTCTTCTATATACGTGGTAGAATATAGGAACGCCCATTTCATTTTGGATAAATCGTTGTTTATCAAGGTGTAAAAAGGCCTCCGGTGGAACATAACCATTTTGAAGGGTTATATATATATATTGATCATTTACGTAATATGGAGCCATAATCAGGTTATTTTCAATGCATTCTAAGCTCTTTGCAATGTGGTTTCTTATTAAATGAATAATAAAGTTGTCAATTCGGCTAGTCTTAAGCCCGTATGACACTGTATAGTTTTTGTATTGACAATCTAAATTAAAGCAGTACAAATATATTGTTACTCAATTTTTTAACTAGTGTAAAGAGTACGAACACATAGTGCCAAATTGTAGTAAATGTCAAAACAAATACTTTTGTTATCGATAAATCAGCAAAAAATTGGGATATCTGTCAAAAGTGCAAACGAAAATTTTGAACTTTATCTTGACATTTCTCACAGGCAAATAAGTTTGTTGTCAGTTTCTTTTGGGAACTGTCAGTTTAAAAAAAAAAAAAACAAAACTGTTTGTTTACAAATTGTATATATGTTTCATTCGCACATTAATGTTGTTTCTTTCTCCCAATACATCTTGAAACTATACAAAAACGATACAGTGTTATAACAGCTTTAGCAGCGTTATATAGTTTTTGGTTGGAAACATATTTTTTAAAGTCACTGTTTGATGATCTAAAAAGTGAAGTGCATGCCCTTAAACATTTCCTTTCAAAAATTCTCATTTTCTCCATATAAGAGGGGGATATATTAAACCAAATTTGGCAACCATATGTTAGAATTGGTCTAATTAAAGCTTGGTATAGTATTATCTTTACCTGAGAACTAATATATTTTGAAAAAAATAGTTTTTTGTATACGAAAAATGCTTTTCTTGCCTTAATTATTTGCAAGTTAATATGATCATTGAAATATAAAAATTTGTCAAGGTGAATACCTAAATATTTAACGATTTGTTTGTTTGGAATACTAATAATTAAACTACCTTTATTCCAAATTTTTTCCAATTATTTCTAATATTATAGTTACATTTACCCACTGGGGGGCGAAAAAGAATAGTTTCACATTTATCAATATTAATTTTCATTTTCCAGTCGTTGGCATATTGTTCTACGGAGTAGAAATAATCTTGCAAATTCTCATTGATTTTCTGCATTTTGTCATCAGAATGGTAAATAATAATATCATCGGCAAACCCTATTATGTTATCTATTTGTTCCATAAGATCAAGTATAAATAAATTAAATAAGATTGGGGAATTTACTGTTCCTTGCTGTAAGCCATTAACAATAATAAACTTCCTTGTACTCATTTGATTTTTATTACAAACCAGAAAACACTTATTGTTTAACATATTATATATGAGAACGGTTAGATGAAAAGGAATTTTATACTTTATAAGTTTATATATTAAGCCCGGAATCCATATAGAGTCGAACGCTTTTTCGAAATCTACTAAGCAAGCACCTGTACATAACGATTTGTTCCAATTCCAAGTAATATTTGAAGTGAGATTATGTATCGCGTGTATGGTAGAATGTTTAAATTTAAATCCAAACTGCCTATCATTAATTAAATTATTTTTCCTGCAATAGTTTAGTAAATTGTTGTTAACACACATTTCAAATACCTTGCTTATATTAGGTAGTAAACTTATAGCTCGTAGATTTTTCAAGTTACTAGTATCTTTGTCTTTTTTAGGCAAAATAATAACCTTAGCCGTTTTCAAAACTCGAGGAAAATATGAATTATTAAGCATATTATTGAATAAAGTACAGTATTCAAGAATTATTTCATTTGGTATGTTCTTTAGTACAATATTTGGAATGTTATCCAAACCTGAGGATAGTTTTTTCTCAGATTTTTAAAGATATAAAAAATTGATTCTTTTGTTACAAAATAATCTACAGCAAAGGGATCAATTAAATCATTGGCTTTATTAAATTCGGTAAACGTAGTAAGAGTTGATTGATTAATTTCATATTCGTTTTTTGTTTCCAAAAATCTGCAGAAATAGTTATCAACATCGTTTTGCAAACTATTGTCAGTTTCAATCTCTTTAAAAGAATGAATTGATTCTAGAAAAGTGCCAATTATATTTAATATATTGTCATGATCTCTTATTATGAATTTATTACTTCCTTGATCCTTTTCCAAGTCTACTGGAGAAACTCCAGCCTTTCTAATCAAATTTTCTTCATCGTGATCAATTTTTATAGCATCAATATTAACGTATTGACTAGTTCTAAATTGCTTTTTTACTTCATTAAACATTTTTGACGAATTCTTATGGTTCATGTTAGATAGTTTTTCTCTAAAATAATTGTTGACAGAAATAGTGAAACTATCATCAAATTTCTAACTAATTTCAATTTTGTTTTTAATAAATTAAGCTCTGGGGTTGTTAAAAGGCATTCTAATCTATTGTGTTTTTTTATTATACTCAGGATTTTGCTTTTTTCTTGTTGTAATTTCTTTATGGTTTTATTTGTAAATTTTGATATTGAATCAGAGCTTTTAATTTTTGGGACTGATTTTTCAATAGCAGTACTTATATAACTACTTAATTTAAGCAAATAAAAATCGATTTCTGAATTGGTAAGATTCCTGTTGTTTGGGATCATATCATTATTAGTAAACTCATTTAAAATACTACTTATGAACCTTTTCCAGTTAGTTCCTTTATAATTTAACTGTAGATTTGGTAACTCTTTGAAATAGGCAAAAGGATGGTCGTTTTCGTTATTTAAAATTCGTATTTGGATTGCATTATGATCGCTGTCGTAGTCTAATGTTTTTAGGCAGTTCATTGTGTTGTTTTCTCTATGAATATTCAAACGAGAATCTGCGATACATATATCTAAATAAGATCCACAACGTGGAAAAGATGGTAATGTAGAAGCATAAAAAAAGCATCTAAAGTTAATCTCGTTACATGATAACCATTCTTTTAACATATTTCCCTTCGTGTTGCAAGAGCTATTACCCCAATCAGTATGTCTACAGTTCAGGTCTCCTGCGAGTATATACAAATTGTTGGGATTCTGTAAATCTAAAGATTTAAAAAGTTGTAGCAATTCTGTTTTGAAATATGTATTATTATTTCCTGACGGATAATAAGCCGATATAATGAATAACGTTTTATTTGCTACCATTGGAATCTTAATAATGCATGTTTCCAGAGCCTTAAATGAATTAATACTATTAATAGAGTGATTTCTATATTTTATATCCTTTTTGATCAAAATAGCTGTTCCTCCGCCTCTTTGAGCGTCGACTCTATCGTTTCGTATAATGTTATATTCTTTAAATTTAATTTTGTGTCTGTTATTTAATTTTGTTTCGTTTAATAAAATTAAGTCTGGATTATGTACTTGTATAAAATTAATTAAATCAGATCTCCTACTTAATCTAATTAAAGAGTTTACGTTTATTGCTATTATATTAATTTGTTTTACATTTGCTAGAGCCATATTGAATATTTAATTTTCCAGCATTGAGAAAAGAGAATCTATTCTCGAAGCTTGTAATTGTAATTGCTTTTGCAAATTTATAATTTGGTTAGTTAGGTTTTGCATTGAGTTTTTAAATTCTTCTAATGCTAGATTAATTGGGTTAGTGTTGTTAACATTTTGAAAATTATCATTTCTTAATACGTTTGCGAACGTCATATTTGGATTTACATTGAGGATTGGATTTTTTTGTCCTATTTTGTAACAGTCCTTGTTTTTTTGCTCGAAGCTTCTGTTGAAGTTCCTTGTATTTTTCGCAACCCCTGTATGACGCTGGGTGTCCATATTTACTGCAAAGAACACAGAAAAGTTTTTCTCTTTCGGATTCACCTGCTTCTTTCATGGGACATTTTCCAATTTCGTGGTTCTCTTTGCATTTTACACATCTAGTTGTTAAATAACAATTCGCTGCGCTATGAAAGAAGCTTTGGCAATTACGGCATTGTGTGATTTCAGGTTTTTTTAAGGGTTCCCAATGTATACATCGATAAAGTAGGCTCTTAATCGCTTTAAGCTCATTAATGTTGCTTTCATTGCTTATTTGAACAATAAATATCGGCAGTTGATAGCCACTATTTATAGACTTTTTGGTTTTAAATTGGCTTACTTTAATAAATTTTAGATTTTCGTTTTGAAATTTACATAATTCATTATAAATTGACAAAGGATCAGTATTTCCACTCAGACCTTTTAGTAAATAAGTCTTTGTTCTAGCAGTTTTTGGCGTAAACGTAAAAAATTTTGTATTTGTTTTTTGAAGATAAGCTTTTACTCTGTTGTAATCGTTCATAGAACCCATAAACAGTGCTATTTTGTTTTTGTTAAATTCTTTTATTTTAAATTCGCTAATCTTTAGCCCATTGTTAATAAACTCAATCAGTTCATTAGGATCCACATCGAATATATTCAAAGGCGGTATTTTTTTGTTTTTGTTTTTATTTGATTTATTATTTGTTGTATTTTCAATATTTATATTGCTCTCTTGATTTGTAGAGATGTTTTTTAAATTGTTGCTAGACGTACTTGCATTATTAGGTCTGTCTGCGTACTTTTCCAGTAGCAAATACTCAGTACATTTTTTTGGGAGAGTAAGACCAATTTTACTCTGTCGGCTGAAAATATCTCAAAAAGTACGCAGACAGTATCCAGTGAAATCTTGCAAGAAAACAGCTGATCGGTGTGTAAACAATTGAAATAAAGCAAAAGAATTTTAGCATATGTGTACGCAAAAGTGAATTCTCGCGGTAAATTAAAAAATTATTAATTAAAGTGAAGCCTAAAAAGTGTTGTAAATTAAAAAACTTGTTTATTACACTGTTATTAATTTGGTAAGTTCAATTTCTTCTTAGTTTTTAGTTTTATTTGTCGGGTTTTTTATAAAACTTCTTTTGCTTATATTGCCCAACATAGTGCCAGCTTAACAACGGAAAAAAAGAATGAAATGCCCAATACAGTGCCCTCCAACAGCTTGACGACGGAAAAAAATAATTTGGAAGTGAAGTGCTCGCCAGGAACGTTTAAAAGGGTTGAAGGTGGTAAGTATAATGAAATTACATCTTAAGTATTTGAAAATATATTTTATGCTTACAGACGAAGAATATAGACAAGCTCTGGCAGCCCAAATGGCGGGCATGGATGAGTACAACGAAATAATATTTTCACCAAACAATGACAGTGAGATGGACGCTCAAAAAACAATTTGGCTGGATGCATCTACCAAATTGTTAATTAGTTTGGTAAAGGAGATGCGTCCAAAAGTGGGTAAGTCACTGCACCTAAAAAACAAACGGCAAATGTGGGTGGCCATTGCTGCAAAGCTTTGTGCTACTGGCCACAATTTCAACGCCTCCCAGGTGGAGGGGAGATATTTTACGTTGGAGCGCCAATATAAAAGTGCGCAGCTTAACAACAAGCAAACTGGAAGAAGTAGACAAGCGTGCCCTTTCCAAAGGTAAATAAAGATTAGTAAATATTTGATGATTATGTTAGTTATTTTGTTTGCATTTTCGTAGCGAATTGGATGACCTGCTTCGGGAGAAAAGATCGGTGAATCCTGAATACTTTTTGGATAGTGAAACGGAGGTCAACTCAAATAACTGCAGCGTATCTCAACCCCCGAATTCTTCGCAAGGTGGTTATTTATTATTTCATTGTTTATTTTTCATTTACTTATGTATGTGTATTAGGTAAAAACTATTTTGTTTTAATTTATATCACAAAATAGTTTTTATTTCGACATTTTTTAAAATAAGGGCAATCCTAATGTATATTTTACATTTGCATTTACAGAAAATCTGGATATGACGGCTTCAGGCTCTAAGCGAAGGAAAACGTCTTTACAAGAGTACGTGGAAAATGCAGAGAGACATGCGGAGAAGAAGGAAGCCAATGAAGAGAAACTCTACAAACTATTAGAAGCTAATATAGAGGAGCAGAGGAAGGGAAGGGCAGAAAGAAAAGAATTGGCAGAGAGAAAGGAAGCAAATGATGCCAGAAAAATAGCATTATTGGAATCATTGGTTCTGCTTTTAAAAAAAGAGTGAGTACTTTTGTTGTTTCTGTTTAATGAATTTAAGTGAATTATTTTATTTGATTTTTTTTCTTTACAGTGACTAATAAAATCGAAATAAAAATATTGCCTAAATGGCACTGAAGCCGATTACAAAATGTATAAACTTAACAAACACATAAAAAAAATAAAAAATGGAAATATATATTGAATTAAAAATTAAAAATATTCTTTAAAAATAATGAAATGAATTTTTAATTATTATCTGTCAGAATTTGCATTGCTTGGCAAATTTCATCTCGCACACTATTTCCACGAGAAACCTGGTCATGATTTAGAAATTCTTCATCAACATCTGGTGATACCTCGGATGTAAAGTTTAGGTCATCTTCATTTGCAATGTTGTGTAAAACACAACACGCTCTAATGAAGTGGCATACTTTTTTAATTCCTCGTAATTTGCAGTAGTACAACTGCCTAAACCTCTGTTTTAAAATACCGAACGTATGTTCGATACGGACACGACCAGAGCTTAGTTTTATATTAAACTGTATCTGAGCTCTTGTCAGATGTCCGTTATCTTTGTATGGAGTTATCAAATATTTATTGCATGTATAAGCAGAATCCCCCAGTAAATAATAATCTGAAAGCATAAAAAAGTTAAAATAATAATGCTTAAACTTTTATAATCACTATTACCTTTACAATACGATGGTAGCTTTTCATAGATAGGTGAGTTCTTCAACACCCAACTGTCGTGACACGACCCAGGGTATCCAACAAAAATGTTTATAAATTTTCTGTTTTCGTCACAGATTCCTTGCATACAAATTGTTGTATTGCCTTTCCGGTCGATATAGTCATCATTAGAAGTATACGGAGGATCGATGACTATGTGCGTACCATCAATGCATCCTAAATGAAGATATTGTTTAGTATATTCATTATTTTTGGTTATGTGTATATCAGTCATGACATATGTATATCAGCCTTTGGAAATAAACATTTATCGGCGAAAAATTGACTTGACATTTCCTTTTTTTGTTCGCTTGGCCACCGTATGACTTCCGGACTAAGGGAACTTAGAAACATTGACGCTCTTTCTATTATTGCACCTACTGCAAATAGACTCATGTCAAAGCGATCTGATACATCTCTAAAGCTGCATGCCTCTTGCCCAGCAAACCATAAAAATACCAACATGTGAGCACTTTCGCAACGCATTTTTTTAAACATTTCCCAGTTTTTAAACCGATCGCATAGGTTTTCAAACAGTTGCCTCGATATCCGGAAATATTTTCGGAATTCCTCTTCGCTGTAATTGGGCACTATTTCTTCCATATACAGCTTTGCACAATTTCTTTCTTTTGGCTTCATAAGAAAAGGCTTTAGACGGGAATATATATCATTGCCTATGCATCCATTTAGTAGTGTACTTAAAATTGGCTCTGAATCATCTTCTTCACTCTCGGACGACGAAGAATCCAGCACCATCATTGCAGTAACTATTATGTGCTTCCTCATGTCACTGTTTCCACGACGAACGCACTGTTTCTTTGGAGGATTCTAGAATCGAAAATAAAGTACTGTTAATAATACTTTGATTACACTAACATATAACACAATTCCAAATACTCGCCTCTTCAATTGCAAAGTTTGTCCCACAAAGTTCTGCTGGTTCTATCGGTTTTGCCATCTCCAATCCACTTACATAACGGTCGCACTGTATATTTGGACGTTTCTAGCATGAAGTAAAATGTTTTGTTTATTATAATTTATTATAAACGTTAAAAATCAACACAATTCTAACTACTTACCTCTGCCATTGTTAAATTTCAATTTTTATTTTCATTTCACAAAAATTATTTCATTCAAACAGTAAATAAAAACAGCTGTTTCAAACTAGTTGCAAAATCTTGCAAGAAGAAATTTCTCCAGCAACATTTTGCAAGTTCTCAACTTCCAACTGTCAAAAAATTTTTTTTTTTTGGCTCTCTCGCTGCAAGAGATTTGGAGTACGCAGACAACATTTTGCAAGATTTTGCAACATTTTGGACAAAATGATGCAAAATATGTGTACGCAGACAGACCTATTATGTTCTTGCACATGTTTCTCAAATTTTTGTAAATATTCAAGATTACACTCTTCATCATTATCAAGAAGTGAATAATAATTATTACTTTTTTGTTGTTTAGACATTGTGTCACTATTTACATTGATTTTTCTTTTAAGGTCTTTTTTTAAATTACTAGGTAATGAGGAATTTATTATGTTGTTTTTGTCATTTTTTAAATCTGAGTTTTGAGCTAATAGCTCACTCATAGTTTTTTTTAGTTCTATGTAAGAGTCTCTTTCTCTTGTTTTTTATAACTATTTAATAGAAAAAATTACAATAATAGAACACTGAGTTATGTGTTTAATAAAAATTGCACTTCGTAATAACGAAAAAAATAGTATAGATCTCCGCTAAACGTCCGTCTATCATGACAGTCACGATCAAACCCCCGTATTTATGAACCGATTTCTACCATATTTAGACTGCATGATAGTTATATGGAAATAAAAATACTCGTAATTACCAAAAATGTACCTTTTAAGTGGCGTTCTATTTAAGATTTTTAATAAATAGTTTCTCGCTATTTATGAAATTATATTTAGTTAATTTTAATTCCATGCAAGTAAATGTCTATGCGACCAAGTATAAACATTGGTCAAAAAACTGTCAACCGTAAATCATCACAAACAAAAATGGGCAAATTAAATACCACAACAACGAGTGTAAGCGCGGGAGATCACGATCAATACAGAAATTATGATTGGTAAGGTGGGTAAAGAACGCTATTTTATCACCCTCCGAAATGTCTTGTTCAAAAGAAATGGCAGATCGTGATGCGACATAGAACGGAACCATAGGGAGTGGCACCTCGCATACGACCTTAAATTTTTAATTTTGTTATATTGGACCCTGTTGAACATTTGTAAGTAGAAGCTGTAGTGGCGTATTGTAATTACATTTGTAAGAACTGTACTAAAATTTGCCGATACAGGAAAACGGGATATGGCACGTCACTTGGCACTTTTAATTTTTCTCGGTGTTAAAAATGGGCGGAATAGGACTTAAGAGCGCGGCACATTCCACATAAAAAAATATAAAAATGGGTTAATATTGATTCCTGTTGAATATATTTGAGCAAAAGCTACTTTGTAAGCACTGTAATAAAACTGGCCTATATAGAACTAATGGGCGTGGCACCTCCAAAGCAAACTTATATTTTAAACTGTTATTCCTTGACTCTGCTGTATGTATACAAGCAAAATTATATACAAAATTTTCAAGAACATTTTATGCACTGTGACAATAATGGGTGTGATTGAATAAAGGGAAGGGGCATGAAACAAATAACCCATATTTTTAGTGATACACATAATATACAAATCTATTGTTGCTTTTCCTGTTTCGTAAGAAATCATTTCTAATCGACTTACCCTATTTTCGTGCCTAGCTAGAACATGGAATTAGATATATGCCGTACTAGATCAGGACTGGACTAAGGAGCGTGGCACCGCTCACTTCAGAAGTGATCTATCTCGCCGCTTGTAACAATTGATTTTTATTACATGTATATTAAATGTGGGATGAAGAGCTATTGGGACTTGGCACTTCCGATATAGCCCAAAATTCTAAAAGTTTTTATCTAGCCTCATACTGAACGTTTTCTAACAAAGTTTGACACTGCGATTTAAATCCGGATAAAAACCAACATACATCAAGTTATTTTTTACAATTTGTTAATTAGCATTGTAGCACATTTAATTACTTTAATGCGTTTTTTGAATACCCAAACAAATCTATTTAACAAGATTTAAAACAATTTGTTACACAGAATATATGAAGAAATGTTATCAAGAGATGTAGATACAAGTGAATTTAAAAAAATAATTAAATTTTCTTCTAAATATTTTTCGATATTTAAAACTGTCGCTAACGACAGTTTCAGCTAGTCTACTAATAAACGACGGATTGTTAAATTAGCTTTTACTATACAATGAAACTCCGGTTTAAAGAAAATTCGATTTAACAAAGTCAAATGTTCCATACCCCACCAAGTCGTATTTTGGCCAAAAGTCGTTATTGGGAATTTGAACAAAATAAGTATGACAATAAAATGTGTACATTTGGGTGGCCTTGATCTGTAAAAATTAGCTGGGTGCTCTCACAAATTATGATAAAGAGCGTCATTTAAAGACATTAGCGAAATTTCGACAAGATCAAATAACTTTTGACGGACCAATCAACATAAATGACATATACATCAAATGGAATGTATTTTAATTACCTTTTAAATGATATACAACATAGTATAGTTGTATTCAAAATCCATCAAGTTAAATCGTTTTTAACCCTCAACCGGTACACTTTCATCCAGCATATGTATACGGTACACAGGTACGAATTAGGATTTTTGATTTTCACCTTAGGATTGGAATAATAAAAAGATTAGCAAGGGATAGAATTTTGTTGCAAATCCAAAAACTTTGCCTAAATTATAAAAAATTGCATTAAATTAGTCAAAAATCAGTTTTAAAAATTTAATTTTTATAAAAAGTACGCTTTTAGAAAAACAAATTATATTACGATTTGCATTTAGTGTATAAGTACACAAAGCGTATTTGCAAATTAACAACAGTACCTTTGTTTCTTCTCAAATTACACATTTATTTCTTTCGAAAAATATTCCTATATTTATAAAATTGAATAGTTTATTATAAACTGTCAAAACATTTTTTTTCATTTTGTTTAAGTGTTTGAAATATTCAAATAAAAATACAAAACAAATTGAAGGGCTTATTGTAAAAACTTGATAAGTCACAATTATTGTTTTATAGATTTTCGCTGTTTTCTAGCCATATATTGATTAATATTTGAACTTAAACACATTTTACAACATAGACTTTAAACGTCCTGCAAAAGTCATATTTTAGCATCTGTTCAACCTTTGCAAGACGAAAGCAAACCAAAAATAAAATGTGGCCTATCAAGTTTTTACAACAAGCTCTTCAATTCTATAATAAACTTTCCAGGGTTGGATTTTATAAAAATACGATGCTTACACATTATGCGATATTACACGATTGCGGCTATTTATTTTACTAATAAAGATATTGATACAAAGTAAACACTTTTTATATAAATGAACATTCTTTCAAGAAGAAATAATGTTCATAACATAAAAAACATTTCTAAAATAAAAATAATGTTTATAACAAAAATGTAGGTAAAAAAAAAAAAAAAACAACCCAGTAAAAAACGCTGCTTACCTGCAAGCCGGTTTGTAAGGGAGTAAGCCAAAAAGAATCCCTTACAAACCTGCTTACATATGGAAGCATTACTTTTGGACAAAATAAGCGCGGGTTTTAGCGCTTTCAAAAAGCTGCGATTTCATGGCTTTCAGTAAAATTATATTTATTGTCTACATTATTACGATTAAACGTAATAATTGAGTGATATATAAATTATTTTACATAAAATTCTACAGACATTAATTTTAGACATAATATAAAAATTATATTTTTTACCGCAGCACGTGGTAGCTCTTCAGGAACAAAGAAATGACTAATTATTTTTTTAACATACTCGAAAACACCAAACACAATCGCAAATCACTAGCGAAAACTGGTTCAGATCGTTTTTAATCCACGACATGAGACTTTCTTCATTACAACCCTGCATCTTCGTAAGGGATTAGCGTAAGCTGCTTACAACCTGCATTATTGTAAGGGAAAACAGTAAGCTCAACAAATTTTTTTTGTTTATTTTTATACGAACAACAATAGTTAGCACTTACTTTAGCGCATTTGTTTTATCCTGCTTCTAAAAACACGAAATTTGTTTACTGGGAAGTCATAATAAATCAAAAAAGACATTATTCAATATGTTTTGATATTTTCGGGTTTCATCATTTTAGCTAACGATATATTGTTTTGTAGTATTTATTATTGTTTTAAACATATATTTTCTATATTATTAGTTATAATAATGAACAAATTTACTTATTTGTTTACCAAATTACAAAAACCACGATTTTTAGTTTTTCTTTTGAAAGCTCGATAGGTGCGAATTGAGGTATAACCTCAAACGTTACATTTGTACCGTGCGTGTCCTATATTTGTAAATACATTTATCGAAACTCAATTTTTTACCGTTTCCCACGTTTTTTACACTTTGGTTTAAGCATTTTTATTCTTGTTCGAGCGAGGCATTCATTTATTTACATATTTCAAATTTTTATTAAAACAATAATTGCATATTAAATATTAAACAGCATTTCAAATAAACGAATATTAACTTTTACACAAGGTTTAAAATATGTATTTTAAGCTAATATTCGTTTATGAATACAGTTTTGTAGTCCGACATTGCAAAACACATGTTTTGCCAAAACGAGTGGAAAAGAATAAAGAACCGTTGGAATATAATAAAGATCTTATATATGTGTTGTGGCAATTTTATTTGTTTTTTTGCAATTTTAAACAATTTGCAATAAAATGCCGCGTGGTTAATATTTAAGTGATTTTGAGAAATTGCTAGAAAAATAAACCGTTCACATGTGGTTGTCACAAATTTTGCAAATAATCCGAGAGCTTATGGTAAAAATAAAACAAGCTGCATGAAAAAAGCTTTCTGCTAGGGGCAGGCAGCAACTCAATGAAGAGTCTCAATCAGATAATCGATGAATGTAAGGTAAATGTGTCCAAATCAACCATAGGTAGACTCTTAAGTAGACTCACCAAAAGCTGATGTCTGTGCCACGGTTATTACCCCGCCACAAAACGGATCGACTTGAATTCGCTACAAGGAATTTACAAACCTGGAGAAACTAGAGAAAGGTAAGTTAATAACGTAAGGAGTCAGTCATGACATATGTATATCAGCCTTTGGAAATAAACATTTATCGGCGAAAAATTGACTTGACATTTCCTTTTTTTGTTCGCTTGGCCACCGTATGACTTCCGGACTAAGGGAACTTAGAAACATTGACGCTCTTTCTATTATTGCACCTACTGCAAATAGACTCATGTCAAAGCGATCTGATACATCTCTAAAGCTGCATGCCTCTTGCCCAGCAAACCATAAAAATACCAACATGTGAGCACTTTCGCAACGCATTTTTTTAAACATTTCCCAGTTTTTAAACCGATCGCATAGGTTTTCAAACAGTTGCCTCGATATCCGGAAATATTTTCGGAATTCCTCTTCGCTGTAATTGGGCACTATTTCTTCCATATACAGCTTTACACAATTTCTTTCTTTGGCTTCATAAGAAAAGGCTTTAGACGGGAATATATATCATTGCCTATGCATCCATTTAGTAGTGTACTTAAAATTGGCTCTGAATCATCTTCTTCACTCTCGGACGACGAAGAATCCAGCACCATCATTGCAGTAACTATTATGTGCTTCCTCATGTCACTGTTTCCACGACGAACGCACTGTTTCTTTGGAGGATTCTAGAATCGAAAATAAAGTACTGTTAATAATACTTTGATTACACTAACATATAACACAATTCCAAATACTCGCCTCTTCAATTGCAAAGTTTGTCCCACAAAGTTCTGCTGGTTCTATCGGTTTTGCCATCTCCAATCCACTTACATCACGGTCGCACTGTATATTTGGACGTTTCTAGCATGAAGTAAAATGTTTTGTTTATTATAATTTATTATAAACGTTAAAAATCAACACAATTCTAACTACTTACCTCTGCCATTGTTAAATTTCAATTTTTATTTTCATTTCACAAAAATTATTTCATTCAAACAGTAAATAAAAACAGCTGTTCAAACTAGTTGCAAAATCTTGCAAGAAGAAATTTCTCCAGCAACATTTTGCAAGTTCTCAACTTCCAACTGTCAAAAAATTTTTTTTTTTGGCTCTCTCGCTGCAAGAGATTTGGAGTACGCAGACAACATTTTGCAAGATTTTGCAACATTTTGGACAAAATGATGCAAAATATGTGTACGCAGACAGACCTATTATGTTCTTGCACATGTTTCTCAAATTTTTGTAAATATTCAAGATTACACTCTTCATCATTATCAAGAAGTGAATAATAATTATTACTTTTTTGTTGTTTAGACATTGTGTCACTATTTACATTGATTTTTCTTTTAAGGTCTTTTTTTAAATTACTAGGTAATGAGGAATTTATTATGTTGTTTTTGTCATTTTTTAAATCTGAGTTTTGAGCTAATAGCTCACTCATAGTTTTTTTTAGTTCTATGTAAGAGTCTCTTTCTCTTGTTTTTTATAACTATTTAATAGAAAAAATTACAATAATAGAACACTGAGTTATGTGTTTAATAAAAATTGCACTTCGTAATAACGAAAAAAAATAGTATAGATCTCCGCTAAACGTCCGTCTATCATGACAGTCACGATCAAACCCCCGTATTTATGAACCGATTTCTACCATATTTAGACTGCATGATAGTTATATGGAAATAAAAATACTCGTAATTACCAAAAATGTACCTTTTAAGTGGCGTTCTATTTAAGATTTTTAATAAATAGTTTCTCGCTATTTATGAAATTATATTTAGTTAATTTTAATTCCATGCAAGTAAATGTCTATGCGACCAAGTATAAACATTGGTCAAAAAACTGTCAACCGTAAATCATCACAAACAAAAATGGGCAAATTAAATACCACAACAACGAGTGTAAGCGCGGGAGATCACGATCAATACAGAAATTATGATTGGTAAGGTGGGTAAAGAACGCTATTTTATCACCCTCCGAAATGTCTTGTTCAAAAGAAATGGCAGATCGTGATGCGACATAGAACGGAACCATAGGGAGTGGCACCTCGCATACGACCTTAAATTTTTAATTTTGTTATATTGGACCCTGTTGAACATTTGTAAGTAGAAGCTGTAGTGGCGTATTGTAATTACATTTGTAAGAACTGTACTAAAATTTGCCGATACAGGAAAACGGGATATGGCACGTCACTTGGCACTTTTAATTTTTCTCGGTGTTAAAAATGGGCGGAATAGGACTTAAGAGCGCGGCACATTCCACATAAAAAAATATAAAAATGGGTTAATATTGATTCCTGTTGAATATATTTGAGCAAAAGCTACTTTGTAAGCACTGTAATAAAACTGGCCTATATAGAACTAATGGGCGTGGCACCTCCAAAGCAAACTTATATTTTAAACTGTTATTCCTTGACTCTGCTGTATGTATACAAGCAAAATTATATACAAAATTTTCAAGAACATTTTATGCACTGTGACAATAATGGGTGTGATTGAATAAAGGGAAGGGGCATGAAACAAATAACCCATATTTTTAGTGATACACATAATATACAAATCTATTGTTGCTTTTCCTGTTTCGTAAGAAATCATTTCTAATCGACTTACCCTATTTTCGTGCCTAGCTAGAACATGGAATTAGATATATGCCGTACTAGATCAGGACTGGACTAAGGAGCGTGGCACCGCTCACTTCAGAAGTGATCTATCTCGCCGCTTGTAACAATTGATTTTTATTACATGTATATTAAATGTGGGATGAAGAGCTATTGGGACTTGGCACTTCCGATATAGCCCAAAATTCTAAAAGTTTTTATCTAGCCTCATACTGAACGTTTTCTAACAAAGTTTGACACTGCGATTTAAATCCGGATAAAAACCAACATACATCAAGTTATTTTTTACAATTTGTTAATTAGCATTGTAGCACATTTAATTACTTTAATGCGTTTTTTGAATACCCAAACAAATCTATTTAACAAGATTTAAAACAATTTGTTACACAGAATATATGAAGAAATGTTATCAAGAGATGTAGATACAAGTGAATTTAAAAAAATAATTAAATTTTCTTCTAAATATTTTTCGATATTTAAAACTGTCGCTAACGACAGTTTCAGCTAGTCTACTAATAAACGACGGATTGTTAAATTAGCTTTTACTATACAATGAAACTCCGGTTTAAAGAAAATTCGATTTAAACAAAGTCAAATGTTCCATACCCCACCAAGTCGTATTTTGGCCAAAAGTCGTTATTGGGAATTTGAACAAAATAAGTATGACAATAAAATGTGTACATTTGGGTGGCCTTGATCTGTAAAAATTAGCTGGGTGCTCTCACAAATTATGATAAAGAGCGTCATTTAAAGACATTAGCGAAATTTCGACAAGATCAAATAACTTTTGACGGACCAATCAACATAAATGACATATACATCAAATGGAATGTATTTTAATTACCTTTTAAATGATATACAACATAGTATAGTTGTATTCAAAATCCATCAAGTTAAATCGTTTTTAACCCCTCAACCGGTACACTTTCATCCAGCATATGTATACGGTACACAGGTACGAATTAGGATTTTGATTTTCACCTTAGGATTGGAATAATAAAAAGATTAGCAAGGGATAGAATTTTGTTGCAAATCCAAAAACTTTGCCTAAATTATAAAAAATTGCATTAAATTAGTCAAAAATCAGTTTTAAAAATTTAATTTTTATAAAAAGTACGCTTTTAGAAAAACAAATTATATTACGATTTGCATTTAGTGTATAAGTACACAAAGCGTATTTGCAAATTAACAACAGTACCTTTGTTTCTTCTCAAATTACACATTTATTTCTTTCGAAAAATATTCCTATATTTATAAAATTGAATAGTTTATTATAAACTGTCAAAACATTTTTTTTCATTTTGTTTAAGTGTTTGAAATATTCAAATAAAAATACAAAACAAATTGAAGGGCTTATTGTAAAAACTTGATAAGTCACAATTATTGTTTTATAGATTTTCGCTGTTTTCTAGCCATATATTGATTAATATTTGAACTTAAACACATTTTACAACATAGACTTTAAACGTCCTGCAAAAGTCATATTTTTAGCATCTGTTCAACCTTTGCAAGACGAAAGCAAACCAAAAATAAAATGTGGCCTATCAAGTTTTTACAACAAGCTCTTCAATTCTATAATAAACTTTCCAGGGTTGGATTTTATAAAAAATACGATGCTTACACATTATGCGATATTACACGATTGCGGCTATTTATTTTACTAATAAAGATATTGATACAAAGTAAACACTTTTTATATAAATGAACATTCTTTCAAGAAGAAATAATGTTCATAACATAAAAAACATTTCTAAAATAAAAATAATGTTTATAACAAAAATGTAGGTAAAAAAAAAAAAAAAAACAACCCAGTAAAAAACGCTGCTTACCTGCAAGCCGGTTTGTAAGGGAGTAAGCCAAAAAGAATCCCTTACAAACCTGCTTACATATGGAAGCATTACTTTTGGACAAAATAAGCGCGGGTTTTAGCGCTTTCAAAAAGCTGCGATTTCATGGCTTTCAGTAAAATTATATTTATTGTCTACATTATTACGATTAAACGTAATAATTGAGTGATATATAAATTATTTTACATAAAATTCTACAGACATTAATTTTAGACATAATATAAAAAATTATATTTTTTACCGCAGCACGTGGTAGCTCTTCAGGAACAAAGAAATGACTAATTATTTTTTTAACATACTCGAAAACACCAAACACAATCGCAAATCACTAGCGAAAACTGGTTCAGATCGTTTTTAATCCACGACATGAGACTTTCTTCATTACAACCCTGCATCTTCGTAAGGGATTAGCGTAAGCTGCTTACAACCTGCATTATTGTAAGGGAAAACAGTAAGCTCAACAAATTTTTTTTGTTTATTTTTATACGAACAACAATAGTTAGCACTTACTTTAGCGCATTTGTTTTATCCTGCTTCTAAAAACACGAAATTTGTTTACTGGGAAGTCATAATAAATCAAAAAAGACATTATTCAATATGTTTTGATATTTTCGGGTTTCATCATTTTAGCTAACGATATATTGTTTTGTAGTATTTATTATTGTTTTAAACATATATTTTCTATATTATTAGTTATAATAATGAACAAATTTACTTATTTGTTTACCAAATTACAAAAACCACGATTTTTAGTTTTTCTTTTGAAAGCTCGATAGGTGCGAATTGAGGTATAACCTCAAACGTTACATTTGTACCGTGCGTGTCCTATATTTGTAAATACATTTATCGAAACTCAATTTTTTACCGTTTCCCACGTTTTTTACACTTTGGTTTAAGCATTTTTATTCTTGTTCGAGCGAGGCATTCATTTATTTACATATTTCAAATTTTTATTAAAACAATAATTGCATATTAAATATTAAACAGCATTTCAAATAAACGAATATTAACTTTTACACAAGGTTTAAAATATGTATTTTAAGCTAATATTCGTTTATGAATACAGTTTTGTAGTCCGACATTGCAAAACACATGTTTTGCCAAAACGAGTGGAAAAGAATAAAGAACCGTTGGAATATAATAAAGATCTTATATATGTGTTGTGGCAATTTTATTTGTTTTTTTGCAATTTTAAACAATTTGCAATAAAATGCCGCGTGGTTAATATTTAAGTGATTTTGAGAAATTGCTAGAAAAATAAACCGTTCACATGTGGTTGTCACAAATTTTGCAAATAATCCGAGAGCTTATGGTAAAAATAAAACAAGCTGCATGAAAAAAAGCTTTCTGCTAGGGGCAGGCAGCAACTCAATGAAGAGTCTCAATCAGATAATCGATGAATGTAAGGTAAATGTGTCCAAATCAACCATAGGTAGACTCTTAAGTAGACTCACCAAAAGCTGATGTCTGTGCCACGGTTATTACCACCGCCACAAAACGGATCGACTTGAATTCGCTACAAGGAATTTACAAACCTGGAGAAACTAGAGAAAGGTAAGTTAATAACGTAAGGAGCCACGAAATTTCTCAAATATAAGTTTCGGAGGCAGATCCTTAATAGTTTGGGCGGTTTTTGTTTCGACGGTATGGTTGACTTATCATTTCCAACACCAGAAACAAATTTTCTGAGTACGTTACAGAATTTGAAGAGAAATTGGTGGCATTTATTTAAAATAGCAACGAATAAGAATTAGTTTTCTACACTCAACAAAATAAGTTAATAGAAAAGTTAGTAAAGCATCTCGTAAATCAGGTGTACTATTTTTTTAGCAAATTTTTTGCTAAAATTATGTTTTAAACTAAAATTTTAGTTATACTTATTCAGCACTTAACTGTTTCGAACTAATTTTTTACTAAAATTTTACTAATGTTTTACTAATTTATTTTGCTAAAAAAATAGTGTGAACAACAACCAGACTGAAAGATATACTAAGAATAATTAGATGTCGCGGCATGACACGATGTAGTATTGGCGAGGAAAATTATACTAAAAAGTACAACTCTTGTAAGACATAATATAAAAAAATCAACCATGGAAGATTTTTGTATCTATTTTTCATACATAAAACAAAATTGTGGATTAAAACAACTTAAATTTTGCGTCGTCACCGGCTTGTGAAAGTAAATGTCTATTAATTGAATAAAAGACAAAATAAAATATTTAATTTTAATAAAGATTAAATGTGTATTTGTAAACTAAATGTTTATATATATTAATAACCTTGTGTGGTCAAATTGCAAACAAATATGCAATAGGAAGACAGACTAAAGGCAAAGACAAAGACATACATCTTAGGTAGATTTTTCTGTTTCCTTTTTCTTATTGCAAAAAAGGGTTGTATATGTTATACTTTGTTATTTTTTTCGTTTCGTTTCTATAATTCTCTGCGGCATTTGCGTTCCTTTAAAAGATAGCATCATTTGGACAATAATTGATGTAAGTAGTTCAAAGATAATTTCGTTTAGATAACATAATTATTTCTATTGTTTTAAGATATTACATTAATTCATATCGTCAATGTGGAAGTATGAACATTTTTATATTTTGAAATGATGATTTTCAGCAAATAAATTAACTAAAGTATAATTTTTCTACAATTTTTTGAGTTTTTTTCAGTCTACTAATATTCAGCAAAAATTTTATTAATTTTTAGCAAGGGTTTTTATTTTCCAATCTACTAAGTGTTAGCAAAACTTTTGCTGAATCTACTAATTTTGTTGCTAAAAATCAGCTCCCTGATTTTCAGCAAAAGATTTGCTGACATTAGCAATTTTTTTGCAAGCACCCTCCTGACTAAAATTTCGCTGACTCAGCAAAATTTTTTGCTGACTTTACTAACTTTTTTATTTGAGTGTAAATGTTTATAAGAGTATGGGAATCTCCTGCATGTTCTCCGTTTCAAAACCCCATGAGAATATTTGGGAGAATATATTAACCCGTAGAGTTGAAGCTGAATGCCATCTATATGAAAGCGTTTTTTTTTTATCTAAACGAAGCAGTGGAGATCTATAACGAAAGAACTTCTAATAAATCTGGTTGGCAGAATGTCTGATCGAATTTCCGAGTTGATATAAATAAAGGAGGCCTCACGCATTATAAAACTAATCTTTGAAAATATTTTTCTTAAATTTTTATATATTAAGTTAAGTGTATTTATAGTTATGAAACACTTATTGATTTTCTTATTCCTTTTTTTTTTCCTTTGACTGATAGTTGACAACACTATGTTGTGGTAGACGTGAAAAAATAATCCTCTTGGTTGAAAATTTAAAATAAACTTCTAACAAATGCAAAAATAAAAAAAATACTCCTTAAAATTATTATAACACATCTACATTTAGTGGCATTTAAAAACTTGGAGTGATTACGTTAAATTTGCCAGCAAATTGAAATTAAAATAATTCATACATTTTTTTTTTGGTTTTGTTGTTTGTCTTTTGTCAATATTCTTTAACCGACCACAAAGCAACAAAACAAAAACAATAAAAACAATAACTGTTAAACACATGGTGATCTATTTTTTGCATAATCATCAACATAAATTCTTTTTTTTTATTTACTGGTTGGCTGTTGTTTTTTGTTACAACATTTCTTTCCTATTTAAATTGCCCATATTATTGAAATGGCTTATCCTTGCGGTGTTTGTGATAAAGATACTACTGGATCGCGTTGTGTCATGTGCAAAACCTGTTATGTTTGGTACCATGCTTAATGTGATAATGTGTCTGCAGCTTTGTTTACCATATTGGAAAAGAATCCTAACGTCGCCTATACTTGTAAGGAATGTTTGGAAAATCCACCTGACAATTCGGATTCTGCATTTAAAGCTGAAATACGGAAAGGATTTGCTGATCTTAAAAATGCACAGGCTGAAATAAAATCAAAATTTGATGCTGTTGTTGATGAAATTCGTCTGGAACTTTCTAACAATTTGAAAGAAATAAAAGAAGAAGTAGAAAATTGCAAAACTCTTATTGATGCAAATGTTATTTCTAATAATAAAAAATTTTATGAATTAGAGTTGCAAAACCATAATCTACAAACACCGCTTAAATAGGTCAGATATTGTAATAACAGGTCTCTCTGATAAATTGGATAATCTGAATGAAACAGTTCGTAACCTATGTGCTCATTACAAAATTGATATTGCCCCTGATGAAGTATTAAATACAATGTATATTAAAAAAGGAAATGCTGTACTTGTCAAGTTTAAGGATGTTGCTACGCGTGATAAGTTGATGTCAGCATACTTTAAATCTAAAAGCCTCAGAGTCTCTGATATTGTTAGTGGTACTGACGATAAGCGCATCTATCTTAATGATAACTATTCAACCATGGCAAATAAATTGTTAAAAATTGTTGGAAATTAAAAATGATAAAAAGATTTTAGGTTATAGCATTATTAATCGAGAAAATCCTTAAATGTAAACTAACAATGCCAAATAAGGATTTAAAAACTATTAATTTACAGGAATGTATTGAATTTTTTAATCTTAATTCTTAGAATCAAAGCAAACCATTGTGCCTTATTACTGCTGTGCAGTCATAATCTTAGTTCTTTAATAAAGATTCCCTTTTTCAAATTAAATTAATTTACTTTATTTGTTCCTTTTGTTTTTGCAAAAATGTAACCTTTAAATAAATTTCTATTAAATTTTTGATTCTCAATTAAGAGGTTAGTTATGAAAAATTGAATTATATTTTTTTAATGATAGAAATATTAAAAGCTTATCGTTTTTATATTAATTTTTTATTAGTGATTCCTAGGCTCCCCCAAAAATATAAATATTGTTTACATATTAATTATGGATGACAATAATCTTGGACCTATAGCCGGAGATAATTCGATTTGGAAAGATTCTCTATCTTTATTTTCGGAAAATTTAAACATTGGTCACGTAATGCTCAAAGTTTATGTCCCTCTAGCTCAAACGCAAAACTTGAGGAATTCAAAAACACTTTTTATAATACTAATCTTGACATTATTGGTATATCAGAGACATGGTTTAAACCAGACATTTTTTCGCAGTCATTGATGCTTCCAGGCTACAGCCTTGTAAGAAATGACCGTCCAAATGAACACTGTGCTACTACTGATGGTGCACCAAAAAGAGCTGGTGGTGTGTGCTTATATATATCGAACAAACTACGATATAAAATCGTTTTTCGTGGCAAACAGTATGGGATCTGTGAATCATTATTTGTTGAAGTTTTTGGTAATAATACGTCAATGATAGTGGGTGTGGTATATTTACCAAGTGGAGATATAAATTCTTTTGAAAATCTTCATGGTGATATGTTGGACCGATTCTCTAATATAACTGTTATGGGTGATTTTAACTGCAATCTTTTTGATGTTGTTAAGGCAAATCATTTTCGATCCTTATTAACAAGATGCGGTCTTAGCTACGTTCATAATAGCTTACCAACCCACGTGCATGTGCCTAATAATTCATCATCATTAATTGATTATTTTCTTATAAGTCAGCCTTCTTCTGTTGATTACAGTAATCAAATTCTTTTTCCACTTTTTTCTTCACATCATAGTTTTATTTACATATCTATGAAGTTTTCTCCACAATTACGAAGTGAATGGATTGAATTTAAGGATTACAATAAGATTAACTTCGATGATTTTTTTTTCCATTTAGAAAGTTTTGATTCATCTGTTATTTTTTTCCACTAGTGATGTAGATTTGCAGTTATCTACAATAAATGATTTGGTTAATAGTCTTCATAATTTTGTTCCTATTTCTAAAACTAGATCAGCAACAAACGAATTTGATTGGATGAATTCGAGACCGATTGTTCTAGCAAGATCAGAGAGGGATCGGGCTTATGGGGTTTATCTCAGGAGTCGTTCTGATGAAGACTGGAAGTCGTACTGTAGACTGAGGAACAAAGCGAAATCAGTAATTAGGAAAACTAGACGTGAGTATGGTATACGATTATTCGCTGGTGCTAATAATTCTCAAATGTGGTCTAAGATACGTAAGCTTGGATGTTTACAGAATGAGGGACAAGAGCTTAATGAAGCTGATGTGGAATCAATAGCCTCTACATTTTTAAATAACCTGCGTCCAAATCATTTGCCTAACTTCAATTTTGAAAATTTTTTTGATACTGAAGGATCTTTTTCTTTTAGTTGCATTACTGAATATGATCTTTCACTTGCGTTGAATTCTATAAAGTCGAATGCTAAAGGATATGACAATATACCGATAAAATTCATCAAAATTATATACCCATTCATTTCCTCAATTATTCTTCATCTTGTAAATACTATTTTTACAACATCAAAGTTTCCAAATGCTTGGAAATTAGGTCGTGTTGTGCCTATATTGAAATCTAGTGGTAATTACAATAATGATAATCTGAGACCTATAAGTATTTTGCCTGCTATGTCTAAAATTATTGAAAATATTATGAAACTGCAAATATTGTCCCATTGCCAACAATTCTCGCTTCTTCACTCAAGACAGTTTGCGTTTAGGAGAAACCATAGTACAACATCTTTACTTCTTTCTCTTACTGATTCCATTCGTAAAAATTTGGATAATTACAACAGCTGTATTGTTGTTTCTTTGGATCTGACTAAAGCATTTGATCGTATTAACCACACTGTTCTAATAAGAAAACTAAAAGAAAACTTCAATTTTTCAAAATCCGCTTGTAAACTGATATATACATATTTACTAGATAGATCTCAGTTTGTTTCAATTAACGGAGTTAATTCTGGTATTAGGGCCGTCACATCTGGTGTACCTCAGGGTTCCGTTTTGGGGCCAATACTTTTTCTAATTTATTTGAATGATTGTATTTCTCTAATGGAAAACAGTTTTTGTAAACCCTTTGTATTTGCTGATGACATTTTATTACTTTATAGTACAGTCTGCAGACCACCCTCAGTTTTCGGAAACTTTGCTAAACAATCATATGGATTCAATGGCGACATGGATGCACGTTAACTGTTTGGAAATTAATCCTAGCAAAACTAAAGCAATGAACTTTCGTTTACAAAATTGGAATGTTATATATCCAAGAATTTCTGTTAACGAATGTGATATTGAGTATGTAAATTCATTAAAATGTCTCGGTGTTATATTAGATCCGAATCTTAATTTTGATAATCATGTAAACTCTCTAACCAATAGAACTTGCCTTATATTAAGAAGATTGTACTCGCTTAAATCTTATACACCTCGCCATGTTAGAAATCACTTAGCAAACTCCTTAATAATGTCTCAAGTCAACTATTGCCTCGAAGTTTTTTCTGGTACACTGACATATAATTTATATAGAATAGAGAAAATTGTTAGAAAAATTGTACGTTATATATATAATGTAAAGATATTTGAGCATAATTATGTTTCAGAATTAGTTCCTATTTTCTTACGATGCAGTCCTCAAAAATACTTGGATTTACGTATTCTGCTACATTTTTATAAAATCATGAAATTAAGACAACCCGAAATCCTTGTAAATGAATTTTCTTTTATTAGTTCAACACGGAATGTTCAAATTGACGTACCTCTTGGACATCTTGCAATTTTCGATCGCTCTTTTATAGTACGAGTTCATCGTGCTTGGAATCATTTACCAAATAACCTAAAACTTTTTTCATACTCATATTCCGTTTATAGAAATAAACTTCTGGATTTTTTAATAATAATAATTAAAATTGATATGATAACGGTGAATTAAATATCTCCTGGTTATAGGTAAATATTTTTATTAATTTTTGTTACAATATTTATATGGCTGGGGAGCCAATTTGTTAGGTATTCTTATTAAAAATAAGTTATGTACATATAATATATATATATATACAAATAACATAGATATTTATCTTACAATACATGTATAATTGGCCATGAAGGCTTTCTTTGTATTGATATTAAATAAATAAAATAAATAAAATAAAATAAATAAATAAAATAGTGAAATAAAAAATAAATGAATTGTTTCTTCTTTAAATATTATTAATTTTCCATTGGTTTTACATTTATGCCGGTTAAACTCTTCAACTTTTTTTACTTACGAAATTTTGTGAAATTAATGTGTAATTATAGTTTTGCAACGCAGTGTATCAAGAGTTTTTTCCATGCAGCTTGAGTCTCAAAGTGTTAATATGCAAAGATATGTTTGCTTTTAGGTAAAAAAGATTTAAAAGAAAAAAAATATTTTGTTTCGTGTTTGTAAACATCTGCTGAAAACCCAAATTCTCAAACTTTGGCAAAGCGTTCAAATTATTGCTTTGTCAATGCTTATTTTTGCAACACCTAAGTCAGTTAGTGCTTAGCCAATGTGTTTCCACATCGAATTTATAGCAACAATTTTATGAAAAACCATGGTTATTAAGAAAAGGCCGCAATTTTTAGTTTCCAAGTTGTTTTTCATTGATTTCCTCTTCCCATACAGCAAAAAAATTTGTTCGTTAACTTTTTGGTGAATTTGTTGGAGTATAGACATATTTAAAGTATAGTGGAGAAAAATTAAAGTCACTTGTAGAAAAAGTAGCAGTTGACATTTTCATGGGAGTGAACATGAGTTCTAATTAATATATTTTTTTAACAAATTTACTTATCAATGAAAATTATTCAATTTACTTACCTTTTAATCAAATTAATTTTGGAAGACACAAAAATCACTTTTTTATTTTGTTTTTGTAAACCACCATTTGACACACATACGCGGTAAAATGGTGCGAATTCGCACCTATTCAACTTTCTCTCGCCTGTATGCGGGCGAATTACGAATGGTTACGCGTTTCCAATTTGCTAGGTTGTAGACATATTAACGTAAATAAAAGAAACCTTAAAAGTACTTGTAGGAAAAGTTACAGCGTTTTGGAACTTTCATGGGTGCGATTTCGCACCTGTGGACTGTTTGAGGGTCAATTCGTTTATGTAAATCTCTTTCTTTATTTGCCATTTATATTTTCAAAAGTACCCGATTAAAAAAATTAATATGATACGACAAAGAAATGTATCAAATTTGATAATGCCTTGTATCTTATTGTATACAATTTGATCCGAAAAATGGTGGATCGTATTGTATATAAATGGTTATATTACGTTAAGTTTGATATAATTTGATACCATTCAATCCAGTGAAAATAAATTTGTTAAATTGAATACAACGGACTAGATATTATGGTCTGATTATTAGGAGACCAACTTAAATTTAACGTACTGTTGAATTTAAATTTTATATGCTTAACAACCAACAATTTGTATGTCTAACTAAAATTTTTGGAGATTGATATTTGAAATTGTGATGTTCATTTAAGACAATTTTAATAGATATTTTCAATAAAAATGTTCGAGTTGATAATAAGTTTGTTCGCTTACACAAAATATTGTACAAAGTTGTACAAGTTGTTAGTTTACACAATTACGCAGTACAAAATAATAAAAAAAGAGAGTAAAGTGACAGTTTGACACCAAAGAACTTACAAGTTTTTACTGGATAAAAATTTGAAAAAGCGTAAAAGGCGAAGGTTTTTGATTAGGAGTAAAAGTACTAGACAGTTTATTTTAATTAGATTACAAGTTATAGAAAGTTGACAACAAAACAGTTTTAAAGTAATTGGATTTCGTGCTACAAAAAGAAACCACATTTCTTAATCGATAATTTTGGTGCTTAGTGTAGTATTTTGTTCGTACTTTTGCGAAAATATCTGTCAAACTTCATAAAAAAAATAAATTTTTCCAATCTATTTAACAGACAAGACCATTTTCATGGTTGCAAAAAGGTCAAAATTGGTGTTTTTGATAGGGTTTATTGAAGTATTAGGGCTTTTTGAACAAATAAATGGTCTTTAAAAAGCACTGACGACAATTTACAAAAGCACCAATTTAGTATTTTTTTTATGTTTTGGCACCATGATGATCATTGAAAATCTGCATAAATATTGCCAAAAGCACCAAGTTGCCATCCCCTGCTAACAATCAGTAACAAAATTACACAGAGTAAGACCAAAAATGTATTCAATAAAAATTTCTAAGTTCACTGCCATCAAACTGTGACTACCTCTCTTTTTTTCTATTTTCGTACTGAGTATTTGTGTAGACGAACACCTTCCATTAAAACGTGTCCACATTTGAACGAATTTGTACAAATTTTTGTGTTATATAACAAACTCTTTAGGTTGTTATGGATTTCAAAACATAAACTGAGCTTTTCTACCAACCTAAGGTTAGGTTAGGTTAGGTTAGGACGGGTTATGTGACAGATAGATAAATTGAAAGATAGATATAAAGAAAGTTAGAAAGGATATATACTCCCCAGAACCAGCTCCTATCGTCCCCCTACTAGAAACAGCCGTCCTATTTCCCTGAACAATCTCAGCAAATCGACTGGATTGCATCCAGCGACAAGTTCGTCGTGAAATCTATCTCCTAGCCGTTTCTGTCTGAGACCCTGCAACCTAGGACAGTGGCACATTATATGCTCAACTGTCTCCAGCTCCTCAACGTCCTCGCACAATCTGCAAAAGTGCGGTATGTCCCTGTCCCATCTGCTTGTGAAAGCCCTGACAGAACAATGACCGGTCAGGAACTGTAAGGGTCCTGAGACTATCCCCGTCCTGTCCCAAAAGAACCTTGGTTGCCCCTGTGTCCAATGCGGGCCATAACGCCCTAGACACCCTGCAATCCATTCTGTCCCTCCATGACTGGTTAACGGTTTCGCGGAATCCCTTCCGTATCACCTCAAAGTAGTAACATATACATAATGTCATACTTAACTATATTAAATTTTACGAAACTGGATCACATTATATTAGATTGTATAATATTATTTTTACTCGGGTATATTAACTTACTTTTAGTTTGGTATGAAACACTCTTGCACATTTTATTTAATTTAATCTTACGTTAATATTGTTAATTAGAAAATATGCCGACGCAAAATAATTTTTATCTCATAAAATTTTTGTGAGCAATTTGCACTAAAAATCGAAAAAAATGCACGTACAATTTTTGGATTTTTAAAAGTCGATTTATTACTGGAGCTTGTTGGTTTAAAAATTAAATCCAACATTAAATCATATATATTTATAGGTTTTGTACTAATTTTTAGTACAACATAATTTTTCAGTAAAATTTTACCTATTCTCTATTTACAAATTACAAATTTGTTACTGATATTCGTTGCTGATTTAAATAACATATTTTACGGATCGTTTATACCCGAACTTGAAAATTAGTAAACGATTTTACTGAGTACCTTTAGTCATAGTTGAGAGCAAAGTTTATTTTAAGTTTAACGTTTTAGTAGTTTAAAGAAAATGAAGGAAATGTCATAGGGTAATAAAAAGAAATTTTTTAATAAAAAAAATAATACTAGATTTTAGTACAAAAAGTTGGCTGATTTTTGCAAATCGATTTCCATTAAGCTTTTCTTTATTTTACTAAATTTTAGTAACCTTTAATCATTTTTCCAACTACTTTAACTTTACTAATAATTATGTACAAGTTTTGACAAAATTAGCTAAACTGTGTGATGACCTAAAAATAGTTAATTTTTCTGTAAAATTACTGATTTTTCTGTAACTTTTACAGACTTTTTTATTTGAATTTAATACTATAATTTAAGCGATATGTGCATAATTATATAAAACTGTAATTCATGTTATCAATTTCGTAATTAAAACTTGTTCCTAATGTTTACGGTGTAGTGTCCATAAGCCCCTGCGTCACCACAAGATTTGTTACCTGGTGGTGGTTGATGAAATTTTCTAAAACCAGCGCGGCAAATAATTAACCATGAACATGCTATATTTATTTATTACTTGATACGACGCACTGGAAAAAACCTCAATTTTTGTTGTCACCGATTTAGAAAACTTTAACGCCATTTGATAGCACAAAAAATAAAAACCCATTTCAATCACGAAAACCACCGTTTCAATAATACTAATTGCTATTTTCCGCCAACAATGAAATTGATAGCTCTTTAAAAAAGCAAAAAGTTTTGTTGAACTACCAAATGGTTTTTTATAGCTTGAATTTTATGACATTGTATTTAAACCGGCATGTAATTCTCATTTCGTTTTCAGATTTATTTATACTTCTGTGAACAAATTCACACAGAAACTATGTTTTTTCTTTCTATTGAAGAGTAGGAATTATTTTTTGTAGATTTTTTCTTTGCAGAAATTAGCACTTTTGTTTGAAACAGTTGATAATGCAATACATTATTTACATTATTAATTTTATTATAATGTTTTAGAATAAATAAATATTCAGATTTAAGCAACTGAAATTAAATTATTTAACTTAACAAAGTAATAAACCAAATAAGAATTAATGTCTAATCTAATTGAAATGAGTTTAATTTATTTATTTATTTCTAATACCACTAAACATTCACTTTTATAAACAACTACATAAATATTACAAAAAACAACAACAATGGGTTGATGTGTGCTTTTGAGCGATACTATAAAAAATGTCATGCAAGTTCTGAATTTGAGAAAATATTTAATTGATTTAATTAATTTTTAATTGACAGCATTAAAATTTTTCAACAACTGATTTAAATGAAAAAAATAAGGAAATATAATTTTTTTCTGTGTAGTAAATAAGGTGCTCGTCAAAATGATAAGGTCCCCTATATTTTGTTCTATTTATGCAAAAAATACAAAGAGTATTGAATAGTACTGTTACTTAAAAATGTGTTGCTCTTGAGTTGTTCATATAACCATTATTTGCTCTCATTTATTTACCATTAGTTCAAATCATAAATCAAAATATCAATAAGGTGCATTTGAAATGCGTCAAAATGATAAGGTCAGTGCATTTTAATGTAATTTCAATAAAACAACATACCTCGATTTTTTTTTCTATTTATACATAAACCATTTTTATTTATTGTTTTATAACTGCAATAGGGCATAGAATTTATCAAAATTTGTAGTGCATTCAAAATTGCCACTTTTAGCGCTCCTACCGAATTATACTGCTGTCACCAACCAGTCTCCACATGTTCTCCCTAATATTAAGATCTGGTGAACGTGCCTGCCATTCCATAACATATACTCCATATTCCTCACACCGGCGCCTTAGTTGATTTACTAACCAGATATGGCAACAAATGATTTGAAAGCACTCGCTGGTACTCCATACTATCCATTCTAGTTGAAGGAAACGCTAAAGAAAGGGTTATACTTGAGCCAAACGCACCCCAAACCATTACGGAACCACCGCCGAAATTTCTATATGAGAAATACATGGTTTCTTTCTCAAATCTCTCCAATAGTCTCTTAAACCATCTAGACCATGAGATGAAATTTTTTTCATTAGAAAAAAAAAATTTCCAAACAACTAATTTTAAAATTAGTGAAATTGGTACCTAATGCCAGTTTGTTTAAAAACTATTAAAATTTGTACCTGATGTTAGTTACTTGACATGTGTTTTTTTTCTCAAATTTCAAGCGTTTCATATTATGGTTCTCATTCAAACATAGAGCTTTCTTAAACTTAGCTCGGATAATGTGGGTTCTGTGCTTTAATGACTCTCAAACGATCCAATTTTGGCGCAATTTCTCGCATCCCCAATTTCTGCTCGAAAAATAAGTCAATCTGACCCTTTTAAAGTTCGCCCAAAGGTTTTCCTCGTTCCATATTGTCTCAAATTAAATATTGCACAAAAAAAAATTCACAAAAAGAATAACGAGTTACGATTGCAGATTTATTAGCACTTGTCATTCTGAAGCATTTATAAATTACATTTATTCACATTTTGAGTTTTAATTTGAACTAACGGTAAATAAATGAGAGCAAATGATGTTTATATAAACAGCTCTTGAGCAAAAAATGTTTTAAGTAACACAAAATGCAAGTGATCTTATCATTTTGACGAGCACCTTATATCTTAATTAAGGTAGCCAACAAATTTGTTTAAAATAATTGTGGGGGCGTGACATGCTGTTAAACACAACAATTTTTTATATTTCAGAAAAAGACGATTTTGTTCTCTTCAACTTTATATGTATATACTTTATACCCGCCCGGGTCCGCCCGTATAACACTTTTTTTATTTTAATGAAAATATTCCAAATATTAATTTAGTTAATGATGCTAATTTACAAGCATCACTATAAGTATGCAATTGTATTTTGCAGTAGCGTTGGGTGTATAAAATAGTATGTCATATTATTTTAAAAGACTCTTATGCCCAGTTTTTAACATCGTATTTAAATATGCAATTAGTTAATTGCCATTTAAATTTAAGTTGTATTTAAATACAGTTTTAGTTTTTCAGTCTTAATTGATAATTGTTATTTATTTGCGACAAAAGTATGGTAGCATCATGAAATGTCAAAAAATTAATGATCATTATTCATAAAACAGCTGTTTAAAGAATAGAAAAAAGCAGTAAATATAAAATATAGAAATAAAAAATAAAATATATACATATATATAAATAGAAATAAAATATAAATTATAATTAAATTAATAAAATAAAAATGAAGAGAAGTGAAAATTTCATCCGAAGTTGAATTTTATTGGCTGCTGTAATTTAATTTATTTTTTATTGTTTGTTTTACCACGCGGAAAAAAACAAACTGTCAAAATCATATGTTATATTTGTACAATTTAAATAGTCTTTAAATGCCCAAGATTGATTGATTTAAATTTTAAGTTAAAAACTGACATTTGTATTTAAATAGAACTTAAAGTCCAAATGTCATTTAAATACGAAGTGAAAAACTGGGCATTAGAGCTAGTTTTTGGGATGTAGTTCAACCTTGTTTATAGTTTTAACGAAGTTTAAACTCAAAATTCTGTTTTTGAGATCAAGTTTATTTTATTTTAATTGTAATTTAACCGGCCAGCATTGGCCGTTTACACTAAGTTTTGAGTTGTCAAAACATAAACAGCCGTGAATGAAAATTATACATAAATAAAACTGCTGTTAAGTAAAAGTCCAAAAAAACAATATATACGAAAGTTTTGTTTTTGTTTTTATAAAATTGGTGTCTTTTTTTATCCACCAATTGAATTAAAAATTGAATTTCTTTTGTTGAAAAATTGTTTGTCCGTCTGCTGCCTTTCATTTGTACATTTATTTTAGAGTCAATTTTATATTTAATTACAACCAATATTAAACAAAAGAAATATTTAATTGTTGGGCACAAAATAAACAAACATTTTTTTTTTTCTACGCGCGTTGTTTTATTTGTTTTTCATTTTTGACATTCGCAAGTGCTACCATATTTATTTTGAAAATGGAATTTCTAGAGATATTTGTTATGTTAAATCACAAACTCAATGAGAATTTCTTGCCCTCGTCTAGGAGCGAGATTCAAAATTTAAAATATCAAAGAAAAAACAAAAACAACAACAAAATATTGTCACAATTGGCTTTGTCATCTTCCAAATACTACTCTGTTTTTTTTTTGACAGACCTAGCAATGTAGTGACGTTTATTCAAGTAAATCAACAAATCTCTAGAAATTCTAATAACAAAGTCCCCTGAAGATTTCCTTAGGCAGGAATGAAATCCGGATAGGGACACGCCTACATTAGATTGCTTTTCACAATTTGTTAAATAAGTTTTGGGACTTTAGCACATTTAATTACTATAAATGCAATTAATGTTTATCCCGATGAAAATAAATTTAAATATAATAATTTAATTTTTTTACCACACCCGTGCTAGTTCTTCAGAAACAGTTAAATGACTAATTATTTTCTATAACATACTCGAAAGCACCAATCACAGTCGAAAATCACTCAGGTAAACTGATACAGATCGTTTATAATCCACGATATGAATCTTTCATTACAACCTGCATCCTTGTAAAGGATTAGCGTTAGCTGCTTACAACCTGCATCCTTGTAAGGGAAAGCAGTAAGCTCAAAATTTTTTTTTGTTTATTTTTATACGAATATTATTCGTTTCTTTTGCTGCTTTGCAGTATACTGTAATATTAAGCACTTACGTCAGCGCATTTGTTTTATCCTGCTTCTAAAACACGAACATTATTCACTTAGTACTTAATCGATTTTAGTGAAATCAAAACTGAAGAAATGTTCAAGAAATAAACTGTCCATTAAAAAAAAAAAAAAAAAATACTAAAATATCTTAATCGGTTCAAAAGTTACATAGTTTTTACCAACGAAAAAACTATTCTGAGCCACTGTGCGACTTAAAAACGAACAAAATAGATCACCAACTCTATTGGCTGAAATAATTAACAAGATTAGTTTATTAGTTATTGAAATAAATTTGTTATATGTACCGTCGTACATATATATTTTATTTGTTTTAGTTCGAGATGTCATGAATATTCGGTTACTATTCGGTATTCGGCATAATCAGCATATTTTATTACACTGAGACAATTTTCTCACTACAGTAATGAATTTCTTCATAGCTTTAATAAAATTGTCACTGGAACTCGTCCATTGAAACTTTTCATAGAATATATGAAGCAGGTTCCATTAAAGTCTATGTTTATGAAATGTTTGTATAATTAATGAAATGAATTCATAAAACTAATGAATCATTTCGACAATGGATAATTATAGAATTTATGAAACAGTTTTATAATTTTTTTTAATATTAAGAAGTTTCCTTGAATAATTAAAACTCTTCATAAACGTCTTGAAAATGCATTTTAACTAAGCCAATGAACCGCTTCATATGATTTTTTAAACAATTTCATTGAAGTCTAAATTTAATAAAATGCTATATTGAAATAATTATAAAATATGTTGAACACTTGAGAAATATATCTTAACACTACCCAGCAAAATAAAGTGGAAGTAGTGCTTTAAGAACCTCTTTAACTTGACTTCCAAAGCATTAGCATACGCACATTTTTCACTTTAATAAAAGCTATTGTTAACAACTGCCAAAAACGTTAAATTAAAGTTATTTTAAACAGCATTTGCATCACCATATAAATTAATTGGTATCTAAATTAATAACATCATAAGAAGAACGTTTTCGTAAGTTCATATATTTTTTTTTATATGGAGGTTGAGGTGGTAAGTGGTTGGATTTGCAATCAGAAGGTTGCGAGATCAATTCCGGGCCGGGGAGATATTTATTTTTTATTTTTTTTTAATTCTAATTAATTTTTAGTATTTTTTATTTAATTTAGTTTTTCTGAGTATTTTAAGAGAATTAAGTAATTTAAAAACGACCAAATAATTAACATCTTGACTTTAATCATAAAGAATTTTTTTTTAGAAAATTGTTATCCAGAGTGGACAAAAATCTATTTTTTGTCTTTGCGATGGAACTTTTTGTAAAACATACGTAAGGTTTTATATTTGTTATTGTTATGTTGATAAAAAAATGCAAAGATGAATTTCGCTGCTAAAAATTAGTTTATCGAATTTTTCAATTTCTTTCAAGATATACTTTTTAGGTGTGTCTTGAAACGTGTGCAATATTCAAAAAAATTGGGTAAAAAAATTTTATTTTGGCTTCAAAAATCGATTTTCAATAGCTATCTTAAAATTAATTCTATTTGTTAGTGGTGTATTAATTATCTGTAACATTTCTAATAAATAACGACGTTTGTAATTATGTTCTGTATTTAAAATTGAAACATTTTCAAAGTCTGGATAGTGATTATATCTTGAACAATGAGAAGATAATGCTGTTTTTTGTGAATTAATATTCCTATATTTCTGATCTGATCTATGCCCAGCTAATCTAGTTCTCAATTTATTTTTGTTGTACCGATATATACTTTATCACAATTCTCTACATTATTTCCACTACATGGTATTTATACACTATATTTGCCATGTCTAATTTCTGTATCCTATCCTTTGTCCTATTATATAATTTATTAACTGTATTGAATGCTTTAAAAGCTATTCTATATCTATTAGTATCGATAATATTCGATCTTTCTAAACATTCTGATAATCCCGGTACATAAACCATAGACTTGTTCTGTTTTGTTCATTCAAGTTATTTGTGCTGTTATTATAACTTTAATTTACCTATATAGTTTTTACCGACGTCTTTCTCGAGATCTTTAGAAAAAAATACGTGAAACATTAAAAGATCTTACGTTCCACGGCACACTCGTTTCATTGCCCTCCATCCGCCCAATGACACGACAATGTTAGTAGATGTGGCTCAGTAGATGTGGTGTTTTTACTACTTCTTCCTCAGCTCTTATTTTGCTGGGTGAAGTTTAAAATGTATGAAAATTAATGAATTTCTGAAATTTTATGAAACAATAAAAAAATGAAGTCTTTGAACTAATTTCATAGCTTTAAAGAATATTTTCATTACATTTATGAAGAGATAATTTTTTTTTAAACTATGAAATTTTATGATAAAAAGTTTATGAAATTTTTTTTAATATTAATATTTTTCTTTAAAATGTTAAACTTTCTACAACTAACTCCCAGCAAAAATGTAGCTGACTTTACTAACTTTACAACAATACAATTTTCCAAATTACATCATTTTAGACTATTGTGAAACAATTTTTAATCAAACGCCATTTGGCATTGTTATCTCGTTATAAAAAGATATAGTTTTGAAAATCGTTAAAAAATGAAATATATCGGCCATTCCAAGCTAGATCGGCCAATATCTGGATTTAAATTATGTTTGCACGCGGATCCACTTAAAGATTGGCGTTCTTATTTTCTCCAAATTCTAAAAAACCATGGTTTTATTCGCGACTTTCGTTTTTAAAAAAATAAAAAATATGCAAAATGTGCGTACGTTTTAACATTCGTAGTTTTTTTACACCCTCTACTACTACACCCTCTACTTTTATATTGTAGAACGCATTTTTTTAGCGTAAAAAAATTATTTTTTATGCAATCTATTTTGAAAACGCATTTTTCTAAAATTTAAAAAAAGAATGCATATTTCCAAAATATGCAAATTTTACCATAAAGTTACACTTTTACTTTTTTTTGAATCCCGGGATTTAACTACGTTTAATGATTTTTAGAAAAAGGCTTATTGCATTTTTACAAAGAAAAAAAAACGACAATTTGTTATTTTTATATTTTTCTGATTTACAAGGTGGCGCAAAAATAACCTTCCGATGTTTTTTGGCTGTAATTTAAAAAAAAAATGAAAAACTTTGATTCTTCTTGTGGATTATTTTTATTTGGTATTTTAATTTTTTTTACATCAAGTCGAGAATATGATGTCATGTAAATGGCCGCCGCCACAGTTGATTGTCATTTGAGCCCTTTTTATGGCATTTTCCATCACTTTGGCCAAAACTTCCGGCGATAGGTCCTCACATTCTTGACGGATATTGTCTTTAAGAGCTGCAAGAGTCTGAGGCTTGTTGACATTAACCCGCGACTTCAAAAAGCCCCACAAAAAGAAGTCTGGAGCGGTCAAATCAGGCGATCTTGCTGGCCAGTGCAAATCGCCAAACGGGAGATTAGGCGCCCGGGAAATGCATCCTTCAGCATATCGGTTGTGGCACGTGCAGTGTGTGCCGTTGCACCGTCCTGTTGGAACCACATGTTTTCCAATCCCAATTCATCAAGTTGCTGCAAAAAGAACTCGTTGATCATTGCTCTGTAGCGCTCACCATTCACAGTAACCGTTTGGCCCGCGACGTCTTCGAAGAAAAAAGGTCCGATGACTCCTCCAGCGAAAACAGCACACCATACAGTGACTTTGAGCGGGTGTAATGGCTCTTCGTGGGTTACACGCGGATTTTCAGTGCCCCAGAAGCGTAAATTTTGCTTATTTACGTACCCGCTAAGATGGAAATGGGCCTCATCACTCATGATTATTTTTGATGAAAAATCATCTTCCTCTTGGTGGTGATTAAGGATGGCTTGACCGTATGTTACACGCGAGTGGCGGTCAGCAGCTAACAGCTGATTCACCGTCTGGACTTTGTACGGAAACATCTTCAAATCTTGTACCAAAATTCGCTGTAAAGACCGTCGACTGATACCCATTTGCGTGGCACGTCGTCTGGTCGATGTCGACGGCGCTTCCATGACATCCTCGGCTACAGCAGCAATATTCTCTGCAGAGCGGTTACTCCGGGGTCTGCCACGCCTGGCAGCATCTCGTGTTGTGACGGTCTCTGCGAGGCGAGCGGCTAAACGTCGCAGTGTTGCCCCAGTAGGCGTTGGACGGCCGGGAAATCTGCGACGAAATTCACGTTGTGCCAAAGTCACCGACCGATTATTGGTCAAATAAATAGTCACCAATATTCCGCGTTCTGGAGCAGTGTAGCGTAACATTGTTTATTAACGTGTATTTCGCATGTGTTTACTACACAAATGTCAAAACAGAACTGACATTAGGGGCCAATCGCAAAATTTATAGCATTTTTTGATAGGAGGATTACATTTAGCATTACATTTTAAAATGTAGTGCTAAGGCGCCCCTTTTAAAGTCTCTGTTTTAAAAACTATTTATTAAATTTTTAAAATGTTTTCAGTACGTTTTCAGTAAAAAGTATACTAAAATACTCAGTTAAAAAAAAAAAATGTTATCCCTTGCAAGCCCATGTTTGCGCTCGAATATCAGTTTTTTATAGAAAGAAACATGAGGTTGGAAGGGTTAAACATTTAATTTTTAAACCAGAGTTCGAATTTAAACACAATCAAACGTTTTTCTATCGTTCTGTTTTGCTTTTTGCTGAAACTCAACACAATCATTTTGTTGTGCACAGTAAACATAAACAGAACATTTCTTTATTTTCATTTTGATTTGTAAACAGAACACAAACACTTTCACAAACTAGTTTTCGATGAGAGACCGAACTAAACGATTTTGTTCTGTTTGGCCAATATTTCAAACAGTTTGATTTTGTTGTGTTTATGGAATGGAACAAAACTATTCGTAAACCGTTCTTAGTGTTTATGTCATATTACAAGTGAAAACAATTTTCATTGAATTTTATGAATAATTGCATTAGTTTAATAAAAAGATTCAACGGAGGAGTTCCAGTGAAATTTCATAAAACTAATGCAAAAAAAAACATTGATAACATGCAGAAAAAATCATTTCTTTATTTTGGCAACCACAACGTTAAAAACGCGTTTTAATGTTTAAATTGAATGAACACTAAAAAATAACCACTACGAAATAATAATGTTTGACGAAAGCAGTGTTTACCATGTATTTTTTTCAAAAAACTGTAAAAAAAACTGTTTTTTTAAGAAAAAACTTTTTTTTTTAAATAAAAAAGAGCAGAAAAAACAGTTAATATGTACATTTAGAATTCAATTACATTTTATTTAAACATAAAAAAAACATTAAACACATAACATAAAGCATTTTATATACACAAAAAAAAAACTTATTTGTTGTAGACCAACTAAACACAACACAAGAAAAATGAAAAGAGACAGAAACAAAATGACATTTCAGCGTTTCAACACAAACAAATGCAAAAAAGGGAGTTAAAAACTTACTACATAGTTGCATTCAATGCGTAGTATTATTTTTTATTGAAGCATTTTGCGCAACTTTTGTATTAAATTTATAATTTCAAGTAAAAAATGTAAATCGAGCAGGTAAACTGTTGAAAACTGTAAAAACTGAAAAAAAGGCTGAAATTAAACAAAAACTGTTTTTTTTTCATGAAAAACTGGAAAACTGTTACGCATCCTAAAAAACTGGAAAAAACAGTTAAAACTGGCAACATGGTAACACTGGACGAAAGAAACATTTTCGTTTTGTTCCGTTTGTTATAAATCAAACAACGATTTGAGAACTTGTGTTGTGTTTATAAATACGAACGAAACAATAGAGATCGTTGTATTAGTTTTTTTTGATAGCAACATTATGTTAGTGGTACATACATTTTCGAACTCTGTTTTAAACCACAATATTTTAACAGATTCCTTTATTTTGTAAGTACAGAAAAAATCTTAAAAATAAAATGCATATGTAGTTCTTAAAAGAGAGACATTTAAACGGCGTCTTAATAGTACAGTTTTAAATTTTATCTTTCAAATTTTGAAAGTTAAAATAAAAATAACAAATCCCAGGTAAACATTTTCATATATGGATCCATACATTATGTTTGTGCATGGTGATAAAGATGCATGCAAGTTCCTACATGGATACATAAATCTCCATACATGATTTCATAACATTTGCAACTGAAATCATGGTTTATGTAATTATAATTTTTTTGATCAAAAAGATTTGTGGTATAAGCTTTTGTTTTTTTTTATTAAATTTTTTATTAATTTTAACAAAATAAGTCGATAGTGCAGTGCTCAAAACATTTGCAACTCTTAAAGTAATTAACAGGAAATACAAGCAATGGTTTTAACGCTCAGTGTTTTGTAGCGTAGCCATTACTTTTTATAACTTCTGAACAGCTCTTAGGCATTGAGGCAATGAGCTTTTTAATATAATCGTCAGAAATTTCATTCCACTGCTTCTCCAACTCGACGAAAAGTTCATCACCATTTCGGAATACTTTATTGCCGATATTTCGTTTTACAATCATCCACATGTTCTCAATTGGGTTGAGATCGGGAGATTGAGCCGGCCACGACATGATATTAATTTCATTTTCCTGCAGCCAAACTTTTACAACCCCCGCCTTGTGTTTTGGGTCATTGTCGTGCTGAAAGGTCCTTGGGAGTGGCATTTCCCATTCAGCATACGGAAGCATAACTGAACTCAAAAGATCTCTATAGATTGTGGCCGTCATTGTGCTAGTAATGCGGTGAATTGGGCCAATCCCATTTCCTGAAAAACAACCCCACACCATAATGTTTCCACCTCCGTGCTTCACTGTGGCGGTTGTGTATCTGGGATTAAACTTTTCGCCTCATGGTCTTCGAACATTGGTTCTTCCATCTGATCCCCGGAGGTTGAATTTAGACTCATCACACCACAATACATTTTTCCATTGCTGTTGAGTCCAGTTCAAATGGGTGCGTGCAAAGTCAAGCCGAGCTTTTCGGTTTTTTTTCCGACACAAACGGTTTTTTTTACATCTATAACTTCTAAGACCATATTCTCGGGCTCTTCTTTTAATGGTGGGAAGACTGGCATCTATTAAAAGTTCAGTTTTAGCTTCTCTGGAAACTGCTTTGGGATATTTCGTGAAAAATTCTTCATTTTCCGATCTTCTCTTACAGTTGTGGATGTTACCACTATTAACAATGCGGCAAATCGTTGATTTTGGAACGAGGTACTTTATAGAAATTTCTTTTGGAAAGGCCATTTTAAAAATCATTGAAAACTTTTCATTTAAAATCAGAATTGTATTTATTTCCTGCCATTTTTTACAAAAATTATCCTTACGATGTTAATGCTTCCAACATCTTATTACAACTATTAAAGAACAATAATTATAATAAATTTGTTTAAAAAAATGTAACGGCCTGAATCTCATATTAAAAAGGAATGCGATTACCGTTATATCCTAGCATTTGTTAGTATAAATTGTTTCGTTAAGAGTAAGAATAATGAGAGTTGCAAATGTTTTGAACACCTGCATTTTGAATACATCTATTATTATTAATTTTTTTGTTGTTTTAATTTAACGGAATTATTTTTTTTTATTTGGTTAACACAAAACAATGTATGAAGAATATGTAAAAAATAAATTTTAGTAACTAAGTGTGATTTGAAGAAAATAAATCAATGAAAACAACAAATGCGATCTCAGTTCCAAATGTTTTGACCACTACTGTACCTCCAATCATGTGTATTAACGAAATTTGATTTACTAGCTACATTCGATCATACGAGTTCATGCATGTTCATGTGGGATCATACTTGCACATACATGTAGATATTACCTCAATTTTCGTTAATGCACATGTATGGAGATTTATGAATCCATGTAGGAACATGCATGCATGCTTATGAGCATGTACAAATATTAGTGTTTCCAATTCTGTTAATCGATTAATCGATTCCTAGATTAATCGCCTCTATTTCGGTTAATGTCGAAACAAATAATTTAAAACTCAAATAATTACTTGACCCGAATAATTGTTTAATATTGGTCGATTAACCGATTACATTTTTATAATGATTTTTTGACAAAACTTGCCAACTTTTCTTAACTTTGGGTAGGAAAAAATGCAAAAAAAGGCTTAGAAAAAAAAAGAAATGCTGTTGAGAAAGAACGCTTTAAAAACCGAGTGAGAGCAATTATTAAGCCTCTAGATAAATATTTTTGTCGGCTTTTAGATAGTGAATTTTTTTTCTTTTTTTATACTTCTATGTATTACAAGACAAGGTAGAATTTGTATTAAATTAATTCTGTAGGAAACCGACTTCATCTTCCAGAACATTTTTTCATAATCGTGAAAATGTACGATATACCTAACTAGAACCAGTTTCAGAATCGGGTTTATCGGGCACGTGTTCTACTTCGAAGCAATTAAACCGGTTGATTCTGGAACAATTTTAAACAAAAACCTTCGGTGTAAAAATTGCACTAGAACCAGTTATAAAGATAAATAATTTACAATACGTCCTTTGAAAGTTGTAAGTTTGGAAATGGTAACACTTGTAGATTCTTAGTTCTTTTTAAAAGAAAAATTGTGAAACTCTAGTAAGTTTGAAATGGAACTGTTTTATAGTAAAAATCCTATATATTTCAAAATATGCATATTTTTTCAAATCGAGAGTGGGCCAAATTTGTAAAAAGTGCATTTAAAAATTAAATTGTATATCTTTTTGGCGCTGAAAAAACTACATTTCACAAAAAAAAGTAGGCGAGCGTACAATTCCAATGCAATTTGATCCGGTGAATATTAAAGAAAATACATATATTCATGCTTATACACTTTTTGCACATTTCTCATTTTTCAATAAAACTTAATCGCGCATAAAAGCGTGGTTTTTTGAAATTTAAAAAACCACAAACGCCAATCTTAAAGTGGCTTCATAGAGTTTCTAAATGAAACATTTAATTGAAATCGGAATACCCAAGGTCAAAAAATGTTCTTTTTTAGCCGGTCTTCGGTGGAATGTCCGAAATATATCGGCGATAGTTTTAGTATATCGAGCAGTTAGTAGCTACCGTATAAATTACATTAATGGAATTCACAGTTTAAGTGCTGTAAATAGCACTTTTGTATAGTTAAAATTCCAAAAATCCTGCTATATTTCAACCATAGCACTTTATCTTTGTATTGTTTGGTTGGAAGTCCATATCATATATCTTAACCCATTATCCATATCTTAAAAAACGAAGTTTTAAAATTTCAGTTATTTCTTCAATAAAGTTTTGTTTATTTTTTTTGTCCATTGCCATTTTAACAAAATTGCTAAATTTTCGAAAAAGTTTTATTAAAAGAATTTTTTTTTATTATTATTCGTTTTATTCGACTAAACGTAAAAATTTATTCGAATTATTTTTAAATTATTCGATCGAATTTTCTTTTTGTTCGTTCGAATAATTTTTATTCGAGTGACACCCCTAATATATACATTAAAATTTTCAATTCAATCAGAAATACAATTTCTAGCACTTCTTTATTTTAAATAAATTTCGTATGAGAAATACCATGGAGAAAATAAAAAAGTACATGCAACATTTGAAAATATTATTTTTGAGAGAAGAAAGTTCTATCAAACAATTTAAAAAACATGAATTCCGAATAAACAATAATTCGAAGAAAGTTTGACGATTAATCTAATAAAAATAATAATTAAAACACTACTTTTCTTAATAAAACTTTTTCAAAAATTTACCAATTTTGGGAAAATTTGTAATGGACAAAATAAAATCAAAATTGTATTGAAGAAAAAGCTGAAATTTCAAAAAGTTTATTAATCGTTTTCCAAGATATGGATTCTTTAATAATGGGACTTTCAAGCAAACAATACACCCAGAAAAAAGATTGTTTGAAATTAGGTCAAAACCATTAAAATTAATTTGATAGGACGTTATTTCATTAGGAATTAACTATAATCGAAACTGTACTAGCAATTAAAAATAGGAAACAGGAACTAAAAGACCATCCCATTATACAATTAATGATATTTCCAATCTACTTTACAAATAAAATTCGGTTAGTAACTGTGTACTGTAGAAGCAACCATTTATTTAGTGAAAATAGAAAAAGAAATTATACCAGCTATCAAATTTATTAAAAAGTCGTCGAAAATCAAAAGTGGTAACTGCAAATACGGGTTTCCCAATCAAATATACAGGGTGGCCCAGAAAGACCGAAGTGGTGTGAATTCCTTATAACTTTTTTATTATAATTTTTTTTTTCTTTTCTTTTCAGTATTTTGTAAAGAAGACTTGGATAATTTATAATGGAGCAATACACAATTGAACAACGTGCCCAAATTGTTGAAATTTACTTTCAAATCAACGGTCCATTGTGTTGACTCAGCGTGCATACCGTCGTCAATTTAATGTGCGGGTTGCACCCTCTCAGTCAACAATAAACCGCCTGGTTGCAAATTTTCGAGAACAAGGAGCAGTAAGGAACCTTCCTGGTCCCGGCAGACACCGAACTGTCCACACGGCTGACAATATTCAAGTGGTACAGGAGAGTATTCGGGAGGATCCAGAAACATCAACCAGGAGACGTTCGTCACAACTGGGCCTCTCAAGAACGTCGCTGCAGCGAATTTTGCACACCATAGGATTGTTTCCATACAAAATTCAACTTGTCCGCACACTGCGAGGGCCACAATGACTCTTTTACGCGACATCTTTGGTGAAAGAATAATTTCTCGTAACAGCAATTTTAATTGGCCTCCGCGTTCCCCGGATTTAACCGCTCCAGACTGTTTTCTTTGGGGCTATTTAAAAGGAAAAGTTTATGTTAATAAGCCTAGGACTATTGAGGAGTTAAAAACCAATATTCGAGAAGAAATTAACAACATACCACCGGAAGTTTTGCGAATGGTCATGGAAAATGTGTTGGAAAGAGCACATTTGTGCGAAGCAGAATATGGCCACCACTTGCGGGATATCATTTTTAATAACTAATCCAAAAATATTCCCCATAAATTTAATGTATTAAAAAAAAAAAAAAATAAAAAAATATCTCTTAAATAAAAAGTTATAAGCAATTCACACCACTTCGGTCTTTCTGGGCCACCCTGTACAATTGAATTAGGGTTTTGGTAGAACCAACCGAATTGTGGATTGCATTGATTATAGACACAACTAATGATTGGTATTGGCAAACGAATGTTGTTTGCAAACGAATGTTGTATGAACTTTTTCTAACAAAATATTTAAATTTAAATTTAGCACTCAACATTTATAAGTGTTTGTGATGTAATGGGTAGAGTGACAGTTAATTACTCCGAAAAAGTTTTTTTTAAAAAAAGTTTTTTTTTTAATTTAAATAAAACACTAAAATGTTCAATAGTTCCAATAGTTTAAAGAAAATTAAAAGCAATTGTGGTGCAATGATTAGGATAGTGGGCTATTAATCTGAAGGCCACCGTTCAATACTTGAAAAATCAAAAAAGTTTTCAATTTCAATAAAATTTTGTGGAATGTAATTATATTTAAGTGGAATATAATATTGAATGAGACAACTGAATATTATTTTTAACAACTAAAAATTAAATTTAATATGAAAATAGTCGTCGTTACCGCCAGAATTCGATTGGCAATAAATTCGGTGGCCACAACTGAGACTGTTTTCTGGGCATACATATGAAGAAATTCACTGATAAAGTGCTATCGTTGAAATATAGCACGATTTTTAAAGTTTAAACTTTCAACTATACAAAGCTATTTTACACCGATAGCACTTAAACTTTGAATTCCACTTACATATGTAATTTCTAAGGTAACTAAAATAAAATGGCGTACGATTGATAAATCTTTTGACATTACAATAGTCTACAATGATTGCATTTGAGATTGCATTTGGTATTGTTTGAGTATTCAAATTAATGCCAAAATTCATAAAATTTTGATTTTTAATTATTTACGTACTTTTAAAATTATTTTTATTCGTTCGATTAATCGAACAATTTTTAAACATTAAACGTTTGCTCAAAAATGGTTTGATAGTTTATTCGAGCAAAATAAAAGCCCGAATTAATTACAACCCTAGTCTTGATTAGAAAACATGTGTTAAACATGCTTCAATGTTTTTATCTGAATTTTATTTATTAGGATTTGTCACAGACTCAACATTTTTATGGCATAAAAATATATAAAATTTTTTGTAAATTTTGCAATACAATTTTTCCTTAAACTGCAAGAGAAAGTATACTAGTTTTGTCATAAATGTAGTAACCACACAGAGAATGTTCCTTTTACGAGTTTTAATGACATTTTTTCACTAAACTAATGAAGCTGTCTTCACAACGTGAATGAAAAATTTCTGAGAATTCATGAAAAAGCTTCATTGTTTTAATGAAACTATTTTAATTAAGTTTTTTAAGTTTTTTCATTAGTTGTATGAAATTTTTTATTAAATTTGATGAAAAACTTCATTCATTTAATGGACGAGTTCCAGTGACATTTCGTAGAACTAGTGCAAAAATTCAATGATATCATGCAGAGAATTCTCTCCGTGTAGTGAATTTAGTTAAAGGCAAATATATGAATACTGAATCTTCTTTTCGTTATAAATTTTTTTATGAACTAAATTGTAAGAAATGAGAAATTTCAACTTTAAACACATAGTTCATACTATTTACATGGTATAAAAAAGTAGCGTTATTTATTTAAATTTTTTAATTTTTTTTTTTTTTAAAGTGAATCAAAAAATTCAACTTTCCAACAAACAGTTGGTTGCAAATACTTCTTTAAGAATCACCATACTTAAATTACAAATGGAGTCTCCCGATGGGTTCTTTCCGATCTTACTGGAATTTGTATATGTGACAAAGAAAATAAAATAAGGGACACGTATCAAGCTAATTTCAGGAAATAAATTAACTAAAGTATAATTTTTCTACAAAATTTGTTAATTTTTTTTAGTCTAATATTAACATACTAATATTCAGGAAAAATTTGGTTAACTTTTACCAAAGACTTTTTAATTTTTAATCAACTAAGTGCTAGCAAAACTTTTGCTGAATCTACTAAATTTTTACTAAGATTTTTCTGGCATTACCAAATTTTTTGCATGCACCCTCTTAACTAAAATTTTGCCGACTCAGCAAAATTTTTTGCTGACTTTACTAAATTTTTTTTGTGTGTAGTTTTGATCATAAATTCCAAAAAAAAAACAATTGTGTGAATCTTATCTTACTAAGTGTGCTAAAAGTATTAGTAGTACACACTAACTTACTAACTAACTCGCTGACTAACGAAGATCGTTTAATTTATATTTGATTTTTTTTCCTTTGTTGTGACAATTAAATGTTTGCTACTACAACAATGCGATGACCGCGATCACAATAACTTACAAAGTAAACGTCCCATAGTGATTGCTCGTGTTTTTGTGTCTGTGATTTTAAGTGATTATCACCTACATTTTGGCTGGTGGGGAGAGATAAAAACCAGTATTTTTGAAGCAAGACAAATTCCGTATGGAATAGTAAAAATGGAAAAACGGGCATTACGATTTAGTTAGTCAGCGGAATAACATCTAAATATATAACGATTAGCCGTAAATATTTAAATGTTATCATTCAGTGTTTCAATACTTCTACTGATACCGGTCTGCATTCCGATTGTTGGAGCTGCTATCAGACCATCGACACAGCTGAGTATTACTTCTGGTGAAGGATTTTTAGCATATTTAGAAGTTCCAAAAGGTTTTGGTGAAATAAAAAACTGTTGGTTCAAATATCGAGGTAAAAATTGTCTTCTATCGGTTCACAAAAGTCCTGTACGCAGAGAAAAATTATGATTGAACATGATGGGGGACAGAAAATTAACATATTATGACTATATTAATTATAAACATGATTCTAACTGATCATATTATTAGGATCCTAATATGATTATGAGAATCATTTTATGATTGTTACGTATTTAAACCATAACATGATGCTCTTTTCTCTGCGTGTGCTTAAGTTTATTGGTTTTTTTCCAGATTATGATAAGGTCAGAATTGATTTAAACACTTCAGAGCCTATCAAAACTGAACGAAATGAGTATATACTTCCATATGCTGAGAATGTATGTGGTATACGTGTTAATGAGGTTTCTGCTGCTACCGCAGCCACTTGGACTCTTGAAGTTGAAAACATCTTTGGAGACTATGAACAAGATTCATTAATAATACAAATTTTACCAACTAGAAAAACAAACTTTGATACCAGAGTGCAATTGGATATCGGCAAGTCGACCGTTAAGTGTTCCAAACATGAATCCTATACGAAGCATTGTAAAATAATTGATATCTATTATGGTACCACACATCATCAATGCGAATTGTATACGTCGATACATCCGAATAGTATGTTCGAATGTTATATGTATAATTGGGGTCGTATCGAAGAGAGTCGCGAGCGAATATTTGTGGACATGAAAAATACTACACTTTACACTAATGCCACTCAAGACGAAAGTAGCAAATCGGAAACTTTACGTTGTGAATTTGAAGATAAAGTATATTCATGTCAAGCTGAAATGCCAGATCATAAATCTGAATTATTATTAATGGATGGATTATATAATGGACGTTATTCAACATATGATACAATGTAAGTAGGTCATGACTCGCACAAATGCGTGCGACTGTGGTCAAACACCGCACTGTGGTCTCAAATACATTTTTATTTGGTATAAATTGGAAAAGTTGTGGCAGAGCTTTGTTTTTCAATATTAGGCACAAAAATATTCGAACCATGCCGCCGCAACACTCCCACTAAATATTTAAAATTAACCCTCATCGTCCCATAATTAAAAACAAAAAAAATATATCTTTGTTTAATTATATTGTTTTATTTGATCTATTGTGTTTTTTCATTATATTTGTACCCAAAACTAACGAATCTCGGCAAATATTTATGTTCGAAAGTAATGCTTAACTACAATAACAATTGTGGGAGTTTACTGAAAAATGGCGGCGAGATCTAAGTTCCAACGTATTATACACACTTTGTCAAACACTTCCACTTTTAATACTTCATGCTTATTCATGCACAGCTATATATGTTATTCAAAAAGTACACTCAAAAATATCGACAACGACACAATAAAAATGAAATTGGAAATAATGATTTTAAGCTACTAACATTGTTCATCAATTGTAATCTTTATAGTTTCCTTTTCAAACTTTTGTGACAATATAATTGTAAAACTCTTGATCCTGACACGTATTTAAACTTTCAACTTTGAATGCTTGGCACACTGTCAGTGTTGCAACCTAATTTTTCGTATTATATTTTCTGGATGGCTTGGTGTGTTGCCATTATTATTTATCAATTTCTTAAACATTTTATTTTTAATTTCTGTCAAAAAAATTGGAACCATATATATATCGGTACTTTTGTTAATTTTATATCAAACTTGGTATTACATTAAAGCTCAACACCTCTAACTCTTTTTAAATACACTAAAAAAAAGTCAGTAAAGGCAGCAAAAAATGTTACTGAGTCAGCGAAATTTTAGTCAGGAGGGTGCTTGCAAAAAAATTACTAATGCCAGCAAAATCTTTTGCTGAAAATGAGCCAGCTGATTTTTAGCATACAAATTAGTAAATTCAGCAAAAGTTTTGTTAACATTTAGTTGATTGAAAATTAAAAAATCCTTTCTTAAAATTAATAAAATTGTTGCTGAATATTAGTAGCCTAAAAAAAAGTCTAAAAATTTTTAGAAAAATTATATAAAATTATTTAAGTTAATTTATGTGCTGAAAACCCTAAAAAAAATTTGTGATTCTTTAAAAAAAAATGACAATATAGAAATAATTATATAATTATAGAAATAATTATATATAACATAAACAAAAATATATTTCAACTACTTACTTCCATGGTTGTCGAAATGACGACAATTTGGACTAAAGCTAAATGCAGTAGATAATTCTAGAAAAAAAACAGAAATACAACAAAATAAAGGGTCCGCCAAATAACTTTTTTTTTTTGAAAATGCTATAAAAAAACTACTGAATATTTTCTCAAATTTCTTTTTATTTGAAAGTACAATCCTTCCAGTTAATAATGGAAAATAATTTCATTGAAATGGCTGCCTCGGCTGACCATGCAGTAGCCTACACGATCGGTCCAATTTTTAAGCACATTATCGATTGTGTGCCGCTGTATTTCCTCCTCTTCAATTTTTGTGAACAAAAATTCGTTCAACATGGGCCGATAACGATCGCCATTGACTGTAACGGCCACTCCTTGCTCATTATCGAAGAAAAATGGCCCAATTATGTCTCTGGACCAAAATCCGCACCAAACAGTGACTCGTTTTGGGTGTATCGGCACACATTCTGCAACATTACCATGATTTTCAAAGTAATGTGGTTTTTTTTTTTTTTTTTTTGTTTGTTTACATTGTTGTATTGTTTTACTATTTATGTCCTTACGTGATAAATTTCAGCTATGAGGCGAATAAAAAAAGAAATATACATAAGAGGAATTTAATAGGTAATAAAAAAATGTTCTTTAAGAATATAGGCACATGAGTTCTTTGCCAATAATGTACTGGGCAAACACATATATATAATAATGTTATAAATATGGATTAATAAATTAAAAAAACAAAAAGCAAAAAAAAAATATTTTATATTAATTCTTATAAAATACAACAAAATTCAAAATATCTGCGTTGTAATTGTTTTTAATATAAACAATTATAGTTCAGAGATTTTTAAATTTTTAACATATAAAGGGTCCGCCAAATAACTTTTTTTTTTTTGAAAATGCTATAAAAAAAACTACTGAATATTTTCTCGAAATTGTTGTTGTTGTTCAAGCGTATAAACAGCCATATTCGTTCAGCGGAAGGATAAAACTAATTATCTGTCAAATCAGACATGAGCTAAGTGTTACCATTCACGAAATAAGCACTAGTTGAAAAAAAAAAAAACGTTAGACGGCGGACCCTTTAGATTGTTTTAATATTTAGGTTTTGTGTGTTAAAATTAAGTTATGAATGAATAAATTACTCAAGATATATTTATATATTCAAGCTAAATAAAAATGCGTTTTCCCAACCAAAATTCCACATAATGAATGAAAAAAAAAATACAATTAAAAAAAAATATAGTACGCTTGGCTTTATTAATTAAAATATCATTGGTTGTTGTCAAATATTACCTGTGTACTTATTTTATTAAACAAAGCGACATAAACCTACTCCATCCAATGCTGGCAAGCAACTAAACAATTTTTTTTTGGTTTTTTTTCGGTTTCTCTTTTTATTTTTATATACGTTCGGGTTGTGTGTGTGTGAAAAACGATTAGTCTTCGTTGATTCAACAAGTGTTTGCGCGTCACTGACCTAAAGGTATATTTGTTTGCAATTTTTCCACATTCCATAAATTATAAAAACTTAGTTTACATTTACACATTTTATTTTTATTTAATTTAAATATTTTATTTTGTCTTAATTTAATTTATAATTAATTTCTTTGACAATACGGAATCAACGCAATATTTGAGTTTATTAAATCCACAATTTATATGAATACATATCGTTGGCGTATGAAAAACATATAAAAAAATCTTCCATGGTTGATTTTTGTATATGTCTTACAAGATTTGTACTTTTCAGTATTATTTTCCTCGTCTCTACTACATCTTGACATGCCTCGACATCTACTTCATTCTGCGTATATCTTTCAAACCGGGTTTCATTGTACTATTAATGTGCTTATTAGCACAATTTTTTAACAAAATAAATTAGTAAATCATTAGTTCGAAACGGCTAAGTGTAGAATAACTAAAGTTTTAGCTGAATACACAATTTCTACAAAAACTTGCTGAGAAACAGTATACTTGATTTACAAGACGTTTTACTAATTACTCTACTAACTTATTCTTTTGGATGTAGTTGTACATACGTATAAGGATAATCAAATTTGAAAAATGTCCTAAATTTGTGAATATCTCAAAAAACCTATAATTACTTTTTCTTAAATTAATTTTGCGGTTACATGAAATAGAAATAAACCTGTAAAACTACCAGAAACAGCTTCTAAAAATAAGTTAAAAATTACGTTTGCAGAAAAAAATGCTTAATTTGTTTTGCTTAATATTAATAAAATACGAACAGCAAAACAAAACTGTTAAATTTAGCAATTGATTTGCTAAATTGAGCAAAAACTTTACTAAATATTTGTAGACTAAATACAGTAAACAAAAACTGTAATATCAAAAAAATATTGCTATATTTTGCTAAAATTAGCAGAAATTTGTGTTAAAAATTGTAGATAGCTGATTTCAGAAGGACAGATTCGCATTAAAAGAAAAAAAAAATAAAAGAGACTAAAACTTTCACATTTTTTACAATTATTTTTGTCTATTAAAATTTAGCAATTTGCAATTTTTGTGCTGACTTTAGCAAAATAATTTGTTACTTGTAATTAACTAAAATTTAGCTCAAATAAAGTAATGTTTTCACAGGTTGTGGGTTCCTTAAGTTTTAAATACATACTGTATAGAATTCAAATATAAAAAATATTAAAATTTTGATAGCTTCGGCAATTTATTAAAAATATTACATAAATTAGTTTTAAAAATCCGCTAATTTCCAAATTTTAGTTAGGCAAATTTGCTCAAAAAATAAAACTTTCCCCACTGTGTCAGGAAGGCAACGAGACTTTAAATATAATAAAATAAAATATTTAATACACTCAGGGAACTTTTGCTGTAAATATTTGTAGTTGTTTGAGTTGTAATACAGTATCCTTATTTTAAGTGAAAAAGCAGCTTTCTTTGGAAAGGGATAGTATAGAGATGAAAGGTGGGGAAAGATGAAGGGCTTCAGACATGGCAACACTGTAATTGCGCGAGATGATATATCTTAGAACAGTTGTTGCTCGCCACCTGATGTAGAGTTGGCGAACTTATTGAAGCTTTTTGGTTCATAGCCCTGATTCATTATTTTACTTCGGTGGGGTTAATTGCTATGGAAACACCGAAGGTGGACGTTGCGATACGTATGAGGGATAGAAAAAACTCATACATATTAATTTGATGTTGGCGAACTTATTGAAGCTTTTTGATTCATAGCCCTGATTCATTATTTTACTTCGGTGGGGTTAATTGCTATGGGAACACCGAAGGTGGACGTTGCGATACGTATGAGGGATAGAAAAAACTCATACATATTAATTTGATGTTGCAGGCACCGGGGATTGAACCCGGGACCTTCTGTGTAAAAGTCCAACGCGCTAACCATTACACCACAACGCCCATTTAAACAAAACACATCAAATTACTGTACAATGAATTTACATTAATTTTTTTTGTTTTTATTAAAAAACCAAAACAAATAAACGATTTTCATTTTTATACAGAAATTTGTTAGCAATTTTCACTACATTTGTGGTTCATTTTAGTAACAGTAAAAAACTAATTTCAAAATTAATTAATTACAGTCGGGCCTCGATTATCCGTGATCCGGTTAACTGGTAACCCCGATTAACCGTGATGGCTAAAGATCAGTCTATTGGTTTTGTTTGCAATGTTTTCAAATTGTTTGCTTCGATTAACCGTGATTACCTCTATTATCCGTGATGGCAGAATTTTTTTAGTTAGTTGGATTGAAAAGCACATACTTATTTAATTTAAAAATGTGCATAAACTTCTTGAATTAATTTTTTTTAATGTAAATATGTATGTACACCAATGTTCACTTGTTAAATAATAAAAATATTAAAAAAAACTGTATAATCAAAATTGTTATTCGATTAACAGTGAAAATCGATTATCCGTAATGCTTCTGGTCCCGACCATCACGGATAATCGAGGCCCGACTGTATAATGAAATGTAAGTCGTAATTTTTTTAAGTAAAATTTCATTTGAATTAATTTGATTTTAACTACCTATTTCCAGTTGTCTTTACCTACTAAGTGTGCAATTTAGATAAATAAAACCCTAAAATTTGTATAAATCATGTCAATCGATACAGAAACAGAGAATGTATACTGAAACTGTTGGTACACTCACAATATTTTTTCCGTAAAGATTATTGAATATACATATTAAATTAATAGAAAATCAGTTAAAAAAGGGCTACTTACTTTTCGTTTAAAACAATTGAATTTTTAGTTTATTTTAACTGTTAAAATATTAATTGACAAAATATTAATTGACAACAATAGATTTTTTCGTTTATTTCAATACTCGATATAATATAACAACTTTTTGTTTTAAATAGTTAGACAATTTTAACAGAATATTTTAAACAATACCGAAATTTACCGTTTGTTTTGTTTGTTTTGTTTATTGAATAACGGACAGAATAGTTAAAGTTAATCAACCTAGCTAATATGTTTGATTTGCTTTATTTTTGTAACTATACGGAGGTTGAAAGCTCGTTATAAATTGAAAATAATAACACTGTGTCAATAATGTGTTAAGGTCATTAAAATTACCCTTAACGTAATAATTTGAGCCACTAATACTTTTTTTTTAGTAGTATCAAACTTTTGAGTAGTGATTTATCTGGTTTTGTAAAATCATGACTAGGGCAACCAAAAAACAGCTCGAAAGCAAAGTGTAAAGCGTTTAAAAAGGCTCGAAAAACTGTAAAATTATTTAAAAAAATAAGCCTTCAAACTTTATAGATTTTAATTAAATTTGTGTAAAAATAAAATTTGTGTAAAATTTGTTTCCTTGGAAATTTGTCTGTCAAACAACTTTGTCTGTCCTTAAGCTTCAAAGTTCAAATTTTTTGATAAGCAACACCATGTAACATTAATTAAAAAAAATACAACATCAATTAAAATAAATACTTCAAATACCGATTGCTAAACAATAGCAAAAAAGCTCAATTTAAAAGAAAAAAGCTAAAATAATCCTAATTTTTAAAGAAAAAAGGTCAAAAAGTAGCTTATATTTAGAAAATAAGCTAAAATAAGCAAATATCAAAAAATGAGCTAAAAAACTCTAACAAATATAGCTTAAAATTTACATAATTTTATGATCAGAGCTTGTATTTTGTACAATTAATCCTATCCTTTCAAATAAAAAACAAGCTCTACACAGAGAGAATTCCTTTGCCAAGTTTTAATGAAATTTTCGCACTAAATTAATTACGTTTTATTCACAAGGTGAATGAAAAATTTCTTAAACTTCAAGAAAAAGCATAATAGTTTTAATGAAACTGTTTTTAATGAATCACTTTCATTAGTCGCATGAAATTTTAAATAAATAAATAATACGAAATCTTTCAATAAATTTATGAAAAACTGCATTAATTTAAAAAAAAGATTGAATGGACTTGTTCCAGTAATATTTAATAGATCTAAAGCAAAAATTCATTGATATCATGCAGATCATTATCTCAGTGTAGCTTATTTTTAGTTGCCCTAATCATAACACAAGAAAAGGTACAAATTTGTATGTTTTTGGATAAAATCCATCTTAGCGTTCCCGTACGCAATCAAAAAATCAAAAAATTTGCGAAAATTTTTTTCATCAGAAGCTTAGGCTGTATGTAGTTATATAACCCTTTATTTTGTAATACTTTTCTACAACATCGACATTTTCCAGAAACTTCAGGGACTTCACCCTATATTTAAGATTTTAGGATTCTGAAGTTTGATTGTTGACAAATTCTGTTGTCACAACTAAGGTTTTTTCCCGGGAATTTCGCCGATTTTCACTTCCCGATTCCCGAAAATTTTGGTCGGGATTCCCCTGAATTTAAAAAACAATTAAACAACCATGTCTGGTAAACTAAAAATCTGTAAAATAGCAAAAAACAGAATTTCCTGAAAATTTTAAATTTTATTTATTTTTTTTATTTTTATTTATTTGAATTGCTCCATACACAAGACTAAAAGTCTTATTTTGCAGTATGGAACTGATGATTTGAAAAATTATAAGATCATTAATTAATAACTTAATAACTAATTACAATTTTTATATGGAAAACAAAAAACAATTTAAATTAAACAAGATGAACAAAACAAAAAAAACTAAATAAAAAATTTAAATAAATTTAAATAATTTAATTTATCAAATAATTATGTTTGATTTTCTTATGCCGAAAACAGTTTAAAATATTTTCTTTAAATTTTCGTGCGTTACTTAAAAGTTGAGAGCTGTGGGGTATAGAATTCCAGAGAGATACTGCGAATATGTAGAAATGCCACTCCGAAATTAAACTTTTGTATCTAAATGATCTAAGTCTTTTTCCCCTGCTTATATCTGAAATAACAAGTTTGCTGTACAGATGATCAGGTATGTGGGTATATATTATTTTTTGTAAAAAAACTAAAACTCTAATGTTTAGTAGATTATTTAAAGAAAGGCCATATAGCTGAGATGAAAGAAAGATACACTAGAACGCCTATTAAGTCCATACACGTATCGGATTATGTTGTTAAATGCAACGTTCAATTTCCCTTTACTAGTTGCATCACATTTAGCAAAAAGCTCACAACCATATAGTAAAACAGGCATCAGATAAGTTTTGGCAAGTAGCATTCTTATTCTAATAGGTGTACAATGCTGGGTTCGCCAAAGAGTTCTAGTCATAGAGAAAGTGCGACCACAAGCATAGTTAATGTGGTTCGACCACGTAAGAGTGTCATTAAAAAATATTCCGAGATTCTTAGCAGATTTTACTATTTCAATTTTTTGATTATTTATAATATATTAGGTATAATACTTAGTTTGGCAAGTCGCTTTTGAATTACTATGCATTTAGATTTTTTTGGATTTATTCCTAGACCATTTGCGGTTGCCCACGTATAAATACGATGTAGTTGCTGATTAATAGAGATAATACACTGGTCGATTAAGGCATTAGTACAACTGGTATAAAGTTGAACGTCATCAGCGTACATTCTTACATTACAATTTGTTAAAATGCCTGGAAGGTCATTAGAGTACAGTGAGAATAATAGTGGCCCAACAATGGACCCCTGAGGTACCCCTCTGGTTACAGGCAGTGCCTTGGATTTTTGGATTGCAGTTTCAACATACTGATATCTGTTACGTAGGTATGTTGACAATAACTGAGTAGCGGTCGAAGAGAAATTGAAATATGGCCTCGAACTTGAATAATTTTCATTTTCATTGCACAATTAAAGGTCGAAAAAAACATAATTTTTATTTTTAATAAAAATTATAACAAACTTGTGAAATTGAAAAAGTTATTAAGTTTGTAACAAAGAATGTTATGATCTACGGTATCAAACGCTTTTGAATGATCTAAAAGTATTAAAAATGTAGTCTTGCCATCATCAAGTTTCTCCCTAATCTCCTCTGTAACATCAACTAAGGCTGTTATACAACTGTGCTTCTTTCTGAACCCAGATTGACGATCTGTTAGCAAGTTATTGTTATCCAAGAAATAAGTAATTTGGTTATGCATAATACGTTCAAATGCTTTAGAGAGAAATGGAAGAATGGCTATTGGTCTATAATCAGAACCAGCTTTGGGTATTGGGACGATTTTAGCTATTTCCAATTCGAGGGAAAGTAACTTGAAGTTAATATTTTGTTAAACAAAAATGTTATTATTGGAAGTAGTTGAGGTAAAAGAATCTTTAGAAACTTTGGATTAATCCCGTCCACTCCTATAGAGTTGGATTTTATAGACAATATACTAGATAAAACGTCACATTGGTCTACTGCAGCAAAAGAAAAAAAGTAAGATTCAGAATTGTTACTAGAATGATTATTGATATAATAATTTTGATCTGCTTGAACCATAGGAACATTTAAAAACTTTTTATTGATTGTATCGGCATCAATCGAACATGGTTCTTGATTCGTAGATTTGCCGATACCAACTTCACGTATCGTTTGCCATGTTCTTTTGGAGCCAATGGCGGAAGAAAACTTTTCAGCATAAAAAACGGATTTGGCCTTTTTAATCATTTTATTTGTTTCTCTTTTAGCAGTCAGATAATCCTCATGTAATGTTGTAGTTTTAAATCTTTCCAACGTGCATACGCAAAATCTCTTTGATTGATATAATCTTTTATTTCTATTTATGTCAAATTATGTAAAATAAAATTTTGAAATTTTCTTCATATTTATGCCAAATTATGATAAAATTCAATAATCAATCTAAACTTTACACTTCTTATTCTTATACTATTTAAACCTTAATAAAAATTTATTTAGAAAACCCCGGGAATTCCCGGTTATGTTCGAAAAATGTCCCGATTGCCGGGAGTTGAAAAATGTTGGGAAACCCCGCACTGAAAGAATTTTGATTCATAGCATTAATAAATCGATTTCATTAAAATGGATTCATTGATTTAATGAAGAATTTCTTTAACTGAATGAAAATTAATTAATATGTTAATTTTTTATATTAAATTTTTTAATGATTTTTTTCATAATTTCATAAGAAAAATTCATTAAATCAATGGAAGTTTGTAAATTTTTTTCAATATAAATTTTAACTTGTCATATGCAAAAAAAAATTGTTCAGTGTAATTTTGTGATTTTTTGCCGATATAGCGTTCCGACTACAATTATTAGCACTACAAAATATTGCCCTAATTATTGGCACCTCCTACTTGTATAGCATTTATGAGACATCGTTAAAGTCCCGTTGTTTCTAAGTTCATTTTTCTCACTCTATGATCTCTTTCCATCAGTTTTTCTGAACTGATGCAAAACATTAAAATGCTCAGTTGCTTGTAATCTTCCAAATAAGATGGGTGTTTTTAAAGGGAGTTTGTGCGCGGTTTTTAGTGTGGATTTCGATAGCGAGCAGAAGTTTGGTAAGTACCATTATTTTTTTATTTATAGATTTTTTAATTAAGCCTTTTGATTCATTGACATACTACAACATTAAATAATCTAATTTTACTTTAATATACACAATATTTCCAAAGTATTGTAATAAAACATAAGTGCCAACAATAGGTTCCAAAAAACTATAATTTTTATTATTGGCAGGTGGTGCCAATAATTGAATTTGTAATTACTACAATAATTGACATTTGAGTGCCAATAACTGAATTTTGTATTTTCAGAATTTTTGAAATGCCTAAAAAAACAATTCATATGAAGAAAGTCTTCTGCAGAAAGCTCTGTCCGAAATTAAGGATGGCAAAATTTCAAAAAAAGATGCATCAAAAACTTATGGGATACCACGGTCCACGCTACAATTTCGTTTAGGCCCTAAATCTTCTAAAATTCGACCAGGTCCACCAACCATTTTAACAGAAGCAGAAGAAGAAGTCATTGTCAATTGGGTGAAAGTCTCTCAGCAGAAAGGTTTTCCCAAAAGAAAGGAAGACATTCTCTATGCCGTTAAAGACCTTCTCGATGTAAATACGCGGCAACACCTTTTTGGAGAAGAAAATTTGCCGGGTAAAGGATGGTTTACTTCATTTTTAAAGCGGCATCCAACATTAGCCTTTAGAGCCACCGATGCCGTCTCATCCGCTAGCGCCAATGTAGCTGCTTCTGACATTTTTGGCTGGTTTGACAATATAGAAAACTACTTGGTTGAAAACAACTACTTTGCTATACTATCCGACCCTACCAGAATTTTTAATGGATATGAAACCAACTTCATGCTATGTCGTATACGAAGTAGACAGAGGTTTAGCAAAATCCAACCTAACTGTAGTGTTTTCATTTTCTGCGGCAGGAATCATGACACCACCGATGATCATTTAACCTTACAAAAGAATGAGGGATGAAATTCGAAAACCTATTCCCGAAAATTGGGGTTATGGAATAAGCGATAACGGTTGGATGACCAAGCAAACGTTCTATGAATATATTTCAAAAGTATTTTATCCGGATCTTGTGAAGCACAACGTTCAATTCCCTGTTATATATTTTGAAGATGGGCATAGCATTCATTTGACACTTGAAGTCAGCAAGCTTTGCGTTCAGTTTGGTATAATTCTAATAGCACTCTATCCAAATTCAACAAGGATTCTGCAGCCTGCTGATGTTGCAGCCTTTAAACCATTAAAAAATGCTTGGAACAATGCAGTTTTAGAAGGCGACGCAATAATCCACATAACCATTTAACAAGAGAATTATTTGCTCCATTGCTGAAAAAAGTGGTAGAAAAAAGTCTAAGTTCTGATAGCATGAAAAACGGATTGTTTAGAAACGTGTGTAACATTCTTGGAAAAGACAAGGTAAATCTTTTCGAACAATTGGCTGAAGAAGAATGCTCACCAGAAAGGACGGATGATTTTAAAGCTTTACATAAGTTATATTGCTATTTTAAGAAGAACAACTTCGAACGTAAAGAAAAATTAGTTGTCAATAATACAGCCTAAAAATCTAATAACTGACGTGTCTGAAATTGATATTGGTACTATAAATGAGTTTCTGTTCTTAGAAGATGAAACCTTAAACATTACAAATTTGCAAAATGCAGATATTGTCGATGAAGTCATATTACCAGAATCTCTTGACAATGAAAATATTAATCCTTCCAAAAACTTTTCTCTTCCAAATGTTGTAATGAAATGACCGACGAACATGAATGACATATTGGACTGCTTAATAGAATATCACACTAAATGCATCAAAAAATATAATTATGTTTATTTACCAAAAATTTATATGTAAAACATTTGTGATAATAATGTGTATTGCTATAGAATAGCTACGCGTTTATTTTATTTCTTATTTTAAAATGAATTTTTTTATGTTCCTGCTTGGTAATTGAATTTTATGCCTTATATAATTATTTATTTTAATGCAACAGTTTAATTTAAAATTAAATCAAATATAAACCTGTTAAATATGCTCTATTTTTTATATAATATGAATTAATGCTAATGCTAATGTTAATAATTATGGTAATGTGCCAATAATTATAATTTTTAAAGGGCCAATAATTGTAGTCAACTGCCAATGACTATATAATTTAATGTGTCAATAGTTGTACTTGAGTGCCAATAACTATATTTTTTTAAAGGTTATTTTTATTTGAATTACTAAAAATCGCACAGAGTTTATATCATTATGTCAAAAACTGTATCTAATAGAAACATATCGAAAAATTAAACAAAAAATAACACAAGATAGGCTCTCATAAAACCAGACGGTATATTCCATGAAACAAGTCGAAAATTCCTTATGGGTGCCAATAATTGTGGTCGGTACGCTAGTATATTTTGCATTAAACAAAAAATCGCTGAAGTTAATATTACAAATGAAATAAGTTTTTTTTTTTGTTAAACAGAATTAACCAAATCTTTGAAATAAATTGATTTGAGGCGGTCTCAAATTATTAAGTAAAAAAGCGTTGATGTGAAATGACTACAAAATGTTTAACAAATGTTCGTAAGTCGACATAAGTGCTTTTGTAAAAATTTAACAGATGTTCCATCAGTGCAGTCACAACGTTTTCTGTTAGTTTCAAACAAAATGATTCATACCTTTCTTTTTCTTTATAGAACCACCAAATCCAAATGTTGTTTGGAAATTCCTAAACCCTTTAAGGAGAATGAACTAGGTTTATGGCGTATTATTAATTACGAATCTAGTATTTCATCAGGATGTTTGTTTTATGTTGGAAAAACAAAACAGGAGATCATACTTTCAGAACTTTCGAAATTAGAAGGGGTTAAGACAATGAAGGTGTATAAACCAGAAAAAACTGCTGACACAAAAATTGATGAACTCTCTTGTTCTGTACCATTTGTAATCCACGATTGTTACTTGAAGGATCCAAACAATACAATATATTTTCCCGAGGGCAAACGTTTTGAACGTCTTCGCTTGTACGGGAAATGTGCTTTTTATAATATGCCAATTATAGCTGGCACTTGGTCATGTGGAGCACGCGGCCGAGATTACGACAAGGAAGTTGTTCAAAATATTGAGGTTATGATTGTGATTGAATACTTTGAAATCTAAATTAATTGAATTAATTGTAGATTGTAGTTAAATCCAAGTACGGCGAATTATTAACTGATCTCATAAAAGCTAAACGAGGCGATAAGGTAGAGTTTATGTGCAAAAGTCCCTTTGATGAGCCAATCTCCCATTGTGCATTTATTGATCCACAAGGTGGTGTACATTTGGTCGGAACTGTTAATAGCATTAAGTCAAAAGGGTAAGTATCGTTGGTGATTACTAGGGCTCGGAAGTTAATGCATTTAAAATCGTGTTTCAAGTACATAAAATATGCATTAAAAAATCCAAAAATATGCAGCTGAAATTTGAAAAATATGGAGTTTTTTCAACGTTTTTAACATTATCCATCAAAATCACACCTTACCAAATAACACCGTGAACCAAATTTTGGTTCTTCAAATCCTTCCCGAACGACAAAAACGGGAAATAAAAATATCCGTAGACCAAAACTCCCGAAGGTTTTTAAAAAGTTAGGTCGTATTCTTAATTTACAGCCTTTTGAAGTTGGGCTAGTTACATAATATAAATTAAACAATTATAATTAAATATTTTAGATTTGTAAAATTTAAATTTAGTAATTTATATATTGATTTGCCCAATGAAGAAAATCAATATATAAATTATACAGATAGAATTAAATATTTTAGGTTTGTTAAATTTAAATTTAGTAAATTCTATAATTTTTGTGGATTTAATTTCAATTTTAATTAATTTTTTACTTAGTTTTTATGTATAAAAAATTATCAATTTATTAAAGGGGTGCGTGTCAATTTAACTTTGATCTATCACCATTACAATTAACACCACTGCGTTGTTTTTCAATTTTGATGTTTTTTTGGTTTAATATTATTTCATTTTTTCGGACTGACTCCTTCTCAAAAATTCTTTTCACAAAATCTTAAACAAGAATGACATTAAAAGAGCGAAGACGCACATATAAAAAACAGATCTCATAGTTGGCGCAACTATAATATGGCTGTAGTTATAGAGAGGAATATGATAATAATAAATACTATATTATGATTGTTTACAAGAGAAATATATGACAATCGAAAAAGAGAGATTTTTACTCTATCATGATTAAAGTAACCATATTTTTGGTGAAATATGATTTATACAATAAAAAATTAATTGAAACAACCATTTATGGCTGTAGGAAACACAGCTTTGTGGCCGCAATCATATTGCAACCATATTTTTTCTCTGCGTGTACTTTCGGCTTACGAGCGAAAATTTAAGCAAACGAACAAATCTATTCTAATACTATTCTCTTTCAAAAATGTACCCTTTGATCATCGCCATCCGTTATTGGACGTTTTAACTGTATATTTTTTAACTTATTTGCAGACATGTACAATATTATGGTCGTGGAATTAACCAAGGCGAATGCGGCATAAAAGTCACCGATGTTAATCGCGATGACTTTGGCCAGTGGAAATGTCAATTTATCATCTATGCAGGAAGATTGCAATCGTCATTTGTTATGGAATTGAAGGAATCTGGTAGGCTCCGTTTCAAAAGAAAACTTTAAGGTTTCTATCAAACAAATTTGGTGGTCCCAATATTTCTAAAAAAAAATATATTTTTTATTTTTCCTTTGTTAACTCGTTGCCATCAGAAACTGCTAATGCTACATATGTGGGTCTTGGTATTGGTTTAACTGTGATAATGATTCTCATTATGGGTGTTGTACTGGGCACCATTTTCTATCGCAGAAGAAATTTGAGTGCACGACATAATTTTGTTTCAGCTGATCCATTAGAAATGCCAGCACGATCTACAACGCCATCTTAAATTAACAAAAAATTAAATAAAAATTCAAAAATATTAAAGTCAACTTTATAGTTTTTAAGATAAGTTAAAAATAAATGAACGTACATACTTTTATTTAACAAAGAAATATTAATTTTTACTTTTTTATACATTTGAAGAGGGGACGCGAAGAAGGGTGTACCTCAAAGGTCTGCGTGAATGTTTCGTAAAAAATTCTCTTCTGATGCCAGCTTTGATGATTTTTAATACTAAAAGTAGCAAAAAATAAGCTATTTTGCTTAAAAAATGCAAATTTGTTCATAGGCAACTATAATTTTTTGATGTTTTAAAAATGTAACAGATTTTTTACTATCGGAGAAAAAATAATTTTAAAAAAAAAAAAAATGTTTTGCGAATGTTTTACAAGAAATTCATGCAGTTCTTTGGAGTACAGTCCAGCCCGTGAAGTAAATTGTCCAGGAGACGAGAAAAACTTAGGATATTGTGAGCACTTGGTATTTTTAAATATATTTTTAGCATATCTACAGTTCCGGAATACATTTATCAATATGCTAAATTTTGTATAAAAAACCAAGTAAAGTTGCAAAAATTTAAACTTGAAAATTAGCAAAATATGGAAAAATGGTACATATAGACCAATTTATTTTTGAAAGAATGTTGGAAAAACTATGATTTGGTGCAGTATTTATCATCCGATTTCGACGAAAATTACACCGTATAACCAGAACAACATTATTTATAAGTTAAAAAGTTTCAAGGACATTTTTTTAAGAAATGGAAGTATGAAATATAAATGTATCAGTAATGGTCAGTAATGTATCAGAAATGGTCAATAATGTAATTTTAAGACATAAATTAAATGCGATGAAATAACGCGTTACACATAATTCTTTTTTAACCCTTTGACGATCACACTGATAATAATCCATGCGTAAAATTACGAAAAAATGTCCAATTAACCAAATTTTTGGTAAAATAAACGAAAATTTGTACATTTTACGAAAGTTTTTGTAGTTTTGACAATAATTTCGTATTTTATGCATGTATTATTATGAGTGCACAGTCAAGTATAGTGCACCATTTAGTACACCCGTTGTGAAAAACGTTATAATTTTTTTTGTTTTTTAATAAAGAAATTCTTATACTTCCATCCCGCCGATTGCGATGAAATTTGGATGTGTTAAAAGAATCAAAAATTAAGAGACCCATGTTTTTTTTAGCTGCCCTATCTTACATTTCGGTGTTAAAAAGTTTGGTGAAAAATAACCCCATTTTCGGTTTTTTTCCATATTTCTTCCACAGAAACTGTACATAAATTTGGTAGCCAATGAAAAGTATTTGAAATGCGCATCACCAGTATAAAGTAGCATGTCCAATCATGCTCAACTTTTCATGATATTCGAAAAACTACATAAGTTTTGGTGGGTTTTGTACTAGAAGATATATTCGGTTTAGGTTCAAATACACATATATTATTCTCTATTAAATTTAAGTGGAAACGTATTTTATCTTTTTTCGATGTATGAGTTTGGACCTGAACCGAATATTACGAAAAGTTGAGCATGTTCGGACATGCTGCTTTATACCTTTATGCGCACTTCAAATACTTTTCATTAGATACCAAATTTATATATATGTATGTATTTAGTTTCTTTGGAAGAAATATGACACAAAGAAATGGATGATAACTGATTCGAATGCGGGTATTGGTAAGGGTAACTTTATTTTCTTTTATTCGGTAATGATATTTTAGGGGTAACAATATTTCAGTTATTTAGTTAACGGATTTTTTAGCGATAGAGGGATTTTGAGTTATTTAGGTAACGGTATGTTACCGGAAACTGTATTTTAGTTACTTCGGTAACGGTATTTTAAGGATAACGGGTTTTCAGTTATGTCGCTAACGCAATTTTAAGGGTAACGTTATATTAGTTATTTCGGTATCGATATTGTAAGAATAACGATATTATAAATGCACACCAATATTTTTAACCCTATCATAACCGAATGCTTTCCACACTTTGACAAAATGCATCTACAGTATGCATCTACAAAATGCAACTATCATACAAATTTCATAATCAGTTCTAAAAAATTACGTTAGGTTGCGTTATTTTTATTTATATATTAAAGTAAGCTTCATTAACAATTTTAAATCAAAATTATTTGAATTTTTTCAATATTTCGAATTCTATGTAACATAAAATGAACATAGTCACTACTTCGGCAAGACAAAACAATTGCAACTTAAAAATATTTCATATTTAACTATTTTTTGTTTTTAATATTTCGTGGCGAAACCCTTAATTTCAATAAAAGCTCTGCATCGTCGCGGCATAGACTCTATTAAATGATTAATTGTATCCTGTGGTATACCATACCATGCATCTTGAATGCTGTTGAAAACATCTTCGGTATTTTGAACGTTATTGTCATAAATTCTCTGTTTCATAATTGAACAAAGGTTTTCGATCAGGTTAAAGTCCGATGATTGAGGTGTCCATTGCATTACATTAACACTTTGTTGTCTAAACCAAGCTTTTACCACCTTCGAGGTCTGTTTGGGATCGTTATCTTGCTGAAACGTCCAAAGTAATGGCATTTCCCACTCAGCATAAGGCAACATAACACCCTCAATGATGTTTTTGTAAACCCATCTATCCATTAATACGATGAAGTCGGCTTAACCCATTGGCAGAAAAACATCCCCATGCCATGACATGGCCACCTCCATGCTTCACCGTCTTTACACAAAACTCTTTTTGAACTCGTTTTCCTTTGGGCCTTCTTACATGAGTTATACTATCACTGGCAATAATATTAAAATTTGATTCGTCGCTGAAAAGAACGTTTTTCCACTGGTTCACTGTCCAACTAACATGATCTTGAGTAAATTGAAGCCGCTTCAATTGGTTACGCTTAGATATGAGGGGTTTTTTCGCTGGCCGATAGGCTAACAAACCAGCGTCAACGAAACGTCGGTAAGTGGTAATTTTAATTATTTTGCCAATTTCGGAGCCGATTTAAAAGGAAATTTTTTAATCTCTCTCACTATTAATGAGTCTGTTTTTTGGTCAGTTCTTCGTGGCCGCCCACCTTTGCTGATCACCTCCATAGATTTAGTTTTTTGAAAACGCGATAAAATTCGAGAAATTGATGATTTATGCACTTTATATTTAATAGATAGTTCTTTTTGAGAAATTCCCTTGTTGAAATCGTCCATAATACGCTTTCGTAATTCTTTTCCGAATTTATCTGGTGTCATTATTATCGATATTTCGGAATATTATCCCAACTAGTGTTTCTTTTCAAATATTTTTGCAACTAATGAAAAATGTGACTTTAAACCAAAAACTCCGAATGTGATCAAAACAAAACATAACGGGTTTTAATCTATTAACAACAGAAACTTTAGGAGTTGCAATTGTTATATCCCGCCAAACTATTTTCACTTAATACACTATAGTAACGCAAATTCCGGATAACTAAACCCAAAATATTCTAAAATTGTTACTAAAATAACAAATACCATGAACTACCAAAAAAACTTTAAAAAGTGGGAACAAATTAATTTTACGGACCAAAACGTAAATTTTGAATGTAAGTTGCAAATATTTTGTCCGATACTGTATATACAGCGATTTTTTTCTGATCTCGACTTAAATTAATAAAAAAATGAAGGTAGTGATATTTTAAGGGTAACGCTATTTTAAATTATTTCGGTAACGGTGTTTTAAGGGTAACGCTATTTCAATTATTTCGGTAACGATATTTTAGAGATAACGCTATTTTAGTTATTTCGGTAACATTATTTTGATTATATCTGTATTTCAATTATATCGGTAACGGTATTTTAGGGATAACGATAGTCAGATGCAAGAGTTTTGAGCATTTTAGCGGTATTGCCTGCCATCCCTGACAAAAAAAGGAAAATAGGGTGATTTTTGACCCCACTTTTTAACCGCTAAATGTGTTATTGGGTAACTGAGCAAATACATGGGTCTCCTTATTTTTGATTCTTTATAACATATCCAAATTTAATCAAAGTCGGCGAAAACCAATTAACGGACTCTCCTTGGGCACACAGACAAAACATAATTTTGAATATGTTTGCAGGCAATTATTTAAATATTTACAATGATGCAAATTTTAAAACTTAAATAGAGATATATTTGCAATTTTTTTGACCCCACTTTTTAACCGCTAAATGTGTTATTGGGTAACTGAGCAAATACATGGGTCTCCTTATTTTTGATTCTTTATAACATATCCAAATTTAATCAAAGTCGGCGAGAACCAATTAACGGACTCTCCTTGGGCACACAGACAAAACATAATTTTGAATATGTTTGCAGGCAATTATTTAAATATTTACAATGATGCAAATTTTAAAACTTAAATAGAGATATATTTGCAATTTTTAAATTTTTTGAATTTATTTTTATATGTACATTTAATAAACATATATATATTTGCAGCCAAAAATATACATGTTTGGCGGTATACGGTTTAAATTGTTTTCAAACATATATTTGTTTACAGGCCAACATAATTATATTTGCAAGCAAACATGTTATATTAGAAATATGGGAAACGGAAATGTTTTCCAAACAAAAGTATATTACCAGCATTTATATTTCCAGCATTGCTTTTTTCTTTCAGCGTGTGAGTAAACTTCTACGAAGTAGATTGTGAATACCGCTAATGTATTTTATTAAAATCTTTATGTAAATTCTTTAATGTCTAATTGATTTTTTTTTAATTTCCTTGAAAACAGCAAAATTTTCTGATCAAAATCATTATTAGTATTCATCAAATGCTAATATTTTGTATGAAACAATAGGAAATGCTTTTATAATATTCATTTAGATGCTAATGAGGGACCAAAGATGCACGACGACAAAATACAATCATACACCTTTATGGATGCAGGAGACAAAACCACGAACAAAGTTTTAGAACATTTCAATAACACATCTTTCTATGCACATGCATAATCAAGGTGGCCAACTCTTGAAGTAAAAAAATTTCTGGATTACGAAGGAAAAGAAAAAAAAAATGGAAAATAATATTAAAACTTAATAATTAATATAATAATTAATAATTATAATAATATAATAATATTATAATATATATATTTATATATATATATATATATATATTATATATATATATATTATATATATATATATATTTTTTTTATATCTTCTTCTTTTTTTTATATATATAATTCTTCTGAAAGTGTGTTAGTAACTGAACTCCTCCTTAACGGCTGGGCCGATTTCGATGAAATTTTTTGTGTGTATTTGAGTTGGTCCCTGGATGGTTTAGATTTACAATTGACCTATATAGGTACAATGGGCGTGGCACCTCCCCTACGAAATAAAAATTTATTATTGCATATCTGGAGTACTATTATAGTGGGAGTCTTCAAACTTTGTGTGAGCTACTTTGATAATAATGTGCATAATCTTGCAAAACGTGGCCGGGATCCAAGCAATGGGCGTGGCACCTCCCATACGAAGTAAGAATTTATCATCGTATATCTCGAGTACTATTACAGTGGGAGTCTTCAAACTTTGTGTGAGCTGTTTTGATAATAATATGCATAGTTTTGCAAAAAGTGGGCGGGATCCAAGCAATGGGCGTGGCACCTCCCATACGAAGTAAAAATTTATAATTGCATATCTGAAGTACTATTACAGCGGGAGTCTTCAAACTTTGTGTGAGCTGTTTTGATAATAATATGCACAGTTTTGCAAAAAGTGGGCGGGATCCCAGCAATGGGCGTGGCACCTCCCATACGAAGTAAAAATTTATTATTGCATATCTGGAGTACTATTACAGTGGGAGTCTTCAAACGTTGTGTGAGCTACTTTGATAAGAATATGCATAATCTTGCAAAAAGTGGCGGGATCCAAGCAATGGGCGTGGCACCTCCCATACGAAGTAAAAACTCATTGTTGCATATCTGTTATGTTAAATTTATATAAAAAATCTGTGGTTAATTAAACTCTGCTATTTGTTGAAAAGTCATTAGCCTTAAATACAATTTTAGGCAGGACAACGTCTGCCGGGTCAGCTAGTATAATGTATATTATAAACATTGATGAGTTTCAATACAATACCCAGGTAGAAATTGCCGCACAGCACAAATAAAATAGTACTTGGACAATACTCTTTTTTTCAATATACCTGTACCACTCAAAAGGTGCATTACCAGCACTGATTTCTGAAAATTTGCGACGTTGTTTAAACTTGAAATTTCATTAAAATTTGCTATTTAATATGCAGTGGAAAACCAAAGTTTTTATTCAGAATTCATCAAATCGGGACAAAAAAGCATAAATTTAGTACCTGTTTATCGAACAAAAATATAACAAATTAAGTTTGAAAAAGAAATTCAAGAAATTAAATAATCTAAAACAAAATAATTATTAGTATTTTAATTAATTAAGCATAACAAGTACATTTGTATACGTGTTGGTATCTATATATATGGCGGTATTTTTTTCACTTGAAGTCAGTACAAGATGAAAGAATCTAATTGTTTTAAAATAACACTTTTTAAGATCATTAAAAGTTATAACTTATTATTATGAGTTTTTTGATAAAATTTTTGTTTTACTCGCCAGTCCGGCGATAAATATTTTTTCGAATTACTTTATATAATTTATATAATTAGTTTTGATCATGGTTGGCAGGCAATATCGCTAAAATTCAAAATTCGATTCAAAACCCTTTCAACTCACTATCGTTATCCCAAAAATGCCGTTACCGACATAATTAAAAAAACGTTATCCGTAAAATACCGTTACCGATATAACTAAAATACCGATATCCTTAAAATAGCGTTATCGCTAAAATATCGTTACCGCAATAAATGAAATAGCGTTACTCTTAAAATACCGTTGCCGAAATAATCTATAATATCGTTTACTTTAGAAACAAATATATTTATTTTTTTTAATAATTTAAATCCTAGTGTTAACTTACCTTACCCGTTTTATATCGTTATATGATAAATAATTATAAAATAATATAAATAATTCAAAAATATTTTCGTATGTAAAATAACGTTACTCTTTTAATACCGTTACCGATAAAATACCGATACGGAAATAACTTAAATAAATAAACAACGTTAACAAAATAACTGAAATTTCGTTACCCCTAAATTACCGTTACCGAAATAAAAGAAAATAGAGTTACCCTTACCGACACCCGCATCGAATCGGTTACCATCCCTAGTTTTGATTAAAGAACTATACAATTTTCAAAAAAATGCAGTTTGCTATAATCACTCAACCCCATTTTTATTTCTTACAGTCCAAGAAAACGTGGAAAATTTAAAACATTTCTATGTGAATTTTGTTAATAAAATCGCTATTTTTATCGCAGAAGTCCAAAATTATGTTTGCATTTCTCTTAGCGATGTATTAGTATATAAAATATCGGCTGCAATGACTTGGAAACGCCAGTTCGAAAGATGAGATAAATCTATATTAATAATTGAAAATTTTGAAATTTTCCATATTTTTTTAATTGAAATTTATTTTTACTTTAAATAAAAATCGTAGCTTTTATATGATCGGAGAAAATATATTTATTGGTTATTTTTCTTACTTTTGCTAAAAAAAACAAAAGGATTTTTAAAGTACTGGCTAAATATTTAATTATCTTATTTAAAGTACTTGCAAACTACTGAATTCCATTGCTGTACCTACAGTCAAGCGTATATTGGTGTTGTTATTTCGACACCGTGCCAGTACTGTAAATGTTAAAAATCCGACACTTTGCCAGTACCTGTACTACCATCGCCAGTACTGGCGCGGTGTTTTCAATGTTTTTAAAATTTCTGAAGTATTTTCAGTCAAACTTAACAAAAACCATAAGCGGCAATTCACACGCTATCTATCCATATCTACTACTACGAAATGTCAAATTATTGTAAGATCTCTTTTGAAATTGACAAAATATGGGTGGACAGCAGAGTGGCATTTTATTTTCCACTTTCTATTTTTATCAATTATTGTTGCGATTATTGTAGAACTAGGTCTAAAAGTTAGATGGTGCAAATGCGAGAAAAATCGGATACCATTAACCTGTGGCGCTCCGAGTTCAAAATTCTTGATTTTTGACAATTTTTCTTAAACTGCTTTAATAAAAGTGTGTTTTGCTACTTGCTAATTATTAATTTTAATTAATTTGTCATGCTAATTAATTTTGTCATGCTAAGCACGAATATGTAATGAGATATTGCGACTTGATTTTTTACTAAAAATGGAGTTTTTTCCACCGTTCTAATAATTTTTTAAAAATTATCCTAAATTTTTTTATTTTGTACTAGTTTTTATTGGGAATTCAAAAAAGTATATTTTAAGTGCATTATCCATTACTCTATTTGAAATTACAGATTTCTAGCAGAAAGATAAGATGGATATTTTTATCGTAACAATTTCCAAAAATCGTCTACGATGCAGGAGGAACCTACATGCCACATTTTATGTTCCTAGCTTCAGCCGCTTCGACTTGGTGATTAAGGAGTCGCTTTTTTCTTTGTACCACATTTTAATTAAGTTTTTGTTTAAAATTCCAAAAAGTTCTTTAGCCCATACTCTACACCCAGAAAACATACTCGGTCGTGACTACCGTTGTAGTTGGTTCAATCCGTTGCTTCAATCGAATAATTTTTAACACAATCAAAAGATTGTGATGAAAATCTTTCTGTTGAAGTTACAGTCATTCTGACACGACAATAAAATTTCGATTGCTTCAACAGAAATTTGGTGATAACTACCAAAAAATTCGATAGCTATTACCCAAATACGGTTACTACGACGAAATGTATTCTCTTTATGTATTTGAAATTTCAGATTTCTAGCGAAGAGGTTTAAGCAGAACGTTAAGCAAAACAATTTTTATTTTTTTTTGTGTAACCTTTTAATTATTTCCAAAAATCATGTTTCAGAGAATTGTGTCTACGCCGGAGACGGAACCTTCATACCAAATTTGAAGTTCCAAGCTCATGCGGTTAAAGCTGGGAGATTAGGCGGCACTTATTAACATTTGAACCCCATATTAACTATGTTTTTATTTCAAAAAGTAGTTAATTAGTCTGTACATCAAGGAACACATATTTTATACTAGCGGATAATGCCCACAAGGGTGTTAGCGTAGATAATACGTTTTTTTTTGCGTTAAAGTTCAAAATGTAATTTTTATTGGACAATACAATAAAGTATTACCTATTTTATTTTACAGATTTGCAGAAATTTTTTACTCAGCGAATCCTGCTTCGGACATACCACAGAGTAAAAACCCCCTAAGTCCGGCGCAGCTCGGCTACGCGGAAAAACTTTAACCCATTAATGCCTATTGTCAACTTAAATTGCCAGCCGAATTGTTACAATTGAGCATGCTCTGAACAAAAGTGAGAGTGTACAAAAATTTTGTCTCAAATTTAAAAAAAACGTCTGGGAATTAATGGGTTAATATTCACACAATGTTCTTCTGAAAAATTTGTCTATGAAGAATGTGTTTTTTTTACTAAACATGTTAGGCATAGTTCCCATGTAGGTTTGGGGGTTATGATAGATACATTTGAATCCATAATCCCCAAATTGGAAATTGGGATAATGTCATGTCATTCTTGCCTAAAAGTGTAGACCCAAAAGATTAACTTCTTATAAAAATCGTCCACGACCAAATAACCAATTTTGTGCTTTTGTGTTCATTTGTCAAAAAGAGTATATAATTTTGCAACACTTGGAATCATGGCTGTCAGATATGGCGATTTCTCGCCAAACATGGCGATTTTGTAAACGTGTTTGGCGTCGAGATTTTCCATATGGCGACATGGCGATTTATGATGTAACTGGCGATTTTCTTGGCTATTTTCACCATTTATATTATTTCAGTGATTTTTTCAAATAGTTTGTCTTTTTTGTTATCATTACTAATTAAAAAAAATATAGTCGGGTAACCTTATTTGCATGATTTTTGTTTTGTGAATTTAATTTTTAGTGTCAAAACAGCATCAAAAGTCATGTCATGTCGTATGACATATGAACTTCCGTTCATAAATTGGAATAGTTTGATTATCATGATGCAGCAGGTACGTACCATTTTAAAGAATTATCTTTGGCCGTTCTTAATATGTTGGTTGTTCCAACCAGTAATGCCTGCGTTGAAAGGGTATTTTCCATAATGAATTATACCAAACACGATTAAGAAATAAAATTCAATATGAGCTTTTAGACGCTCTATTGAGAATAATAAATCACATGAACGTTAACAAATTGTGCTGCAATTGTTTTACACCGACTAATGAAATGATGAAAAAATTAAATTCAAATAATATGTATAAAAGTCACGACACAAGTAATGAAATCGATGAGGCTGAAGTTTACGATCTTATTTACTTATTTACTTATGTACTTAATTTTACTTTCATTTTAACAGATCATATGATCTCCATTTTTATGTAATTTAAAAATATATAACACTAACTCTCTTTTTACAAAGTTTTAAAATTCTTTTAACAGTAGAAAAGACAAAATGTGTATATACATATATATATATATATATGTAAATGCGTATATATTTTGCTAAATAAGAATAAGTATGCAAAGTTCCCAATATTTATTAATTAAATAAAAAAAAAATAACAAAAACTTATCTAAAACTACTTTTGGCGAATTTTTAGTTTTTTTTTTTATCAGTTTTCGGCGATTTTTGATTTAAATATTATACTAGTTTTATTTGTGTAAACAAAATTTTATTTTTTTTAAATAAAAAAATTAACCAAAACTGAACAAATTTGACTTTTGGCGAGTTTTGACATCCGGTTTGGCGATGGAGCTCAAAAAAATCTGACAACCCTGCTTGGAATCTAAAAATTTCAAGAGAATAGGTGAATGTATTTAAAAGTTATGAGTTAGTACCAACTTTTACCCCTTTTTATACAGTTAACTTCTAAATATCCAAAACATTTTATAATTTAATTTTTATTATTAGGTTAGGTTAGGGTTAGGTCGAAAAGAGGATTCGGAGAAGGGAAATACTTCCCTAAACCGACTCAAGTCCCTGAGGACTTACACTAAAGCCAGAATGTCGGCTTGTTGTGCGCTCTAAACAATCGGTTCTATGTCACCTTACTATCCCAGGAACTCCGTCGCACTGACGAAACTCCTCAACTTTTTCCATCCTAAGATCCCCCAATGTGGATATTGGGTCACTGGATAGTATTTCGACCCGGATCCCGGCAAATGCCGGGCATTCACAGATATAGTGTTCCAAGGTCTCCTCGTCCTCCCCACAGGCCCTGCACACTTCCGAGTCCGCCCTACCAATACGGTGGAGATGGGCCCTAAGTGTCGAGTGTCCCGAGAGGATTTCCATCAAAAGATTCAGTTCCTTCCTACTGAGATTCAGAATTTCCCTCGTCTTGTCCTTGTCCGGGTTGCCACAGAGAATATTTGTAGTCCTGCCAACACCCGCATTTTCCCAGATGGTCCTATGCATGGTGTCAGCCCAGTCCAACAGCTCCGTCTTGAGAGCTCGAAAAGGTTTAGCGTTCTCCAAAGTGACTAATTCCAGGTAAGATCCTCCCCTAGCCAAATCATTAGCCACTTCGTTCCCCGCTATACCACAGTGTCCCGGCACCCATATAATCTCAATGCGTCCCCGTGAAGAGAAATCGTTAATTTCCCCTTTACACCTGAGTATCGTCATTGATCCCACAGAGTCCGTAGATAAAGCCGGATAGCCGCTTGGCTATCCGTGAAAATCACAATATCACCGGTCATGCCCATGATATTCACCTGCTTAATGCACTCCGTAATCGCGGTGACCTCCGCCTGTAGTACGGTGTTATGGTCAGGAAGACGGAAGCATTTGCGTACATTGAAGTCAGCGTTACAGAAGCCCAGACCCGTTTTCCCATCCAGTTTTGATCCATCCGTGTAAAAGTGGATCCCCGGTTGGTTCCTCAAGAAGGTCCCATTTAACCATGGTTGCCTGTCGGGGATTAGCGTGTCACAGAGCGTCGTGAGAGACCTCTCTGAAATCCTGTCGCAGTCCCATTCTGGGACGCAATACCCTGGCAATTGGTCCAAAATAGTACGGTGCCCGGTAATATGGCCATTATTGTCCCATTCCCCGGTAGCCCTCAGCCGCATCATAGTCAATGCGGCTTCGTACTTCACCTTTACCTCAATTGGGCGAATTGCCAGAATAGTCTCGACAGCCCTAGTAGATGTGGTTCTCATTGTGCCACTAATGCCCAAACAGCATAGGCGCTGTATCTTCTGCAATAGTCCCACATACGAGCCAAATCTCATCGATGTCCACCATACTACAGATGCGTACGTCAGTATAGGTCTGACAACGCTAATGTATAGCCAGTGTGTCATCCTGGGATTCAGACCCCATTTAGATCCTATTGCCTTTCTACAGACGGCCCACGATATGTGGGCCTCTTCTCCCTTTCCTCAATATGGTCCCTCCAGGATAGTTTCCTATCAAGAACAACTCCCAGATACTTGACCCTATGGGAGATGTGAACCGTTTTTCCCAGGATGATAGGTTCATCAAAAACAATGATCTTCCTAGTAAAAAGGCATTTTTCGGTTTTGTCCGTCCGGATTGACATTTAGGCCCCTGGGCCTAGCCCAGTTGTACGCCAGTTCGAGTGCATAATATGCCCTCCTACATAGATATCTAGGATTCTCCCCCCTTAAAAGTATCGCCACATCGTCTGCGTAGCAGACAGGTTGGAAACCTTCACTGGATAGAATCCTCAAGAGACTATTAATCGTGGTCACCCATAGGAGTGGAGATAGGACCCCCCTGAAGAGTCCCACGGTTAACCCTGTCTCTGATCACTATGCCATTTGTCTCGCAATTTATACACCTATTCCGTAACATATGACCGACCCAGGCTACTATGTCCTGGTGAATGTCAAACTGTTCTAGAGACTGGATAAGCACATTGGTCAAGACATTATTAAAAGCCCCCTCTATATCAATAAAAATTGCCAGAGTGAAGCAGTTCAGATCAAAAGATCTCTCTACATGACAAACCACCTCGTGAGGAGCCGTTTCTACTGAACGCCCCTTCAAGTAGGAATGTTGTCTAAACCTAAGTAATTCCCTAGGAATTTGAATTTTTATTATTACTCGAATGGCTTAAATGCCCAATATATCGTTACCAATACCTTGTAATGTCGGAATACATTAAAAAGAAAATGATTTCCTGTTTTAATTATTTTGTGTAACCATTTCGAGAAGATGTTTTAAATTTTAAGCATAAAGCAATTGAACATGTCATTAAGAGGACACTTTTTCCCTTTAAATCTCTATTTAAGACAAGTCTTGATCAGAAATGCAAAAAATATATCTTAAGTGAACTACGATACAATTACCTAATGGTTTTGGTTATGAGATTGACCGTCTTTGCTCCTCTATTGGTTGATGTCTACGCTTACGGAAGTACCTACATGTCAAGTCTCAAGTTCCTAGCTCCTACGATTTGAGCCGGGCTATTAACGGACACTTTTCCTTTTTTAACCCCATTTTTACAAGTTTTAATTAGAAGTTCAAAGAAACACATATTTTAAAGGTCAGATTTGTAGCTAATATTAAAAGGAAGATTTTGCCCCTCACCTTAAGGAATTACACCATATAAATTTCTTCTTAGATAATATCTGTGCCGGACGAGGAACCAAGAATTTCCTGAGTGGGGCTTCTCTGAAAAAAAACACTTTTGCAGAAATTAGCAATTTTTCAAGGATTTTCAATCAAGGATCCTCCTAGTAAAAATTTTGCTGACTTAACGGACTTTTTTTTGAGTGTACAAATAACGCTAAATGGGGTTCTTTTAATTTGTTAAAACGTAGCGGGCTACAAGTAATTCCTTTTCCAACAATACGGAACAGGAAATCTTCACAAGCTACCCATTATTCTGATATTTCCTATTATGAGTCTTTGTTTTCATAATTTAGATCATTGGAGCAATTATGGATACCTTAAACACTAAACACAGTAACCGCTAAAATACCGCTTCTAATTGAATACAATAACCGAATCTAAGCTTAACCGTTAATTTTAAAAACCCGTAACCGTAACGCTTATTCACAAATATTTTGGGAATAGTTCATTAATTTATTACTGGCACAGCCATAGTCAACGTAATTTACGCTTACAAGAATTGCCCACCAGAATGACCAGGCGCTGTGCAGTTAGACTCCAAAGTAAGGCGCCTGGGGTATTCAAAAATTTTGAGAGCTTGCCAATTTTATGTTCATCAATCGATTTTCAAAAACGTAACATTTCTGTAATCTGCTTGCAAAAGTCTACAAAAAATATGCTTACTAGACGTATTCAACGTTATATGGCCATTTTTCGAAATGAGTTGTAAAGTCAACGAATGGGTTCAATCAGTTCCTTTGTATATAATAACATTTAATATGAAGTTTGGTGCCGATTGGATAAAGAAAAGTCGAGGCGGAAATCGATTGAAAATTGAAAGTGTATTTTCTATGGGGAACAAAATTAGCAAAATTGTTTTAATAAAAATCGTTAACACAAACATATCATTAATTTGCATTTTTTATTTTTTTTTTTTAATTTTAAATCAGATTGCCACCCCAATATTTTTCTCTGGTTTATACTGATATCAACTATTTTTAAACAATCATTACTAGAGTATACCCAAGAGCCGCTGATAAACACTATATTTATCAACAGTGGAAAAGTTTATCGATTTTTTCGCTAGATTATCAAAAAGATTATAAAGCAATTTTTACAGTCTTTTTTAAAGAAACAAAAAATGTTATAAAATAATACTTAACCTTTACGATTTACCTTTGGATAACATTAACTTTGGATTACACTAATCGCCAACGTTTCTACACAAACTTTCCAAAAAAATTTATTTTCATTGAATTAATTTCTTATTGTGTGATATTTACTTTGTAATTTAAATTGCCTTTGAGTCAAAAGAGATATTTTCAGTGAGTTTTTTTCTTACATTTTTATTATGGCAGCGCGACTGAAGAACAACCGCGCTATTACGAATTTTGATTCATTGCTCGACGCAATTAAGATCTTTAGAACAAATAGGAAACCGGTTTTCTAAATTCGACGGATTTTTGGACACACTAACTTCATTCTTTTCATTCTTGACACATTAATTAATATTATTTCACACAAATAATTTTCTTGAGACAAACTCGTGTTGTAAACAACCTCGCGAAAATAAATGTGTTAAATCTACAAAACTTTAGTTTTCTCTCAGTTAAATTTCAGTTAAATGAAAGTTGGAAATTAAGGTGCTAAAATCGGCATAAATCAATGTTTTTTATGAGATAAAAATAATAGAATAAAATTAGTAAATTTTTAATTTTAAATTTAAATAAATTTTTTTTTTCTAAAACTACTAAAAATTAGTTCAAAACTACGTTGCAGGAAAAATTGTTAAAATAGGTAGCTTTTTTTTGCTAAGCATTGTTAAAGTAAGAATAACAAAAAAAGTCTGTTAAATCAATAATAATTTTGGCAAAATATACTGCATTCAACAAAATTTACCGTAAATATGGAAAACATTTTTTTTTGATCTTACTGCTTTTTTTTTGCTGGTTCTTGCCTACAAATATTTATCTAAAGCTTTTGCTGATTTTAGCAGAGTAAGTTGCTATTTTCAATTAACTAAAATTAAACTCCGATATAAGTAAAATTTTGTATATTAATTTGTTTTATTTTTTCTGTTTTTATCTTCTTAATAACGTAATTTTTAACTAATTTTGCTGATATTTTTAAAGGTTTATTTCTATGACTGTAACACTATGTATACAGAAAAAAAAAATCATTTACAGAATGAATTTTTCATAAACTGTATGAATCGAACATGATTTTTTTTTCATTTATAATATGAACTTGTTCATACATAATATGAAACCCAACTTGAATTAGTTTCCAAAATCTATTCATTCGAGTTATGAATGTGTTCATACATATTACGAAACATGTTTATAATATGTATGTACCAAATTTATCTATATTATGTAATTTTCATAATAAAAAATATTTTTTATCTATTTTCCCATTAAAGTATAAGATTTTTTTTTAGATTTTATATGCATAATAACTGCATTTTTATTATTATTGTTTTTAAATACAAAATATTGAGTATAAAAAATTAAATAATGTACATAAATTACAAATTTGTTAAATAGAACAATACCCAATGTCCCAGGAGAAAATACTCATGATTTCGGATCATAATTAGATGAGTTTTTTGAAACGCTTTACTGAAATGCTGCCTCGAGGATGAGATATCGTAATGACGAATTAATATATTTTTTTTTTATTTAGAAGCACTAAAGAGCGGTTCTAAGTAGGACATCGTGAACAAAAATCATGGATTATATCAGCAATAAAGCTAGCGCTTCCACAAAATTTCAATTTTCCATGAGTACAATAAAATTTACCATTGGTTTTCTATTTATGCACACTTTTAGGTGTACTATTAAATTAGTTTCTTTGCACATAAAACACTTCATTTTTTTATCTTTTTAAATTACCTAATTGTTAACAGCTTCTTATTTTCTTTCACAAAGCACTAATTTAACAACAAGAATTAAGAATAAATAACGATTTTTTATTATAAAAGAAAAATTTGAAACGTTTTTATTTCACAGAAAAAAAAAATAAATGAAAATTAAAACAATTTCTTTCTAAGTTTTTAAAATTAAAAAAAAAAAATAAAAAAGTTCATACGTAGCATGAACTTGCTCATACATATTAAGAATTGAAACCAATGAAAGCAATTTGTTCTATTTATGAACAAAATTTTTTCTGTGTAAGTTTATATATGAGTCATTCTATATGAAAACACCGAAAAAAATTAAAAATTGTTGCTGGACCATTTTGGATTTTGTTAAAATTTTGTGGAAATGTTCCTAAGGGTTCCCAGAACCAAAATCCAAGAGAATTTAATTTTTGCACACGGAACTACCGGTTTACGCAAAATAAAAAAACTAAGAAGTCTTGTTTTTGTGCGTAGTGGTTTGAGCTGTTAAAATTTTTCTGCTAGAGATATCTACATAGTGAAGGCATCGTTTTAAAGCTAAAGGATTATAGTTTCTATCAAAAATATAAAATATTGACTTAATTCATACACCCGAAAAATAACGTGGTATCGAAAATAAGCATATTTCATTAGTTTTTTGTGTTTTTTAATGAACTCCATTGCCGCCGCTAATGAATATAAAAGCATAATAATTCTCAGATACAAATTAGACATGTCGGAGAAAAATACAAAATTAAAATTGGCTCAATCATAATTACCCACATTTAAACTATAACTTTTCTACTTTAAATGATAAAAATATACTATGTGCCTATTTTCTGCCACCACTGTAAAATTGTTTAACATAAAAAATCTACTGAATTTATTAAATATATTTTTTAGTCCATAATTATTCTTTGTTACTTCATAATACTACTTGTTTTTATTTTAATTTCTCTGTATATAACAATTGAGGAAAGTATAAAAATACATACAAAAAATCAAAAAGACTTTTCTTTAAAACCCTGTAAATCCGAGAGAAGTGAAAATAACTAAACGGGTCTTGAAGTGTTATAAAGTTAAAAGTAGGGAGTAAGTACTCTGTAGTATCTGCTAACAAACATGACCAAATTGTAGCCTGAAATATGCAAATTTTCAAAATTTCAAGTAACGATTTTTTCATAACGAGTTGTCAGATTGAGCCAATTTTAATTTTATATTTTTCTCCGACATGTCTAATTTGTATCTGGGAATTATTATGCTTTTATATTCATTAGCGGCGACAATGGAGTTCATTAAAGAACACAAAAAACTAATGAAATATGCTTATTTTCGATACCACGTTATTTTTCGGGTGTATGAATTAAGTCAATATTTTATATTTTGATAGAAACTATAATCCTTTAGCTTTAAAACGATGCCTTCACTATGTAGATATCTCTAGCAGAAAAATTTTAACAGCTCAAACCACTACGCACAAAAACAAGACTTCTTAGTTTTTTTATTTTGCGTAAACCGGTAGTGACGTGTGCAAAAATTAAATCCTCTGGGATTTTGGGGTTTCAGACCCTAAATATCATTTCCAGTTAGTTTAAGTAAAATCTAAGATATGCCAGCTTTGCCGATTTGGTGATTTCATACAGAATAATTCATATGATTAATTAAATTTTTAACTCGCAAAAAGTTATAAATTCATAAAGAAAAAAAAAAATTTAAATCATTTCGGGTACGCAACTGATGGCAGCAATTTGATTTTTGCGGATTTCGAGGATATTGTGTTTTTCGGTAATAACAATCACTAATTTGTTGTCATAAAATATTTAAAATCGAAAACTAGCTACTTTTGTACCTTTTGCTGTTTCATTCTCGCATAATTAGTCAAGTTTGAAAAAATTTTATGACTGCAAATGAAATAGTTTTTGTCTACAAATTAGCCTTGTTATTACAAAAATCAAATCGCAAGTGTACTGGGAGATATTTAAAGTTTTTTTTAATCACAATTTTTTTTGTTCAAATCACAATTTTTTTGATTTAGTTGAAGAAATTTTTATAGCACCGGAATTTGTTTTTTTTTTGAAAACTTTAATTTTCCAGTTCGAGGCCATACTCTATATTTCTTTATTAGGATATTGTCCTAACAAATAATCTATAGAGTTTTTGTTTTCAAATTTTTTCTCTGGCCCTTTCAGGAATGTGTTGATAGATCTATTTAGGGAATTTTCTAGGTTCCCATCATCAGAACACGTTTTGAAAGCGGTAACAATCCTATGCCAAACATCAAACATTCATATAAACTAGTTTACTCACTACATGAGAACTAATATATATTATATGAGCTCGAAGTAAAAAGATTATTACCATTGATCAAAAAATAAATTGAAAACTTGTTTTTTGTGTGTATGTCTGTCTACCTTTGGTAAATATTCAATACACGTTTTTGTTTCTTTTCCTTTGATATGCACATTTGTTTGATGTTTGGCATAGGATTGTTACCGCTTTCAAAACGTGTTCTGATGATGGGAACCTAGAAAATTCCCGAAATAGATCTATCAACACATTCCTGAAAGGGTCAAAGAATAAATTGAAAACAAAAACTCTATAGATTATTTGTTAGGACAATATTCTAATAAAGAAATATAGAGTATGGCCTCGAACTTGAATAATTTTCATTTTCATTGCAAAATTAAAGGTCGAAAAAACATAATTTTTATTTTTAATAAAAATTATATTAAACTTTTAATTTTTATTTCGAAACTTAAATCTTTATAGGGTTCTTCACATTTTTTATGAAATAACTTTTTTTTTTAACCTATAGATTTCCCGGAATCGGGTGTCCTTTTAAAAGTACTGTCCAAAGACAGTACACTTTGCGCTGCAATACAGCATTACGCAAGCTTTCCATTTATTTATTGTTTAACTACTCTTATTAAATTACTGTTATTAATTTTTAAACAAAAAATAACAATTAACTGAATGTAAATAATTTACTTACATCTTTTTTTCCATTTTGCACTATTAGAAAAAATCACTATTCGCAAAGCTTTCAATAAGCAATTAAAATACCCGGAACTGCTTTCACCAACTGACACTTTCCACCTGCGATTCTCTGATTTGTCAGCAAAAATATTCCAAAAATATTGTACGTTTTTGATGTCACCTTATGGATGGGATGAAGGGTATAATAATAAATAATCTCTGTAAATGTGGTGTTATATTAAAAAGTGTAAAGTTTCACGAATTTTTTAACAAATTTAGAATATTGATCAATAGTAATATTATTAATAATATTCAAATAACATTAAAAGTGTACGTGCAAAGGTCAATGAAACGTAAATCCATCTGCGCTCGGCTTTAGAACGATTAAGAACTTGCCAAGTGCTTTTCACGCCTTATTTAACCGAAAAATACGCATTTTTTACGCGTTTAAAAATTTTTGTTACTCTCAAAAAGTTGACAACACTGCTCTCAGCAACAAAATAATGAACCCGGACAAGCAAATGAAAACATTTTTTTACACTAAACAATAATTGCAACATGTTGATAACAAATTGTTGCTTAAAGCACTTACTTTTATTTTGCTGATATTTTGTTATTTTCTATTAAAATTTAATAAATTGTTATTTTGTCTTGCTTATTTTATCGTTAATATTTGAAATAAATAAAAATTTTATGAAATTATTAATAAAAAACATGATAAATATTAGTTTAGACTTTTAAATTTCTGCAACATGTTTTCATTTGCTCGGTGCGAGTTTAAGAACAAATAAAAAGAGGTAAGATTGAGAGAGACTGAGTTGGATAGAAACCAACTACAAATATGCTAATGAACACATTTTAACAATAAGACAAAGTTTTATTGCATTATCAAAATTTGTGTATTTATTTTTAAATTTGTACACTGTAGTGTACAAGGGTAGTGAAAGGGTTAATATTTTGTGTTGGGTGAATCTTTAGGAAGAAGAAAAGGGTTTCTGCGCTCTCCTTTTGATTCAATTTAAAGTTAAGTATAAATGTGTCAAAAGAAAATGAAATTATATGAGTACTTAACCTAATTTATAAATATCTCAATATTTATTTTCCATTTAGATGTACATACATAGGTAGTAGATATAGGCCTATCACGCTGTATATCTTGTGTCTTTATATAACAGTCACTTGCTAATTGCATTTTAAATGGTAGTTTCAAATACTTTCTTTAGCGTATTCAAATATTTGACACCTTTTACTTCTTTTATTACACCGCGCGACAAAATTAAACTTTTTGTCTGCAAATCACAAAATCCAATTTAACATCATAATCTAAAATATGAAAGTCCTCCAGTTATTTCTTGAGTCATTTAAATGGCGCATTAATATTTTATTACATTTCTTGCATTACCAAGAACTGTTATTTGTGACGTTACTCGGAACAGAAAACATGGGCATGGTGGAACTAAATATGGATTACAACATTTGGTTCACTCAATCTAATCAAAACCTTTTAAATTTCGTTAAATACTATATATAAGCTTTTAAATTAAAATAGAATTTAAACTCTTGCAATAACAATTCAAAATATTCAAAATAGTTTTACATTTTTCAAATAAAAATATCTTAGTGTGAACAGGAGTTTATTACGTTTCGTAATTTCGTAAATGTTATTGTTTTGTATTTTGTCAAAATGGTCTAGGGCAACCGAAAAAAAATACTTATGTAACAAACCTTTTATAATTAAACAATGGGGAGCATTTTAGAAATTAGGAACTACTAATTTGTACACTGTCAGGTGCGGATCCTGGAGAGGATGTGGGTGATATTTGTGTAATAATCGTTAATGTTGCCTATGACCATATTTATTTTTGCAGCTCTTTAAGCGGGATATAAATGCTTACGGACCAAAAGATTAAAAAAATGTTTTTTTAATTGTCGCTGAAATAAATTTGATCTAAACAATAAACAAAAATTATATTTTTTCACTTGTTCTTTGATTTTACAAAACAAAAAAAAAAATGATTCCGCGTACAAATTATTAGTTTAATTCACTTTACACTCATAGAAATTAACCCGAAAAAAGTAGAAATAGCTAATACAAAAATCCGTTAAAAATTACGTTGCAGTTTTTTATTCTAAATATTATTAAGAAAAGAACAGCAAAAATGAAACTGTTAATATAGAAAATTTTAGTTATTTTAGTTTCATTGAAAATAGCAATTCACTCTGCTAAACACCGGCAATATTTTCGCTAAATATATGTAGACAAAAAAACAGCAAACAAAAACTCTAATATGATACAAATTTTTTTATTTTTACCCTAAATTACACTCCCATTGCTTTAAGGCAACACATTCTTTTAAGGTCCGATAATTTTGGATAGGATGCAGATATAATAACGCAATAAAAAGAATGTGAATTTCTGAGGTCATTGCTATACAAATAACTCAAAAAATAATTAAAACTATTGTTACAGGGTTGCCATATGATTAATTAAAAAATACAAGTTCTGACAGTTCTCATTGCACTTTTTTTAAAAAATTATTAATTTATAGAAAGAAGACCGGTGTTAGGAAAGCTATATGATGATTTGGTAAAGTACATATGGGTACATTTTTTGAATTAGGAAAATTTGTTGTGCAGAATGTACTATTAATGTAAAATTAAAGGATCGGTTCAAGAACTGTCCGATCTTGTTAAAACTTTAAAATTCAGTAAATTGCTTCATTTTCTTTTTAAGTGTAAAAAATTAGCTATTTTCTTTCAATAAACAACAAAATTTAAAAAATGGGCACAAGAAGTGTAAGAAATTTCGTCAGAAAATTCCCACGGGACCGATGAGTGGTATGAAATGGGTTAAATGAAAACAACAGTAAATTTTGATAAAATCAACAGAAATATTTGCTAACAAATTGTAGACTTCTGATTTCAGAAGGGCTAATTATTATTAGCATAAAAAAAATCAACAATTTTTACCTCATTTTGTTACTTTTTTCTACTAATATTTAGCAAATTTTTTCTGATTTTAGCAGATTAATTTGTTACTTTTAATTAACTAAAATTTATCTCAAATATAACAACATTTTTGTAGATTCAATAGATTTACTTTTGCTATTTTTATCTTACTAATATTTAACAAAACGAATCTGTTAATTTTAGCAGTTTGCAACATTATTTTCAACTAATTTTTAGTAGTTTCAACATATATGCATCCATTTATGTACATGTATGAACTCATTCATGCTCATATATGATGTGATTCCTGGTCAAACATGTACATATGAGATCATACATTTAAATATTAACTCAATTTTCGTTAATATACACAGATGAACATTTATGATTCCTGATATGAACATATAAGTGTGGTTTATGAACACATATGAATCATGTATGGATTCATGTGGACATGTATGAAGCATGTGTGTTCATATACAGATCCATATATGTCGATTTTTAACAGCCCACTCAGGTAAAAATGATAATATATGGTAATATATGAATATTCATGATTCCATGTATGAGAATATATTGTTTCAAATCAGCATGTATGAAGATGAATGTCATGTATGGAAGCATATATGGGTTCATACATGCACACAAAAATTTCATATATGGTAATGTATGATATCATGTATTGAAATATATGCTAAATATTGTTCCATATATGATATTAATTTCATTATGCAACTTCATATCTGAATATATATTAATTTATATATTGTTGACTTAAAAAAAATGCAGTTATTGTTCATGTATCATTGACTTATAAATAAACAATTATTGTTTCTTAAAGTTGTTGAAAGCTAGATTTCTAAGTCGCAGAATCTTAAACTGATTTTAATTTTCAACAGTCTTATAAGCGTTATAACTCTAAATAGACTCGCTAATAAAAACATTTAAGTTTTGTTTCAAATTAAGTTTTATTTAAATTTAAAATAGTGTTGCAATTTCTACTTTTTTACAAATATAATTTAATAAAATATTCAGTTTATTTTTGGCAAAAATGTGTTGCAAATTTGTTGCATAATTATATCTGATATACATGGTTACACGGCTTTCTTGGCTACTAAGTTTTTATGGTGTACAGGGAATGGTGTATTTATAAATCTCAATAAAAAACTTTTTATTTGAGCTTTTAAATATTCTTCAATATATTTTGTTTGTTGTATTTTTTTTAAAACAAAATAAAAATGTTTGAAATTTCTGTCAAACAAAAATAAAAAATATAAGAAATAATTAAATTCTTATTAAAATAAATAAGAATTTAATTGTGTTTTTATTGAAAATTAAATTGAAACACCGGAATGTTACAATCTAAATAATCCACTAAATGCCGGAGTAACAGCCATCTCTCTAAGGTCTGATTAAATAAAAACTTATAATTGATTTTTATTAAGCAATAAATTAGAATAAAAATCATTTAATAGCTTTTAATTTAATCGGACCTCTGATATAGACATAAAAAATCAAAAAAATATAAATAAAATAAATATATGAACTAAAATATATGGTCTTGTATGAGCCATATACCCCATACCCCATATACCCTCAATTTTCGGATCCGACATACACTTTATATATGAATATTGAAAATCAACTGTCCGTTTAAGAATATGTATGTACTCACTCATGCTCATATATAAATTCATTCGAGGTCAGACATGCCCATATACCACCATATAGGATTCACATATGTTCTATAGAGTTCATATGTGATCATATATGTAAATATTACATCAATTTTCGTTAATGCTCGAAAATTAACATATATGATTCTTCATATGAACATTTATGAATCATATATGAACACATATGAATCATATATGTATGAAGCATGTGCGCTCATGTATGGATCCATATATGTCGATTTTTAACAGGGAGGGTAGTTATTTTATATTAGAAGAAAGGAATTAAAAAGAAAAAAATCAATTTTCTTTTTATATCACGTCCATACATTGTCTACTCCATAAATTAAATAGATCTGAAATTTTTGATATTATCTGTCAGTGCACGCAAATCATGAGAATGTGTTGGACATACGGACAACAAATATTTTATTGTGCTATTGGTATATTAGGGTGGTCCTTATTTTTCAACTTGCGATTTTTGGGGCTGCCCCCTCTTAAAATATTTGATTGGGTACAAAAAATTACCATGAAAAAAATTAGAGTTCTAGCATAACGGCAAGATGTCCCGCATCGCCCTTGAAAATCGGACCCCTGGAAAAATGGGCACAGTTTAAAAAAAATTACAAATTTTTTCTTCAAAATTAAAAAAATATAAATTAATTTTTGTGTTGGGTTTAATCATAACTACTCAGATAAAAAATATTACTTTCCCAGAAAATCGCTAACTTACCCTAACTTTGTGTCAAAAAAATTAATAAATATTTTGGGTGTACCTCAAAGTGACTTTTTTGATTTTTGAAAATTTTATTCAACAAAAATCAAAGACGTATGGTCTGTTTCTCTATTTCGAAAGAAAGCTTTCTTTCGCTTTCTAAGCGAAAGAAAATTGATTTGGGTTTCTCTAACTAAATTTCTATGCGAACGATGACTTGAAGTACAAGTCGAATGAAAACGTAACAGTTTTCATACAAAATTTAGTTTTTCTATTTCGAACGAGTTGTCAACAGTGCGAACGTAAATGTCAAAACCAGTCACTTGCTTTTTTGTTTTCGAGTAACAAAATATTTTCAAAAAAATATATCATTCATTCCATTAGAAAACTCAAAAAATCTGAATACGGGTCCTGTGAATTTGTTTATTTTTTTAACATGAATACTCTATGTTCCCATTTGTACATTTCCTTTTTCAGATCTCCAAATTTGTAAAACTCGTGATTTTATGCACGTTTTTAGTTCTCATAAATATCAAAAAAATGCTAAAAGCACTTTACTTTGAAGTGCCATAACTTTTTAATTGTATATCGCATGTTATTAATTAGATGCACTTGTCTACTTTATAACTGGATTTTTAAACAAAATGATTGCTAAAAAAAATGCATACTTAATGCAAATGCAGTTTTCTAATGCATTTTTCAAAACTTTCCCCCTACGATTTTCAAAAAATAAAGACAGTACTAAAATATGGAATATTAGCTACTTATAATAATACTGATTTTTATGGAACAAACATGTCTTTATTTTAATGATTTAAAAAAAAAATTTTTTTTTTATTCTATAAAATGAAAATATTTTTATAAAACACTTTTAGCATTTTTATCAAATTTATGAAAATTAAAAGCGTACATAAAATCGCGATTTTTACAAATTTCGAGATCTGAAAAATGCTATGCGCAAGTGGGTAGAGTATTCATGTACAAAATATAAAAAAATCGGAGAACCTAAAAAAAATCCTCATTTTTCAATGTTCTTGCTGGAATGAATGATATAATAAAAAATTATACATATTTAAAAAAAAAGAATGGATAACAAAATAACACGAATATTTGTAGTTTTTTAAGGACTTTAAATTTCAGCTTAATGAAATCCACAATGGAACAGCTTAAAACGCTGGTGTACTTTTTTGATTTTCTTCTTTTGATTTATTAATTTTGCTTTTGTTTTATTTATTTGTTTTATTTATTTATTTGTCATATACAGCTGATCACTGTTAAGTAATGTTGTATTTATCTTCAAGCCATTTAGTAGTATTTTTGGTATTTTTAAAGGAAATTGTAATAGAAGTTTAAAATATCCGGTCTGGCACCACTATGATTTGTAAATACGTAAAAGACAAAAATTGACACAACGTAAGTATAGGCGAACGATAGCTTTCGAAATAGAGAAACCCAAATTGACTCGAATTCGAGTGACTAGCTTGCGTTCGCTTAGGTTTTCGTTCGAGATCGTGGAACAGGTCAGTAGTGTTTGCTGTCAAGTATTTTATTAAACACAAGTAAACAAAATTTTCAATTGTAAAAAAAGTAATTCTGTTGATTTCAGCAGATTTCAATTTTTATTTTGCAAAATTTTTACTAATTATTAGTATGTATTACTATTTTTTTTTACTAAATTTATTTCACTAATATTTTGTAAAAAATTAGGTTGATGTTAGCAAAAAACGATCTCCATTAGGAATTTACTAAATTTTAGTTAATTTTACTAATTTTTTTACTAAAAATTGCTAAAATTCGCAAAACGAACTGGCCTAATATTAGCAAAATTTTCTGTAACAATTACAGTTTTTTCTGTAACTTTTACAGACTTTTTTATTTGAAAAAACATTACGAAAAAACGTTACCTATACTGTTACCTACACCAAAACCGAAACAAACAAAAAATCGACTAAAGTTAAAACCGGCTTAAGTGCTTACAAACAATTTGTCGAACATTTTCAAAAATTATCCCGACATATTTTCATCCTTTTGACGACGAATGCTTCGTTTTTGTTGCATTAGTTACAAGTTCCAACCGATTTGATGTGTATCGACAAAGGATATATGTAGCTTTCAGATCATACCAACCACATGGACCAATATCGTATCAGAGCCGGATAGGGTGTTTGTCCCTATTCGGCTCCGATAAAAATTAAAAAATATTAATATTTTTTCGTTATTTTAGTACTTCTTTTCTCGATCGCTATCAAACTTTTGGTGCGACATGGTCCAATCCTTCAAGTTTCAAGAAACATTGAGATATTTGGAATTGATTAATTGCAATTCCTACTGATACAATGTGGTACATATATATCCCATTGGTAGTTAAAGGTAAAAAGAGTATTTTTGTTTTTTGTTCTTATAGAAATTTAATAAATTTTTGTTCGATTTGATTTATAAAATATGATATTTATAGTTTTTTATCTCCTGATTCCAAATCTAATTTCCGAAGTACAACGTTTTTCTATAAAATGGCAACTCTGTTTGCAAAACATGAGCAATATATTTTTAATAATTAAAATAAAGAAAAAATAAATTAAAATTTCATAACATAAAAACATGCCCCAAAGAAAAAGTTTAGTAAATATTATTTCCCTATTTGAAATAATCAAAGAGTTGGTCTAGAAAACTAAATTCTTCTTTCAGAATATATTGGATTTATTTATTTGTGAAAATTTGTGTAGAACGGTGTAATTCTTTATATGTGTCTGTACCTGCATTTGTGAATTGTAAATACATACAAATCTAACTACAGTAAAACGAACTTAAGACGAACACCAATTTGCCGCCTATGACGACATATATAGGTAAACAAAATAATCCGAAGTAGTTCTGAAATTATTATGATTTTTTAAACCATTTTTGTGTAAAAGTACATACACACATTAGGACAAAATCTAATAGAAAATATTGTACTGATAATAAACCACGTATTTATATCCTTGAGCATATGTGATGAGAGTATATAAATATAAGTTTCTCATTCCGTTTGTAACGCATCGAAATATAGGTCTACCACCAATAGTTCCCAGTATATATATTATTGATCCTCATTGAATCTTAAGCCTATTTAGCGATGACCGTCTGTCAGTGTGTTGAAATGGCAATCACGGCCGCCGAAAACGCAATATAGACTGCTCATTTCTACCTAGATTCATGCAAATCCTCACAAAAAGTCTGGTATTGAATCGGTATAGGGGTTCAATGGTTATGAGTGAAAATGTGAAGGTTAGTAATTAAGCTGAAGCAAAATTTCAATTAAAAAAAATGTAATTGTAACTGAGAAACATTAATTACGAATTACATGTAATTAATTGAAATAATATCAAGTACTAATTACATGTAATTGTAATTCGAAAATGTGAATTACAATTACATGTAATTGAAAAAAAGGAATTGGTTTTAAGAAGCAATAATAACTAAAGTGTAATCATTACATTAAAAATAAATTAATTTCAAAAATGTATTCAATTACAATTATTACCAATTACATATAATAACAGCTTTCTATAATAATGAAAATTATAAAAAAAAGTAATATAATTATAACAATAGCCTATCTCAAACAATTGAAAAATATGTGCATATTAATTATAGTATTAATTGCACACTGTCTAAGAAGACGATGAATAAAATTCAAAAATCCCCAATAAAATATATCAAAAATTTGCTCCCTGGCAACTCTTCCCCAACTACGTGAATAGCCAAACTACCGTATGTACAAAAAATACATCATAGTTGCGCCAACTCACAAAATGTGGGAAATAGTGGAAATTAGATTACATATGATTTTCTAACAATTGTGAATTGTTGTGGTGTTTGTCTTAGCTATCTTCTGCAATTACAATTAAATGTAAAATCGACCCCGTGTAATTGAAACTGGTTTAAGCCACAGCAAAAATCGACCTACTTTATATCAATTGGTTAGAGCCTCTGTCTAAAGTGTAGTGCGAAGTGCATGTGGCAAAGAAAGCAGGTTCAAGCCACGGTCAGGATTGCATTTAATAAATAAACATTTCATATAGATGCAATCAAACAATAAAACCATAACAAATAATTACAGTATTGTCAAAAAGGATTACTGATGAAGGTTGTGTTACCAGAAACTGCGCAGTCTAATTCAATAAAAAATTTACAATGTAGTTATGATTTTTAGAAAAGTATGCTTAATCTTCTCTACCACGCCTATCTCAAATAGCCTGCTTATGTTTATCACACTTGACATGAAAAAAAAAACAATTGGCAGCACTTTTAATATTTTTTTATACAAACTAACAACTTATCGACATTAACGGCTTGTTTTTACAATACGTGTATAATTTCAGACGAAAGTGTGGCACCCGAACGAATACGTAAGAAAATGAGTTTTTATAATTCGTTCGTCTGACTTATGTTTGAGTACGTAAAGCTTTATGTTATGTCAAACAGCAGAGATTGCCATGATATTATTTTTCGGTTTTTGTTAGCTTTTTCATATACAAATAACTAACTTTTCGTTGGTATATGGCAACCCAACACTGTAAATGAAATATAAACAAAACCAGCTGATTTTTGCTTGAAAAAAAAATTTATTTATTTTGTTTAGAAAACAAAAAGTCGCGATAAAAATATAATTTGTATAAAAAAAACAAAAACATTTACAAATAAAAATAAATATAAATGAAAATAAAAATAAAAATCATTATTCAATTTTGTGTAACAAAGTATTTTTTTTTTAATATTAAATTGTGTTGCCTTTGCTCTTTGACAAATACTTTTTTGTTAACGTCTGTTTTTGACGTCTGTGACGTTTCAAATCGCAATGTGGAAACCAAGAAAAGAGACGAAAACGACAAATCTTACGTTTTCACTCAATTCAAAGTGACATTTGCGATACAAAACCCCAAAATTAATTTTTTCACTCATTTACACGAATTTTTTGAGTGACACGTCTTACAAAAACAGACCGTAAAAAAATTAAAAGAGTTAACACTTAACATGCCCAATTTTAAATTTTGAATGGGATTTCGTAACATGTATGTATAGGAAAAAACAAGCCTACCTACACAGAAAAAATTATGGGCCAAAAATATCTAATTAATCGATTGTTTGAATATCAATGGCAATTTACACTATTTTTTTAATTGATTCAATTAAAAAATTTATTGAATATTCTAATATATCCATACAGTGTTGACAACATGTAAACAAAATTTTTAAAAATTTGCAAAACTATTTTTTTTTTTTAATTTTATTTACATTAAATAATCAAGCAAAGGTTTGATTATATCAATATATTATTTAATTTGTAAATAAAAAGAAAAAAAAATCGCAAATTATTAACTTTTAATAAGTTGAATAGTTTACCGATTTCAAATACACGCAAAATCGTAGTTATTTCACTAGAGTTTGCAACACTCTTTTTGTTGAGATATTCGTGTACGCACGAAAACTTAATTTAGTTTCGTGTTTTATCTGTGGTAATAAAAGTGCACATGTGGATTTAAATAAACCTTATCGAAAAACGACAATTAAACTTTTATTTTTGTAAATAATTAAATTTTCAATAAGTATAAGTGTCATTAAACTATCATTTTAAAGTTGAGTGTGATTTTTTTAAGAAAGCAATTCAATTCCAAGAAAAAAGTTCAAGACAAGACAATCAAAACAAAAATTTTGTCTTTACTTTTATTTGTTTTCTTAATATACATTTTTATATTAAAAAGCTTTAATTTTATTATAAATAAAATGTGAATTTAATTTACAAACCTACATTTCTTTTTTTATTTAATGGGGGGCATATTACGAAAATAAAAAATACGAGTTTTCAATTAAAACTACCATTGTTTTCTTCTCAAGTTTCAATAAAAGTTTTAATCAATTTAACTAAACTTTTTAATTGGGGTTGTAAAGAAAAACAATAACTTTTTTAATTGATATTATTATTATTTTAATTGAAAGAATTTTAATAAACTGTCTGCAATATTTTTTAGATAATACTATCATTTCAGTGGTAGGTGCAAAATCAATTAAAATATTAATTGATTCAATAAAATTTTTAATTGAAACCCGTTTTTAGTTTTTTCTGTGTAGTAAAAAAATTTCGTGTTTTTGGAAGCAGGATAAAACACATGCGCTGATATAAGTGCTTACTATTACATAATATTGAGAAGCAGCAAAAGAAACGAATAATTTTCGTATAAAAATAAACAAACAAAATATTTTGAGCCTACTGTTTTCCCAAACAAGGATGCAGGTTGTAAGCAGCTTACCCTAATCCTTTACAAGGATGCAGGTTGTAATGTAGAAAGTTCCATATCGTGGATTATAAACGATCTGTTAGAATTTTCCCGAGTGATTTCCGATTGTGTGTGATGTTTTCGAGTATGAAATAAAAAATAATTAGTCATTTAAACTGTTTCTGAAGAGCTAGCACGTGAAGCGGTAAAGAAATAAAGTAATTATATTATATGTCAAAATTTTAACAACAAAAAAACTAATATCTGTAGAATTTTATGTAGAATAAATTATGTATATTCATATTTTTACTTTTAATCGTAATAATGTAGACATGAAATGAGATTTTACTGAAACCCATGAAATCACTGCTTTTTATAAGCGCAGAAATCTGCGCTTATTTTGCGAAAAGTAAAGCTTCCAAGTGGGATTTTGCCATATAAAAATCATTGCATATGTAAGCAGGTTTGTAAGGGATTCTTTTCGTTTTTTTTCTGGCTAATAACGATAATGATAGTGATAATAACAATAATCACAATGAAACCAATAATTATAATAATATTAATTGTAATACTAACAGCGATTTTCTACTTAACCATTTTTAAGGAACTTTGATGTTCTGTTTTTGTAAATTTGAACTTAACTTGAAATAGTACTGTTCGTGGATTTTTGTTGCTAAATATTAGATAAGAATAGCAAAAATAAATCTGTTGAACCTACTTATATTAAGTTTTATTTGATCTATATTTTACTTAATTCGAAGTACCAAATTTATCTGCTAAAATCAGCAAAAAATTGCTAAATGTTTAGTAAACCAAAAAAATCATAAAAAAATGTCAATTTTTTTTTTTCCCAATTGTACTTTTTTCTGCATAACACCCAAAGAAGTAAACAAAAGTACTTTTTTAGCCTCTGAACATCTTTTTGTTAAAAAAACTTAAATTTAGAAATTTTTTTCTTATTCAATATCAAAAAATTTGTTCAGAGTGTACAAATCAAATGGGGGTTATTTGAAACGACCTGTAACAATGTCTCATGTCTGCTCAGCGCAGCCAACTTGGACGATTTGTATCCAATTAGACGATTTTTGAAGTAAAATGTGATAAAATTTCTATTGATGGTTTTACAAATTTCGTTGTATACAATATATATAGGAAACGAAAACTCTTAAAAATATTTAATGGTTATCCAATTTTTTAAGTTTACAGACAACATTTTTTCATTTAAAACATCAACAAATGAAATACAATGATCGCAAATATAGCAAAATATATTCATTTCCCATTTAGTGATAAGCTAAACATAAATTTCGTCAATTTGACAGATTATTTTAATTTTATTTAAAAATTTATTTAAAAAAAACGAACACCGAAGAAGTGATATTCCACGTTTTTGATTCTTTCTTAATCAATATTTTTCTTGTTCTTCAGCAACAGTTTTGCTGAATTTATTTACATTTCATAAATATGATGAAGATGTTTCATAAAAGAGCAAAATGATGACAGACTTCTTCATATTTATGAAATGTTTCATAAATATGATGATAGAGTTTTATAACTTTTTATGAAGCTTTTCTTAAATGATGAACACTTCATAAATAGGATGAAACTAAATATTTCATAAGTTTCTATGAAATAAGAAACGTTTTATAAATATTATGAACATTTTTCATAAATGATTATACAAATTTTTTCCCTAAAGTGCTTCATATAGATTACAAAAACGATGCGTTATGCTTTTTTTTAAATCCTTTTTATATCTTTAATAAATTTTATTTTAATTAAAACTAAAACTACAAACATACATGAGGTAAATAAATATATATTACATGTTGTATGCACGACATATAAGTTGTCCTAAACTATTTTTAAAATTAAATTTTTTATAAAAAATATGTTCTAAAGTTCGAAAACTGGAATCGAAATTAGAAAAACGCGTTTTAAATTTGGAAAATAAATAAATAATTAATTATATTTTGTGTTATTTTTAGAGTTATTCTAATCAGGCTTTCAAGGTCATGAATTTTCTAAACGTAAATAAAAGACTTTTTTATTTCATTTTTCGTATTCCTACGTTTCGTCGGTATTTTCCGACATCCTCAGGGATTCGTTTTTTATTAAATCTGGCAACCATGTAAATATAAAGAAAATAACCACTAAGAAATATCAACAACAATAAACTTAACATTAGAATAATTTCACTTACAATTAGTCTTCTCGTCAAATTTACATCATTTTTAAAAAATACACATCAAAGGTTTTATACGACATTTAATGAACGACACAATACAGATTTAATTAATTAAAAATAAATGCAAAAATAAATCTCGAAAAATTAAAATATCACAGTTGAATTATTCTTATAGCTAAGATCACAGTTGGAGTAGAACTAAGTTAAAGCTATGGTGTAATTAGCGTTGATGTTATTTTTATCTTCTTTTATATTTATTGAAATTTCCGTTTTCTCCTGTATTCTTAGGCTTTCAATAGTGTAGCGTTTATTTTGGTTTCTTTCCTTATTTAATATTTTTACGTTTTTTAAGTCGGGATTGTGTTGCATTTCTATGCAGTGTATTGCAAATCCAGTTGTTTGTTTTGATTTTCTAATGTCAGATTCATGTTCGTCTAATCTAGTACCCAAACTTCTTTTTGTTGTGCCTATATACACTTTTTCACACGTTTCGTTTTCCTTGCCATCACACTTGATTTCGTACACTACGTTGCTCTGTTGTGTTTTTGCAATTTTACTTTTTGTTTGTGTAAACAACGAGCTTATTGTTTGGTTGGGTTTATGCGCTAATTTTATTTCTTTATCTTTAATTATTTCTCTAAGGGCCGTTATTACAACTTGCCTTTAAAGTAAATGTTAGTAAAAAGTAACTTTAGCTAAAGTGAGGAAGAAAGTGAGCTATAATGTTTTTCGTTATTACAACTTCCCAATAAAATAAAATTAATATTTTTGATAATGTGGCAGCACCAAGCTAAAAACCGATTATTGGTTTATGAATTGGTTTATAAAAATACGTAGTGGCAACGTACTTTTATTTATTTGTTTACAAACAAACAATAATTTGGGAAATTCGGTTGTGAAATTCGGTATTTTCTTCTTCTTCTTTATAGAGCAGAAAATGTGGTAACTTTAAACACATAAACCTTACGTTTAAAGTTAAAGGCAACAATATCTTCCCTTCAGCTTATCGGTCACTTTTAGCTTAAAGTATACTTATAATAACGAAAAACTAATAATCTGTCAGATAACATCCGAACTTCAGCTATTGGCAAGTTGTAATAATGGCCCTAAGTTGTTTATTTTCTGTAAGCCTAGGTATGTATTGTAGGCTATAGAATCTGGTGTTGCCAGATGTATTATTATTGTGGGAGTTATTGGTTTCCCCTGAATTATCATTTAATGCTATATTAATTAAATTGTTTATTATATTTTAGGAAAACTGTTGTTATTCAATATTTCTTTGATTTTGTTTATGTTTTTAGGTATGAATTTTTTATCACTTAATTTGACGACTTTTTTAATTAAATTTGACGCTGTGTTAATTTTCTGGTTTCTTGGTTGTGTGGAGTGGTAGTTTATTAAACGTCCTGATGCAATGGATTTTGCATACAAATCTGTCACGATTCTGTTGTCTTCTCTATAAATTCTCATATCTAAATACGGTATTGAATTGTTTTCTTCTTTTTCAATTGTGAATTTTAATTTCGTATGGTAACTATTAAATAATTTAAGAATCTGATCTTCATCTTCTTTTTTTATTATTGCAAACAGATCGTCTACATATTTAGTTATTAGTTTAATATGTATATTTTGCTTACGTAGTTCTTCTGTGGTTTCCTCCAATAGGGCGTCTAGAACAATATCTGCTATAGTCGGGGATAACGGATTTCCCATCGGCATTCCATATGTCTGGTTGTAAAATTTCTCTCCATATATAAAATAATTATTGTCATTTAAACAAAACTTAAGTAGAGTAAGGAATTCTGTCCTAGGTATCTTTGTGTGATTTTTAATATTATTCCATTGATTCATAATATTTTTAATGGCTAAATGAATAGGTATGTTAGTGAATAATTAATTGCTTATGTTTTTATAAATTTTGATTTTTAATCTTGGATGATGGTGATAAATTTTTAATGAAATTAAAATTTATCACCACTATGAAAGCTCGTTATAAATTGAAAATAACATAAAAATAATCTCGATGTATATAAAAACAAAAAAGAAATTAATTTTAATTTTTAATGAAAATTAAGTTTTATAGACCCTATATTGAAATTTAAGTGGTAGGAATAAAAACGAATCCCTGTTGTTTAGAGGATTTTATGAGTTTTGGTTAAAAATTTAAAATTTTTTCTGAAAAGAGATAAAAATACGGCTTAAATTATATCCGATTAAAATTTATAATTTGTGCTTTATTTTACCTTTATTGTCATATATCTTTAACAATTTGACGGTTTTTTACAACATTTCTAAAAAAACCTCTTTTAACATCTGGGTCGTTATTTCATTCAAAATATGCAAACCAGGTAACAGGCACAAAATCGTTTTTGCTTTATTGTGGAAAATGCGTACAGTTTGCACAAAAGCATTTTTAATTAAATTTGTTTCTTTAATTAAATTTGTTTCTTTAAAACGCTAAAACTTAAAAAATTTGCAAATTATTGGGTTAAAATTAGTAAGTATTGAAAATGAAAATTATTCAAGTTCGAGGCCATACTCTATATTTCTTCATTAGGATATTGTCCTAACAAATAATCTATAGAGTTTTTTGTTTTCAAATTTATTATTTGACCCTTTCAGAAAATAGATCTATCAACACATTCCTGAAAGGGTCAAATAATAAATTTGAAAACAAAAAACTCTACAGATTATTTGTTAGGACAATATCCTAATGAAGAAATATAGAGTATGGCCTCGAACTTGAATAATTTTCATTTTCATTGCACGATTAAAGGTCGAAAAAAACATAATTTTTATTTTTAATAAAAATTATAACAAACTTGTATTAGTAAGTATTATTTAATAAAGCTAAGTAATACATAAATTTATTGAGATTTATTCCCAAAATTTTTAGATGATCATCTATGGGCAATTACAATAAAAAAATGCTGCGTTTGGAAAGATTAAAAAAATCAAATTTTTTAATAATTTTTTTAGGGGCGATGCCTAGAGTTTTCCGATTTGGCACAAATGTTTAGAATATACCTTTTGCCTTTATGTCCTTGGTGAAGGGTTTGTTAGACAAATCTTTATTTATTTAATTTAAAACCATTATTTGCAAGCTGTTAGGGTTAGACAACCTGTCAAGTGGGTTAGACAACCTTCCTCCAGAACTTTTTAAAGTTAACAGCACACTGACAGCAACGCTAATTCACCCCGTAATCAAACGTTTCTGGGACACTGAAAACCTAACAGATGATATTAAGGATGGGCTTATTATAAAACTACCAAAAAAAGGAAACTTGATGGAATGCTCAAACTGGAGAGGGATAACTCTTCTTAATATTATAAATAAAATCATCGCTCAAATTCTACATCGTCGAATCTTTAACGCTTTGGAATTAAACTTGCGACCCGAGCAAGCTGGTTTCCGGCCAAACAGATCTTGCGTGGACCACATAAATAGTCTTCGTATTATAGTAGAGCAATCTGCCGAATTAAGAGTCCCTCTGTATCTTGTTTTTGTGGACTTCAAACGTGCTTTCGACTCCATCAATCAATCTGCCATCTGGGAAGCCTTGAAGTGTAAAGGTGTACCCTTTAAAATCATCAGCTTAATAAAAGCTCTTTACAGCGACGCCCGATGCATAGTTCTCCACGAAGGCCTAAAGAGTAATTGCATTGATATCAGCGTGGGTGTAAGACAAGGCTGCGTTCTTTCCCCCTTACTTTTCAATGTTGTCCTTGATCTTGTAATGAGACAGTCCATTCCGAACGAGGGCGGTGTAAACTTGGATATTAATGCCAAACTAAACGATTTAGACTATGCAGATGACATTTGTCTTATTTCCCATAACTTCAGCGAAATGCAACGGAAGCTTGACCTAATTAGCTCATATGCTGACACAGTTGGTCTTAAAATAAACTCATCTAAAACAAAATCGCTACGTCTAAACACCAATAACACTCGTCAATTTAAACTTTCTGAACAAGATTTAGATGATGTAAAGGAATATCTCTACTTAGGCTCTATAATTGATAAATCTGGAGGTAGTGCTGCCGACATCCAATACCGACTGAATAAAGCTCGACAAACTTTTGGTTCGCTCGGCAAAGTTTGGTCATCCTCAAATATAAGAACGAAAGTAAACATCTTTAATTCAAATGTAAAATCAATCTTGTTATATGGATGCGAGACCTGGAACCTGCTAATGAAAGAATTTAAGAAAATACAGTCGTTTGTAAATAGATGTCTTCGACGTATCCTGAAGGTGTTCTGGCCGAATATCATCAGCAACGAAGAACTGTGGTATAAAACTCAACAACCACAACTCGCTGAAACCATAAAAATCCGAAAATACAGATGGCTCGGTCACACTTTCCGTAAACCACAAAATGACATCACAAGGAAGGTGCTTGAGTTCAACCCCCAGGGTAGTAGAAGAATTGGTCGTCCGAGCAACACCTGGAGACGAAATACGCTAAGGGAAATTCAAGATGCAGGGTATTCCTGGAGCCAAATCAAACACATAGCCGAAGACAGAGCGGAATGGAAAAAATTTGTTGTGGCCCTATGTTCCTCCTAGGAATTTAAAGGATTATATATATTTGCAAGCTGTTATGATATTATTTTAGCATACGTTTGTTTTAAAAAAGTTTTTGTATGACCAATCGTCTTCACATTCAATAAAATGATAGCAAGAAATTGTCAAAATGATTTCAGCTCCATAAATTTCATGTGAAGACATTTAATTTCAATGCTATTTCGATATCAAGATATCATTGACAAGCAATCGGCTCTCGCAATGATGTTTGTCATCAATGCCACTTTTAGTTTTCATTTTAATTAAGCAATCAAAAACTACATGAATTTTAGTAAATAATTTTGTAGAAAAGAATTAATTTCATGCTTGGCAAACACTACATTTTCATATATTCGCCGACAACGCCCAGATCACTGCGATTCCAATAGTAGCATGTGTCTCCTAATATCACATGGCTTATTTAAAAATTTTACCCATTAAATTTTGTTTAGTTAACATAATTCCGTTAAAAATCGTCGTTTCGTTATTTTAGCAGTATTTTGAAAAAAAAATAAATAAAACCGGTTATATAAGAAGAAACTTGTCTTTCAATGGATTCGCTTTTTAAAATTTTCTTTTCGATCTTAATGTTACTGTGGTAGCCAACTATCGTTATTATGAAAAGTAATTGAATGCCCACCCTCATTAATTTTGTGTTAAATTTTATTATTTTTGAAAAAAAAATTTGGCATTTCTTAGCAATAAAATATGCAATTAACATAGTTTTGACGATTACCTGCAATAGATTAGGCATACTATAGTTTATTGCATTTGAAGACAGAAAGAATATCAAAAAACCATTCACTTTAAGTGGTTGAAAAAACACATGCGAAACAACACAAATTGTACTTGTTTTTATTGCTTTGTAGTGTTTAACTTTATTTATTTATTACAGTTTTATTAGTCTTTTGTTTTTATATACATCGAGATTATTTTTATGATATTTTAAATTTATAACGAGCTTCCAACCTCCGTATATTTACAAAAATAAAGCAAATCAAACATATTAGCTAGGTTGATATATAGTGTTTCGATCTGGCTAAAGATCTCATCAGAACCCGAAGTTTTAGAAAAGCTAGAGCCTCCAGAATAGGCAGAGCTTTATCAATTTTGCTCCATCTTAGTAATCAAAGGCGTGGTTAGGGTATTTTCCTAACAAACATCGTGACGTTACTAAACTTTAAAGACCAAAAATGTTCTATTTATTAAAATTATATGTTAATTTTCGAAACAATGCTATTTACTAGACTTTTTTTTTTGTTTTATTAATTAATAATCATATAATTTCAAATTATATACTATTACCCTAATTGAGCACTAGCTACTATGGCCTTCGGCGCGTTGTAGCGAAAACAGACCAGTGAATCTGGTGGGAATCGAACCAACGATCCCTGCACAGATAAATCCAAATAGCCTACCGGGGCGCACACGATTTTTTGTAATACTACCTAAAACCAGTTTTTCCAAAAGACAAATCTCTAGATTTCTATTTAACAGTTTAATTAATGCTAATTAATTACCAGCTAATGAGGAAAAAATCGACAAATCTACACTCAAAAAAAAAAGTTTGTAAAGTCAGCAAAAAATGTTGCTGAGTCAGCAAAATTTTAGTCAGGAGGGTGCTAGCAAAAAAATTGCTAATGTCAGCAAAATCTTTTGCTGAAAATCAGCGAGCTGATTTCTAGCAACAAAATTAGTAGATTCAGCAAAAGTTTTGCTAACACTTAGTAGATTAGAAATAAAAAAGCCATGGTAAAAATTAATAAATTTTTTTCTGAATTTTAGTAGACTGAAAAAAACACTAAAAAATTGTAAAAAAATTGTAATTTAGTTAATATATTTGCTGAAAATCATAAAACATATTTTTGTGATTCTTTTAAAATAATTTACAATAATTACGAAATATAAAAATTTTCATTTTCCCACATTGACGACATGAATTAGTTTAATATCTGAAAATATATAGAAATAAATATATATAACATAACAAAAATTTTCTTTCAACTACTTACATCAATCGTTGTCTAAATGATGCTTTCTTTTAAAGAACGCAACTGCCGAAGATAATTATAGAAACGAAACGAAATAATAAACAAAAACAAACGAAACGACAAAAACAACCCGTTTTTTTGCAATAAGAAAAAGGAACCATACAAATCTACCTAAGATGTGTGTCTTTGTCTTTCGCTTTACTCTGTCTACATGTCTGTATATGTTTGTTTGCAATTTGACCTCACTAGATTATTAATCTATTAACATTTATTACAGAAATACATATTAAATTTAAATATTTTCTTTTGTCTTTTATTAATTGACAATTATTTTCACAAGCAGGTGACAACGCAAAATTTAAGTTGTTTTAATCCTTAATTTTGTTTTATGTAGGAAAAAGAGATACAAAAGTCTTAAATGGTTGATTTTTTTCATATGTCTTATTAGAGTTGTACTTTTTAGTATTATTTTCCTCTTCTCTACTACATCTTGACATGCCACGACATCTGCTTCATTCTGCGTATATCTTTCAATCTGGTTGTCGTCCACACTATTAATGTGCTTATCAGTACAATTTTTTTAGCAAAATTAACTAGTAAAACATTAGTATATTAGTAAAGCATAAGTATAACAGTTAAGTGCTGAATAAGTATAACAAAAATTTTAGCTGAAAACACGATTTTAGCAAAAAAATTTGTTAAAAAATAGTATACCTGATTTATAAGACGTTTTACTAACTTTTGTACTAACTTATTTTTTTGAGTGTAGCTGGAAAATCCCCAATTTAGTGACACTGTATTTTATGTAAAAACTGACAATTCTAAATTTGATCAAACAAGAAAAGAACAAATAATGTGATGTTTAACATTTTGTTCTGGATTTTTCTGCAATGAAGCTAAAAAATATTTTTATGTATATAATTTTTATACATCAATTCAAGTTAAAAATTTCCATTCGAAATATTTTAAAAAGCATCAATTAAAATTCCGAAATTTTAGTATTTAAATTGATGTTTCAGAATTTTAAATAATAAGGGCACTCACACTATGCAAATGTGCATAGTTTGCATCGTCAATACTGCTCAAGGCTGAGCGAATGTAAATAACCGTCTGTGCATATTTGCATCGTATGCAAATGACCATCGTGAATACCATAAATACTTCGTAGTTTTTGAATTTTTTAAAAAAATTTCCTGAAGCTACATTCACATTGAATGCCAAAATACGTATTTTCGTTTTGTTCAAGTTTTCGACTGTCATATTTCATTAAAATTTTAAATCGAAAACTTGAGAAAATCGAAAATACGTATTTTGGGGTTCAATATGAGCGTAGAATAATAGAAAAAATTTAGTTTCACAAATTAATGAAAGTTTTTATGAAATGATGAAGGACTATGAAACATTTGTCACTTTTATGAAACTCTTCATCATATTTATTACGTTATGATGAATAGTTTCATAAAAATTAATGACAAACGATTTATGAAACAACTTCATCAATTTTTTCCCTGATTGTAGTAGCGAATTTGAGGAAATATTTAACTGATACAATTAATTTTTAAATGACAGTTTTTGACATTTTCAACAAATCGATTTAATTAAAAAAAATAGGAAAATTTTATTTTCTGTGTAATCGAATAAGCATTAGGCTTGACTCACACGGTATGCACCCCTGTCCACCCATATCTACTATTTCCCACTATTAATGTCACGAAATAATAATTTTACAATTCGTATCACCAATAGGGTGATATAGTAGATATGGGTGGATATCTTGTGAATTATTATATTGTTTTTAGATTTTTCTAACAAATCGCTTTTTATGGTAAAATTCGAAAAACATTGCTGCGCCCAAAGGAATTTGATTACTGTACGCTAACAATAAAGTTAGTAGTGAGCAATATTTTGCTTTGCAAAAAATTGCTTATATGTATCAGCAAAAAAATTAGTGAATTCAGAAAAAAAAATTTTTTTACTGACTTTACCGTCTTTTTTTGTATATAATACTTAATCTGACCAAAGATCCCGCTTTTGGAGGAATTATGCCGCTTTTTAAAGGTTGCTCCCGCCATAAATTCGTTTCCCGCTCTTTAAATCAAAATCCCGCTTTTTGTATTTTAGATCGATTTTTAGTTTTTTAATATTTTAGAAATTTAGGAGTTCTTTATAGAATAAACGTTATCAGAGCTAGTGAAAGGATTTCGGATTATTTTATTAAATGTGCCATAGGGGGAATACTTTCTGTTAAAACCGATTTTTAACCATGCCAATAAAACATTAATTTAATATGTTTACTTTAACAAGGGAGGACCGCTGATGGCTTCCCTCCGATTGCCAAAACATTTGGATATGTGATATGGATAAAAAAAAGAAGAGTACCTTTTTGGCAGCCCAATTTTTTTCGTTTAATGGTTAAAATTTGTGGTAAAAGTAACCCAAGTTTCTGTTATTCGCGTTTTTTCATGCTTCTTTACCAAAAACTACACACAGAGAAAATTTAGCTATTTGCCAACAGAAATTCGGTTTCTACGACTCAAATTTAGTTATTACGAATTTTAGACGGTTGGCACAACATCACCCAAAATATTTAGAAATCGAATGTAATTATCGTTGTACTAACTGAATTTATAAGTTGTAATCATTAATATACACTTTTAAATTCGGTTGGTACTTTATTTCTTTGCGTGTATATACACATTTTGTATCAAATGAAAGGTATTTGGATAAAAAAAGGTTTTAAAACAAAAATTTTTTGGAAACCCATTTTTAGTCGCTAAATATGCGATTTGGCCAGCATGTTTCTTACCAATTATTTATTTGTCTCCTATATTTTATATAAAGTGTCATCGAATTCTAGGGAAACCACCCAACAGAGTTCCCTTGTAATTATTTGTATTAGTAAAATCTATTGAGAGTATTTTGATGATAAAAATGTTAAATAATTAAAAAACTAAAAAAAAAAATATTAAAAACGCGTTAAGAAAATGTTTGTATTTTTCAGATTTTTATACACAACTGGATTTTTGGGAGAACTTTCCAAAGCTCTTTTAACATTAGGAAGACTTTTCTATTAAGATAGAAATCTTCACTCAATGCTCGATTTTTTTAATTACAAAAAATTTTTTAAAAAAAATGCAAATTTGACATAATTTGGATTTTTAGGCAAACATATTTAAATATCCCGCTTTTTGCACCAACATCAAACTTTTTAGTCTTCCGAGTTCCGCTTTTTGATCAAAAAACAGTTTGTCACACTACATTTACACTAATTGTCCAACTCTATAGAAATTTTGAATAAAAAGAAGAACTTTTTAGGAAGTATTTACTAGTTGGCATTCGCTATAAGTGAAATAAATAAGTATTGTTCAATTCAGAAAATTATAAATTATCGACACAGTCCCACAGATTCCGCTCATTTGCAGAAATTCGTTCTCCTGGATTTGATATGTGCAGATTACATAGTTTAGGAATTTTTGTTAGATCTCTATTGTTATTCTTACTCTATGTTATCGTATAATATAAAAAATATACTAAAAATTTTCGTAAGTTTCGTAAAATTCATCAATTCTTGGCTAAACTAAGTTTCGTGGAATATACGAAATATTCGTATATATTACGAAAAAAAAAATTTTTTTTTGATGTTTTACTAAAAATAAGTTTTTCACAGTCTTCGACTAACACTCATCGAGTATAGTCAAATTCTTTCCTTGAATTGTTTTCGCGCATCGCGTAAAAAAAACAAAAGTTTAACTTAGTGTAGTGCAATTCCTACTTAAAAAAATAAAAAAAAAAAAAAACAATTTAAAATTTCTTCTCCTCTTGTTTACTTCCTTTACAGTGCATTGGTGTGATTAATTGTTGTTAATATGCCCCCTGGGCCCCCCCTCATAGGGGATAACCGGTTTGCTTTACTAGCAGACCGAAGTCCCCAAACCAAGAGAAAAAAAGAAATAGAAATGAGTCTGCAATTGACTTCCCCTCTCTTCCTACCCAAAAGCCCACAAATCCAAAATATGTTGTTGTTAGTGCAGCTGACGAAAAAAAACTTTAGATAAGTATTCTTGCTTTGCAGTTTACAGAGGCCTTCATCTCATAAGCAAAGAAATAATTTCTGTTTCTCAATTAAGAGACGGTAATTTACTTCTTCTTGTTAAAGATTATTTAACTGGCAAAAAGTTTGTTGATGCTAAAAATTTGTTTGGTATTTGCGATATTACATGTAAATTTCATGAACATCTAAACTTTACAAAAGGAACTATTTATGCACCATTTCTGTCAGATATCCCCAATAAGGAAATTCAAGATGAATTAAATTCCCAAGGAGTTGTAGATGTTTATAAATATGAAAAAATAATTGAAGGAAAAAAATCCCCTCTGGAGTTATTTTATTAACCTTTGATTTATACAACCCTCCACAATCCCTTGACATCTCATGGTACAAAGTGAAAGTACGTGAGTATATTCCCAATCCTATGAGGTGCAAAAATTGTCAAGTATTAGGGCACACAATGAAACGTTGTAAAGGGTCACCTTCATGTGTAAATTGTAATCTCCCCCCTCATAACGACACACCATGTACACGAACATACTGTGCAAATTGTGCAGAAGATCACCCCGCATCCTCCAACAAATGCAAAAAATTTGTCCAGCAAAAAGAAATACTAAAAATTAAAACACAAAAAAATGCTCGATGCGTGAAGCAATAACAATTCATAATAACCAAAACAGAAATACCACCTCCTCTACCTCTTATTCCACAATTGCATCATCAAACCAAAATATTAATTCTAATAACAAAACAACAAACAGTAATACAACAACAGAACCCAATAATACAACAACAGAACCCAATAAAACAAAAATATTATCTCCCAACACCAATATTTTAAAAACAAATCAAATTAAAGAGAAACTCTCTTCATTACCCTCAAACCCAATAAAAAACCTAACATCTGATTTTAACAGAATTAGTGAAAAATCTAAAGAAGAAATTGGAAACAATTTACTATCAAAACCTCGATCACAAACAAACCCAATGAATTATAAACAAAACAACAATGAACAACAACCACCTATATACTCTTATTCACCTACATTCTCGGGCTCTTTGAGTACCAATAATACTTTTAATATTTCCCCAATCAAATCAGTAAGTTTATCAGAACTCAGCTCTGATAGCGAATCTACACTGAAAGAAATAGAATTCATGTCAACCAGTGACGAAATTTCTGATTAAACTTTTTAATCTATTAATTCAATAGAATTAGTAGTTAATATATTTTTATTCCATACAAATATGGTCCTAAATATTCTTCAATGGAATATTCGAGGATATTGCAACAATTATACAAATCTACAGCTTCTTATATCAGATACGAATCCTGATATCATTTGTTTGCAGGAAACTAACTGCAAAAACAATTATATTCCAATAACACCAAAGGAATACATCGGGTATTTTTTAACCCTAACACAACTGCCAAACAAGGAACAGCTATCCTTATTAAAAAAAACATACCTCATAAAGTTTTAAATACAAACCTTTCACTCAACGTAATTGGTTTGGAAATAAAATTATCCATAACTTTCACTATTTTCTCACTGTATTTTCCCCCCCAAGATTCATTAACAACCAATATTTTAAATAATCTTATTGAAAACATAAACACTCCAATTTTTCTGGTTGGAGATTTTAATGCCTGGAGTCCACTTTGGGGTTCTCCCAACTATAACAAAAAAGGCTCAATCATAGAAAATTTTTAATGGATTCAAACCTTGCCGCTTTAAATGATGGTTCTGCAACACATCTTAGTAGTCATAACACTTTCACACACATTGACCTTTCAATAGTTTCACTATCGATCATTCCCAATTGCAAATGGAATATCATTAATGACCTTTATAATAGTGATCATTTTCCCATCGTTACACAACTTCTTATAAACAATAATATCAAACAAAATTTCCTTACCAAATTTAACACCAGAAGAGCAAACTGGGATATCTATCAGACAAAAATATCCAATTATAGCGATAAAATTAACATTTCCGATAATGTTAATAAAGAGGCAGCCTCTATAAGAAAAATAATTAGGTTGTCTGCTAATGAAAGCATCCCTCAGTCGTCAAATAAAAAAGAACAAAAACAGTTCCATGGTGGTCACCTGAATTACAACAAATCAGAAACAAAAAACAATTGGCATGGAAACAGTTTCGGCGTAATATGTCTACAGAAAATCTTGTATCTTACAAGAAAACTAACGCTATTTTTAATAGGGCTAAAAAGTTGGCAAAAATTAAATCATTTAATGAGTTCACAGAAAATTTGAACCCATCCACTCCCTCTAATGTCTTATGGCAAAACATTCGCAGGATAACCGGCAACTACGTCCCAAACACAATTAACACAATTTCTTTAAATGGAAGCACAATAACTAATGTACATGACATATCTGAAACATTTGCAAAATACTGGTCTGAAAACTCAAAAGACATTAACTTTTCCCAAAAGTTTCAAAACGAAAAATCCCAAACTCTACAATTTCTTACAATTTCAACCTGTTCAGTTAAATCCAGAGAGATAGAGCAACCTTTTAATTTACAAGAATTGTCGTACAGTCTTAACACCTCGAAAGGTAAAACTCCCGGTTTGGATAAAATATCATATCCAATGCTTAGAAATCTTCCACATTCCTTTAAAATCCGAATTCTAAAATTATTTAATAAAATTTTTGACTTAGGAATAATACCCCAGTATTTTAAAACTGCTTCAGTAGTCGCCATTTACAAAAATAATAAACCAACTGACAATATCGACTCTTACCGTCCAATATCTCTCCTCCCTTGCATTACAAAACTTTTGGAAAAAATGATTTCAAGGCGCCTTATGTGGTTTATGAAAAGACATAAACTTTTGACAAAAAACCAAATTGGTTTTCAATCAGGCCTAAGTACAATAGATGCCCTATTGTACTTAGACCATATAATATGCAAAAATCGTTCCACTAGGAATCATACCTCAATTTTGTCAATTGACTTTATTAAAGCATTTGATAGGGTTGGGGTACACATTGTGCTTCAAAAACTTGCTAATTGGTCCATAGGTCCAAAAATGTTTAAAATAATTAAATCTTTTCTTACAAACAGAAAATTTTCTGTTCGGATAAATAATAACTTTTCAAATGTTTTCTCGTTGCACAATGGAATCCCACAGGGATCGCCGCTGTCAGTAACACTTTTTATTATTGCTTTTGACGACTTAAGTCGTATTATAAGCGCAAATAAGAGTGTAGACCACTGTATTTACGCTGATGACCTTTATGTTATAGCTAAAGAACAATCAAATGATAAAATTAAACAAGCCTTTTCACAGACATTAACCGCTATTGACAACTGGTCCAAATCCTCAGGTGCAGATGTTTCGTTTGAAAAAACGAATCACCTGCACATCTGTAAAAAACATAACTGTAATAATATAGACTTGATTTTTAACAATAATAATATTAAGAATGTAGATAACTGTAAAATTTTAGGTTTACACATTGATCGTAAATATAGTTTTAAAAATCATTGTATTTATCTTAAAAGGAACTTAACCAATAGATTAAACATCATCAAGTATTTATCATCTGCAAAGAGTCACATGCACACCAACAGCCTACTAAGGTTAGTTAAATCAACTATTCTGGGAAAAATTGATTACGGTTTGGTGATTTACAGCAAAGCTGTCAATTCTATTTTCAAACCTGTTGCAACCATACTCCATGCCGCTATTAGAGCCAGTCTTAGAGCATTTAGAACAACGCCTATTAAAAATCTTCTAGCTGAAGGTGGATTTGAACCGCTTCACATTCATGCAAACAAACTAAAATTGCGATTAATACATAAGATTTTTTGCACCAATACCTCTCTGCTCCACAAACACATCTCTTTATTAAAAAAAAGAAAAAACGAGCTCAAATATCCATCTACGTTATCACATATTTTTAAAATGGTTAAGAAATTTAACATCGTAAAAGATAATCCACCAATGGAAATCTCTCCACCTTGGCAGCTGGATGAAAGTGTTTTTTTGAAAAATTTACAAATATTCAATAAAACCAATACAACACCTCATATTTTTAAATCTCTTTTTAACGAAGTTTTTACAAACCTAAAAGACGAAAATTGGCAATTCATCTTTACAGACGGATCTAAAACACCAAATCATGTTGGATTTGCTGTTACCAACGAAACTGGGTCAACACTAATATCCGGAATACTACCACAAAACGCAAACATTTTTGAAGCCGAAGCGGAAGCTGTTCTAGAATCTCTAAAAATTTGTAAATCCAACCAAACCAAAAATGTTATCTGCACTGATAGCCGCTCTGTCTTTGACGCCATACTCAATGCCCGAAATAGAAATGAAACAATTATCACTATACAGCAGATGCTAATACAACTAAAGAATAGAGTAAAAATCATATGGATACCAAGTCATATTGGTATATTAGGAAACGAGGCTGCAGACAATGCAGCAAAAAATACTAGTATGCAACCAACATACCTTCATATACCCCAGACAAAAAGTTATATCTCAAGATCCACGATAAACAATTTAGAAACCTCCATTCTCCAAAAATGGAGCCGATATACTCATCTTTACCAAACAATAAACCCTAATAGAATATCAGTCCTTCTTCCAAATTCGACAAACTGTCATAAAAATAAATGCTTTACAAGGCTTCGCCTGACACACACCAGGCTCACACACCAATACTTGATGTCAAAAGATCCACAACCTGTTTGCGTTTTTTGTAATCAGGCAACATTAACAACAATTCATCTTCTATTAGAATGCCATGCGCTTTATAACACCCGTTTAAGAATATGTAACTCTCACAGTATTATAGATATACTCAAATGTCCTTCAGAGGACAATATAAATAAAACATATGATTTCCTACAACATCTTCAATTACAAACCAAAATTTAACGTTCGCGTAATTACTAATTCTTTTCTTTGTATATAATTTATTTTGTATATATGACACAAGCCGATAGCCTTAGTTGCTAGTGCTTTAGTTTTAAGATTTATTGTAATTTTAATTATAATAAATATCTAAATAAATAAATAAAAATAAAAAGTTTTTCACAATTTATAAATTTGATAAATAAAATGTATTTTGAAAATTATACACATAAAAATGCGCTTACAAATTTTCCTACGATGTTTATTGGTAATTTTTAAAAGACAGAAATTACAAAAATTGTGGAACTAATATTAAAAACGTTAAACTAAATCAATATTTTTAAATTTTAAGAACATATTTTACAATTTTAAATACATATTCTATTAGACTGGCTCAAAATGCAAAAACATTAAAATCTTGTGCTCCACAAGGCTGAACCTATTCCAATAGACAAAATAAAAATATATATTTCAAATTGCAGACAAATCGGCCAATATTTAGAGGTCGCTAGAAATTTACGATTTTTCGGAGTTCATGTCAAATTCAAACAAAAATTTAATTTTTATAAAAAAATTTATTATTTATGCACATAAAATTTCCATATTGACAAAACACTTTTAAGTGTTGTTTATTATTATAATTACACTTCTAACGTTATGTTTATTCTCCACGTTTCATCTTTTGAATGTTGCCATTTGAAGCCACATGATATATCTTTTTATGTAAATCAACTAAGCGGAGCAAATATTGTTTCTGTTCTTCATTTTTTGTGATAGAGTTGTTAAATTCGTTAACCAAAGCAATTACCACGCTCTGCACATTCGTTTACAACTCTTAAAAGGCTCGCTCTTTCTTTCATCTGAATATAAATAGCATTATCCTTCTACACTGCAGGGTCCTTTGTAAGGAATGAATGAGCCTTTTCATGTCCATCATCCATTAATAACACAAATAAAATACATGTGCGTTTGGTAACAAAATTTTCAAGAGGGTTGTGATGATTAAATCCTTTACTGTCAAGATTCTTTAAGGCGTTGGCTTTTGGTGGTAGCTGGAGACTTTTGACCATATTCCTTTTGGATTCCAATGTTACTCGCAAATCGAAAAAGGCAAGTCCAATTAGGTATTCAGAAAAATACCAAAGATTTCGATGACAAGCTTTTACTCCCGCTGTAGCAACTTTTTCATTAGGATAAATTTCAAGTTGCGTAAGAAGATTGGCGTCATTAAGTGGAGCCATTGTGGCTATTGGGGCTTCATTTCAATAGCGACCGTATGCAAGACTAACAAATAAACTTATTTCGGTAACTGCGTTCTTCTCTGTTTCAGTTAGATCGAACTGATTTTGAAACATAAATATTTTAAGGCAGTATGTATATGGCTTTTGCCATCCAACGAGCATGGTGACAAGCGCCTGGTGCACGAAATGTAAACTCTTAATTGTTGTTTTTTGTGTCTGCCAAAAATATACTACAAAGCGTTAAGAGTTCAAGGTAATCGGCCCTTGGCTGTTGGTTTTTAATAGCGTCTGTATAATATGTATACAATTTTTCTCGTAGTTCGAGTAAGCGGCTGGTATCGAATAATACATTTTCTCCTAACGTAAAATTTGCTTTATCGATTTTTGTCCATTGTTTTTGAAAACGCTTAAACAGTTGCACTTCCAGTCCTACAGTCTGTCCAAAAAGCTCTTTAAATATATTAGAAATCATTACCTCAGACATATGATGACGACAAGCAATCCATATCATTTCTTTATGTAGACCTTTTTCAATTAAATTGCAGGCCCCCATATTAAACCTGTGTAAGAGGCTGTAGTGTCAAAACATAGTCCGCGAATGTTATTTTTAATTGGCTAATCTTCGCAGACCTGCACACAAGCATTAGCATGTTGTGCACCGGTCCCTTTGTTATTCGGAGACGGTTTCTTGTGCGTTGTATTGTACTTCGTGATAAAGTCATGAGAAACAGCTCCGACAACAAACATTGCTTTCTATCAGAAAGATTTACGCGGTCAATTGATGCAATAACGTCTTTATTTAAAACTGATTTGGTTATGGTTGATTTATTTTTTCTTTCATAACAAATAAATTCATCACTCGATGAATAATCCGACTCGGTCTCGGTGAAACCATCATAACTGTTAAATGCAGAAATGGAGCTAACAACAACTTCACTTGCTTTCTGTTTTTCGACGTATCGCAGCTTACTGGCTTCAGATTTTGATTCTCTTATCTGCTTTCTACTTTCCGCCTTCTTCTGTTCTAGCTATACTACAGCTCATGTTGTCTTCTCTTTGCATTGTAAGAAACATCTTGTCCTCTTCATTTTTCATTTTGCTGTAAGCATTCTCCTTAATTCTCCTTAAACATTTCTTCTTTGATGCGACACCTTTCAGAATTGGGTTTTCGATTCTTCTTTAATAGGATAAATTCGGATAGCAGTTTTGTTTCGATGGCATCGGACCTTTGAGTAGGAATTTAAGCTTTCTTCCAAATATCCAATACTGCAGTTACTGTCTCCTTAATACTAACATTTTCAGTCCTTTTTTTTCAAAGTGATGAAAATTAAACATTTTAAGCACATCCATTTTAATGGAAGCCTTGCTGTGGAAAAATTGGAGAGCAACTCATAAATTTTGAACCAGTATTAAAAGTCATGACTTATATCTAAAAAGATCGCGAAAATAAATAAACGTTTACAAAAACAATATTTCTTTCGCACTACTCACTCTTTTAACCATTAATAAAATGCACAAAAGTAACACTTAAATTTGCTTATTGCCTGTAGCAAAAATTATATAATAGCACCTTTATGTTAAAGAATTCTTGTTTTTTGATTAAATATTAAATTACAGGGGATTTCCCGTATATTAATTTCTTTAAGCGAAGTAAAAACAAGTATATCTATGCTGGAAATAAGAAGAAAAAGGATGGCTATATTCATTTTCATATTTAACGCTATAAGTAAGAGTAGGACAACTATTGACAATGACGGAACTTAATAAATACACTGTAAAAACATATGTACACTAACAGAAATTTATACTAATATAAACAAAGCAGAAATATAGTACTACACTATAAAATGTACGTAACTTGAAACACAAAACCAAAAAGTTGAAATTTCTAGCGACCCTCTAAATATAGTCCGATTGTTCCAATTTTTGGTATGCACACTTCTTTTGATGACTGGAACAGGGGCGGCCTTGTGGAGACAAAACAAATTACATCTGCAAATTTCATACACTCTTGAGCCAGTCTAATATTCTATGTATATAAAACACAAATAAAATTGCATTAACTTCCGCGCCCTATTCTTATTAAGGAGGCTTTAAATTCCTCCAAATAAAACTTTAAGATTCTGAGGCAGGTTCTTTAAAAATCGCAGGATGTTTTGAATCATCCTCACTTAATAACATGGATGGCAGGCAATATCTCTTAAATATCGTTATCGATTCGAAACCCTATCAGCTGACTACCGTTATCCCTAAAATAATTGAAATAACATTATCCTTAAAATACCATTACCGAAACAATGTGACAAGTTCTGAAAAAAAAATCGAAGTAAACAGATATGTATATTTCCCCAAAATTTGATCACTAACTAAACAGATATTAGAACTCGGGCATAATGGGGCTAAAAATATCGGTGTGCATTGACATTACCTGCATAACTTAAATAACGTTACCCTTAAAATACCTATACCGAAATAATTAAAAAACCGTTAACGCTAAAACCGTTACCGATATAACTGTAATATTTATACCCCTAAAATACCGTTACCGAAATAAAAGAAAATAGCTTTACCCTTACCGATACCCGCATCGAATCGGTTACCATCCATGCTTAATAAACCAATGCAGTCAACATTACTTGATATTTAAAAAAAGCAGTTCTTTGTGCTTTTATTGATAAAAACCTAAAAAAATACATATATTTTCATAAAACGATTAATCGCCAATTATGTTTATTATTCGATCCGAACAACCGGTTAATCAAATTAAGCTTTTTTTTCGAATAATGCTCTAGCCGGTTAACCGCCTAGGTCGAATAATTGGAAACATTGGGAAATAAGCAATTTTTATGTAATTTGCCAACCATCGAGTGTAATTTCAAATTTGTGTTGTTGCAACACTGAACACACCCCTTGTAAACAACCTCATTTATCTGGTCCCGTTAAGTTCGTCTTAACTGGGTTTTTCTGTACTCTATATACATGACAAATATTCATACGTACTCATAAGTACATTAGAGAGGCATTTTTTCAACTTTCGATTTTTTTTTTCAATTATTATATTTTAGCGATTATTGTGGAACTAGGTCTAAAAGCTAGATGGCACGAATTTGAGAAAAATCGGCGTTGCCCCTCGCATAAAAAATAAAAAATTTTTGAAAATTTTGCTTAACCTTTTAAAAATCAACATATATGTTTCCATACAGGAGCACACATGTTTTATAGGTGTCCACATGCATCCATACATGATTCGTATGTGTTCATAAATGATTCATACATGTTCATATGAGGAATCATATATGTTCATGTGTATGCATTCACGAGAATTGAGGTAATATTTACATATATAATCGGAATAACGGCTTTCGAGATATTGCGACTTGATTTTTACAAAAAATTTAGTTTTTTACCTACAATTTAAATTTTTTTAAAAATTACCCTAATTATTTTTATTATTTTTGCACTAGCAAAACAGAAAAAACTGTTTTTATTTGAGCATAGGTATGGGAATATTGGTTGAAGAAAATTGGTACAAATATCTCGGAAAAACATAAAACTTACATAGTTTTATACACATGTTTATTGAAGGAACTTTAAACTTTTGATTTTCATTAATAACTGTTTTAATTGTTGCAGCACTAGATTAGATTAGATTAGATCAGAAGGCACTATGCACCGCGACCAATGTAGGTCTTTTGTGCTGCCTAAGGTTACCTACAGATTCAAGCTACCTATAAAGCCAATTATCCTATTAGGCAAAATCTTCGCGATGTCGGAAGGCGAAATGAAGCGATCACCTAGAAACCTAAGTCTCCTATCACAAAGCCTGGGACATTCGCAGAGAACATGCTCCGAGGTCTCAGACACCATCTCGCAAACCTACACAAATCCGTGTCCGATTGACCCTTCTTGTGCAGATGGTATCTGAGATTACAGTGTCCAGTTAAGTACGAAGCCAGGGTCCTCAAACCCCCCCTTTCAAGCGACAAGAGTCGCCTCGACCCCCTACTGGAAAAAGAGATCAATCTTTTAGCCTGGCGCTGACCAGGAGAGTTTTCCCAGTAACCAGAGAATTCAGACTCTCTCCATGCCCTGAGCCTTTCCCTAACATACCCCGCAGGTATTCCACAGAATGGTTCAGGACCAATAAAGGGCTTTCGGGCCCCGCGGTTGGCAAGACAATCTGCCCTCTCGTTGCCCTCATGCCCCTCATGACCAGGAATCCACCCCAAGGTTAGAGAGTTGCCTCTACCGAGCCTATTGAGAGTCTGAATGCATTCCATGACCAACCCGGACGACACCTTATAGGCCATTAAGGCCCTCAGTGCAGCCTGACTGTCAGAAAGAATGTAGATGCGAGATCTGCGATTTCCCCTTCGCAGGCATTCCAATGCACAGACACAAATGGCCCAAATCTCCGCCTGAAAAAATGGACGGATATTTACCCATAGGTAAGGCACGCTGGAAGCCTGGTCCGAAGACACCCGCACCCGTGTTCCCATTCGACTGCTTAGAGCCATCAGTGAACCACACCTGAGAACCATCTTCCGGTTCCCAGGATTGATTGGTCCACATGTCTCTGTCAAACAATAACACATCAAAATATCTATCAAAGATCCACTCCGGTGACACTTTGTCCGCAACCTTAGAAATTGGGTCATCTATTAGGATTCGCGCGATCCTCATGTGACCCCTTAGGTCGCCTCCCTCATGCCACCGAATTCACTAAGTCTAGGTCCACCCTCTGACAGGTGGACAAAACAATTTAAATTAGTTTCTAAAATATATTTGGTGATACATCATCTCTAATTTCAGATATAATTACGAAATGAAAGCATGTTTTGTGTAGTATTTGAGTGCAAAAAACAACGATTCTAAGATACTTTTAAAAAATTTTCTGGAATAGAGAAAAAAGATTCAATTTTTAGTAAAAATCAAATTGCAATATCTTGTATACCGTTAGTTAGTCCGATTTTAAAAATTTGAAAATATTCGTGTGCAACATGCCAAAATGAATAAAAAATTATGTGTTGCAAGACATAATTTTATTAAAGCAATTTAAGCAAAATTTTCAAAAATAGGAAATGTGTTAATGCTATCCGATTTTGGGCTAAATATTAAAGCATGTTTTTATGCAGGCATATAACTTTAAGTTGGCAAAACTTTTTTAAACTGGCGGCCATTTTGTCAGCTGTCAACTGATTTATGTTTGGTTTAGCATTTCAACATGAAATGACTGACGCCCTGAACAACGCTTCCAAATTGTGCAAATTTATTTTGAAAATCATGGTTCTGTTCGAAATACGTATCGCGCACTACGACCATCAGATTTAGCGATGAAGCTCACTTTGGTTAAATGGATACGTCCATAAACAAAACTGCCGTATTTGGAGTGATGATAATTCTCAAGTGTATGTTGAGACACCGTTACATCCAGAAAAACTGACTGTTTGGTGTGCTTTATGGGATGGTGGAATCATTGGTCCGTATTTCTTTAAAAATGATGCTGGTCAGAACGTTAATGGTGACCACTATAGAGCCATGATTACTGCCTTTTTCGTTCATCAATTGAACAACCATGATGTGCAGGAGCCTGTGGTTTCAACAAGACTGCGCAACATGGTCACCCAGCTCGTGCCACAATTGATTTATTGAAGGAAACGTTTGTTAACCGCATAGTTTCCCGTTTCGGACCGGTGAATTGGCCTCTGAGACGTGCGATTTAAACGCCTCTGGACTATAGCTATGTGAAGTCGGTAGTCTATGCGATAAGCCCGAAACAATTGACCACTTGGAGGACAAAATTGGCCGCGTTATTGCCTATATGCGGCCACAAATCTTGGAAAAGTCATCCAAACTTGGACCTCATATGCCAGAGTCATATTTAAATTATTTCAATTCAATTCATTTATAAAAGCATAATATATGAACTATTTACATTTGACTTACGCTAATAAAGAGTTTAGAAACTATGTTTCTTTTCTACTTAAAAATAATTTTGATGAATATATTTACAAATGTACATTGGTTATTATAGAAAGGGAAGGGAAAAGTGCAGAAAAACCTTTATGAAAATTATTTAAATTATAATGCCAGAAGATTATCTTTCGAATAAAGTAAATTCCTGTCAATTTAAAAAATTCTATTAATCTTCAATTTTGCTCCATTCTTTCTTAGTAATCAAGCACGAGTTTAGGGTCTTTTCCTAACTGTAAGACAAGAATGGAGCAAAATTGATAATCGATAGGTTTTTAAAAGCTCTGCCTATTATGGGGCTTTAGCTTTTCTAAAACTTCGGGTTCTGATGCGATCTTTAGTCAGATCGAAATACTAGTATCAACCTAGCTAATATGTTTGATTTGATTTATTTTTGTTAATATACGGAGGTTAAAAATACATAAAAATAATCTCGATGTATGATAAAAACAAAAAACTAATATAACTGTAAAATTCATCTTTGTTTTATTCCATTTCAAAGTTCTATATCTCCAAAAAAGGCACCCTTTACAATAATCTCAACAATAGATAGAAATTGTTCAAAAAAGTTTTCTCCATACAAAAAATGCCGCTCTAAAGTACACACATATGCACATACATATTTGTAGTTCTCAACACAAATTATTCAACAACCACACCTTCAATTACCTTTCAGTTAGTTGCGCGTTTTCATAAGTATCACATCAATAAAAAAATAGAACTGAGTATATCGAGAGAAAGGAATAAATAAATAAATAATTTAACACTCAAATAATACATAAATAATTTAAAAACAAACTAATAAATATGATTTCAAGAAAAATGATCACTGGAAATACTTGTGACTATTATTGTATTTCTAACGACATTTGAAATATCGTATCTTAACTACTAATGCAATACGAATACTAAATGTAAGACATACACACAATATGCAGCCTCGATCCTTAATATTTCCGCCAACACAGCACCAACCAGAGTGCAAGTAAGAATAAAATCTGTTACAAAATATCAATCATAAATACTAATACATACATAAATGCATATTTAACTTCTCCAAACAAAACATAAGAAAAAAACAAGGAGTCAAAATAATTATTATCAAAATTTTGGAAACAGAAAAAATTGCTCAATTTTAAGGAATATTTAAAAAATTTGATTTAAACATTTAAAAAATTCGTTGCGCCCGTAACTGTTTTCATTCAATTTGTCATTGCATGTAAAAAAATATTTTTTTTCGTATTCATAAATAAGTATTATGATGCAAGTAATAGACAGGGAATAAAAAAAAATTGCCAAAATTGTAAATTTTTAATAAAAGTCATACGATATGTATTATTACCGTATAGTATTTCATCAGGCACTACACTCATAATAATCTATAGGTAAACTACACGAAAAACCGTTGTTCATTATACAGAAGTTTTGGTTATTTTGACATTACGAAAAAATTTGTAGAATATACAAATCACATTTCGTAAAGTTTTGTAAAAACTTTTTTTTAAATAAAAATGTGGTGCATACCTTACGGGTTTATTTTAAAATTAAAAAAAAAAGTGTAATGGTGCCACACCAGAATCGAACTCACGATTTCAGTGACGTCCTGCTGTGTTGAAGTAGACCCCTCTACCATTTGCACCAAAGTAGCTGATGCAATACAACAAACTAAAAAGGAACTTAAGTCGAAAATATTATGAAGTTTTTATGAAAACTAGAAAAATATGCAACAAATATTTAATAAAAAAGGTAAAATGGCAATTAAATATTTTTATTATGTTTATTGAACTAAATAAAATAATATAATTTTTTTATAAATATATCAAATAATGAAAATGAAAATTATTCAAGTTCGAGGCCATACTCTATATTTCTCATTAGGATATTGTCCTAACAAATAATCTATAGAGTTTTTGTTTTCAAATTTATTATTTGACCCTCTCAGGAATGTGTTGATAGAACTATTTCGGGAATTTTCTAGGTTCCCATCAGTGTTACCATGTATTTTTTTCAAAAAAACTGTAAAAAAAACTGTTTTTTAAGAAAAAAACTTTTTTTTTTTTTTAAATAAAAAACAGTAGAAAAAACAGTTAATATGTGCATTTTTAATTCAATTGCATTTTATTTAAACATAAAGCAACATAAAAAACATTAAACACATAACATAAAGCATTTTATATACACAGGAAAAAATATTTTTGTTGTAGACTAATTTTTAATTATACTAACAAAAAAAAAATATTTTCAAATTCACGTTATTACAGATCACAAGTTGTGCTCTGTTAATAAAACTACATTTTAATTAACAATAAGCCTAATATGTTTTTTTTCTGTGTACTTTTTAAAGAAAAAAAATATAATATAAAAACATATTATATTAATTATTTAACATATAGTAAAAATAGCTACAAAACCATAAAAAAAACAAAATAATTCATCACATTTTGAGATCTTACTTAATTACTTAATTACGTAAAAATATCAGTTATACATTTTTTGATTAAACTTGATTTTCATTTCGTTTGATTGTACAAAATTTGTGCAATTACAGTCATTTTTTTTAGGAAATCTTGGTTCTTAGAATACCACACAGAATGGGAATTTCTAATTTCTAATTTATTTCTTATTTTGTTTTTTATTAATATTAATTTGTGAAAAAATGCGTTCAACATTGGCTGTTGAAACAGGTATTGACAAACTGAATATACTAGTTTTTGTAAGTAAGGAAAAACTTCAGAGTTGTCACATCGTTTTGATCCGAATATTACCTCCCAGAATCTTTCTATATTTTGTTCTTCCAATAAATTCAGTCAGCAAAATTAAAATGGCGTAGTTCGCGCCATTCATCATCAACTTCCTGGATCTTATCTGATCCAATGACATTTAATACATATCCGGATAATTGTGAAACACTCTTCGAATTTCCCAGCAATACATTAGCAGGTGATAAAAGTTCTACACGTTTTAAAAAATCGTTGTCAAAATCAAACTTTTTTAATAGCTTATTGCAAAGTTGTACTTAAAATTTTAAACAACATTCTCTGAACTCATTTCAGCTTCCTTGGATAACTTATGCGTTGACCTGAGCGCTAATGATACTTCTGCGCCTAAATAATATCTGCAAGATCTTTTAGAAAAATGGAGTTGTTCACGTCAATCTTTTTAAACTTTTCAAAACAAATGTACTCGTCTTTTATTACATATTCAAATATTTTACCATATAAACGACTTATTTCCTGGTTCAGTAAATGTATTTGAGGACTTTCATTTTGAAATAAACGGTTTAGCTTATTAATGTCGTTTAATATGAATTTTAAAAAACAATAAATAAAGCTCAAATTCAGGTTTTTGTAAACAGGTTATAATTCTCTGCGTGGAATCGAATTTGTCCAAATTTCGTGTAAAAAAAAATAACTTCAAAACATCGATTCGGCTAAGAAGTTGGTTAACGGTCGCTTCAAGCGAAAGCCTACGCGTTTGAGATGGATGTAGCATTTTTAGGGGATTATAATCTAATAGTATTTGCAGGTCTACAAATAAATCCACTCTCTTTGGACTATTTCAATAAAATTATAAATGTCCCTTGCCGTTCCTTCGATATATTCTGGCAAACATTTACAACCATAATTAGCACATAACGCGAATGAATGACAAATGCATTTAAAGATTATTAGGTTTGGGCAATCGTTTTTTTTTGTTAAGGTAGCCACTGAATGGTTTGCACCCGTCATAACATTAGCACCATCAGCAGCAAATCCCACTAAATTTGCCTATAATTGATGTTATACTGCAGAAAAACTTTAACAACTGCTTCATAAATACCTTTGGCATCACAATACTGAACTTTAACAAGATCAAAAAAGAAATCACAAATTTTGCCTTTATATTCTATACGTACAACTAAAGATAACAATTAGTTTTGGAAATGTCTGTAGATTCATCGACGCACAGGGAAAACCATTTTGTTTGTAGTAATTTGCAAAGCTGATCTTGATGCGTTTCTCCTAAAACATTCTTCACTAATGCTGTTGTTTTGGTTCTTGCGCATGTTGGTTTTTTTATAAGTGCTGAATCATCAACTGATTTTTGTAGTAGAGGAACCAAATGGTCCATTGCCAAAAATGAAATATTATGCTCGGCGCAGAAAGCAGCCAAGTGAAGTTCTATATTTGACACTTTAGAATACATATGAGTTGAAGTTAAAGATTATAACCATAGATCAAAAAATAAATGAAAACTTTGTTTGATGTGCAAGATCCACCTCTGGT